>AP025360.1:6999295-7599295 GCA_030295005.1 Cephonodes hylas | reverse complement strand
GAACTGCGATAAATATTTTTGTTTTAGTAAGCCTGCGTACCAAAAAAAAGTATCTAAAATCTAATAGCTATCGGCGTATCTGTCTAGCATTGTGTAATACAAGTAATACATTGCCAACTTTCTATTGCAGGTTATTAAATTGTATAGCAAATATAATAAATAGCCCTGAGAAAGGTCAGCTGACGTCATTTTTGGAAGCATGTCGAATACGACCGCCAATGCCGGGTCACACGCTCAAAGTGATCTACGACGCAGGACACAGCGCTTTCACATGCCAAAGTCCAGACGCTAAACTACCAAGTATTCCTGAAAATGTGAGTACAATACGGATTTATTAAAATATTTGATTCCATTTTATTCTGACAGCCTCGTGGCGCAGTTAGCTAGAAATCAGTTCCGAAACGAGCGGAAGCGGGTTCGATGCCCACACCGAGACAAAAGTTTTATGATGCACAAATATTAGTTTTGCGTCTAGGTGGTTGTGGGACCAAGAGCCTCTCGTAGTCTCTGATACCCTCGTGAGTATCACAGGGCAGTTGCTAGTTTTATTAAATTAGTCTTACACTCATAAAATTACTCTTATTTAGGAACCACGCGACCTATCGTCTCTTTGATTAGCATGTCAAGTCGCCAGGCGTTAGAGTTTATTGATGCTATTCACCGAATTGGAACCATCAACATGACATTGAGCCCAATTGATATAGGAGTACAACTAAATAAAATATTGCTCTATAGGAAAAATTTGAGCAGTGTGACTGAATGAAAAAATACCGCTAAATGCGACCGTATATTTCTGTAACACCTGTTGATACGATTCTATAGATTATACCGATTATAACAGTGGCCTCTTGAGGCGCGGAAGTCCTTATACATATTATCTGTCCGTTAATGAGATTATATAGATAGTGATGGCTTCAAGGCTTAGGCATGCGATCGAGAAACTCATCGGTCGTGGGTTCAAATCCCAGACACACACATCTGACTTTTCGAAGTAAGAGTGTATTCGCAATGAATTATCACTCGCTTTAACCTGCACACCTAAAAGAACTTTCTTAGGTGTGTAGTTCGCCAACCCGCACTAGGCCAGCGTGGTGGACTATGGCCTAAACCCTCTCAATGGTAGAGGAGAACCGTGCCCAACAGTGGGACGTATATGGGTTGATGATGATGAAAAATGGTGTACTTTCAGTGCAATCTAACGGAATACTTCAGCGCGGTGGATACAAAATGCATGGCGGGTCTGTGGGCCGCGTTGCTACACGAGAGACGGGTCGCCATAGTGGCCACTAAGCCGTCGCGTCTGTCCGCGTGCGTGCAGGCGGCCAACGCGACCCTCTTCCCGATGTCGTGGCAGCATATATTCATACCGATACTGCCCAAACATTTGGTGGACTATCTACTGGCCCCGATGCCTTTTCTTATCGGAGTTCCTAGGAGTGTGATGGATGTGAGTTTATATTTTATTTTTTGTTGTGTTAGGTGTAGAAATAAAATAAAATCGTCATAAGTATGAAAAAATATATTAGTAATATACTCGTATTTATCTATACACGAAAAAGGCCATGATCGAAAACTAGGATATTCTCACAGCTTTCTCAATGGAGTTATTGATTCACCACATAATCCAAAGTCTGATTCAAATCATTTTTATTCAAGTAGACATTTACAAGTACTTTTGAATCGTTTATTTTATCGATTTTACTAAAGAAAAACTATTGTTTGATGAAACATTCCATTGTAAACGACATATTATTTGATTAATTATTACTACAATCAATAGCTTGTTATGTTCAACAAATAAAATCAAAAATGCATACTTGTAGCTTGGTAAACAGAATTTTTAATAAGTTCTCATTATTCACAGAAACCGATACGTTTGGAGGGTAAAAAAACTAATTTATAAATGATCTGTTTCAGAATGTTAGAGTGTCAGAGATTGGCGATGTGGTGATTTTAGATGTAGACGCAAATGAGCTTAGATCTCCCTTCCAAGACCTGGAAAGTCTTCCGCCTGATTTGGTGAGTATACGATAATATTTTTAAAGTCATATTTTTTTTCTTATTGTATTTAATTACATACGTTAAAAGATTACATGTGTTGTACATTAATACATATAAATTTTACACGGAGCTCTTTTATCGCAGTGGTCTGTAGAATTCTAGGTTTAGTATGATATAGTCCTGGCAGATTGGTAAGCATCAGACGAGGCTATCGTGGAGGACTAAGGCTAACCCAGCAGTGAGACGTGTATAGGCTATAGAGTAGAATGATGGTTGCACTTTTTAAGTAGGTCTTTAAAACCTCGTACCCACATGTCCTTGGTGTACTAAATAACTCTAAATAAATTGCATCCAATTTTATGGATAATGATTTTATGTGGTGTCGTCTCGGTTTTGATTGTCGGGTCGAGTAAATTAGGTCATTAGGTTTTCAATTTGGATATTCTCAATAGTTACATATGAGTCTGGATTTGTGTCCCAGAACAGCTATAGAATTGACCTCAATGAAACGAAAAAAATTGGCGAAATGTGAGTGACGAAATGCACCTCTGCCCACCCCTTCGAGAACGACTGCTTAAGTTTTTTGTTTTGTTCTTTTTTTTCGAAAGATTTGTGTCAATGTTTTTTTTTAACATTCCAGGTAGCGAGTTTAAAGAAAGCTTTAAGTGATAAGAATGCGTTGGGTGATGCTGTATCGAGAGCGTTTTTACGCGCGCTAGTCTGTTTGATAGGTGGATATCGTGATGCGATTAAGTAAGATTTGTATTGCCAGACATTTTTGCTTTATAAAATATAACATTATATTAAAAAGAAGCTTAATTTGTTCATAACATCTTATCCGAACGCTGTTTTTATTAATTTGTAAAGTGCGAAATAATTTATGATATACATATTTCAGGATTGAAAACGGTCAATTGATAACGTTCAATCCTGAATCGTTTGTGAGAACGAGAAAAAACATGCAACCATTCCTTAGAAAAATACTGCAATCGCAAATATTCCAACAGGTGAGTCGATTACGATATTCTTTCTAACAATAAGTAAACTGTAGAATTATAATTTCGACTGGTAAGTGACTAGAAACGCAGTTTATTAAAAAATGTTGTATTTCGGGATGTCTTTAAAACATATTATTTTCGATCACGGGCTAAATACACCCAGTATATTCCCAACCAATATCCAGATAATTTACACAAAGTAGAATAATTATATTTCTTATAATTAAATGCCTTTAATATTTTTCTCAGTTTATCGACGAAAGACTGGAATTGCTCAATTCGGGGCGTGGCTTCAACGACGAATTCGAAGTGGAATGCAATAACTACGCTGATAAACTTAATACTGGGAGCGGTCAGAAGCTAAAGCAACAGTACCGCGACTGGGCCAAAAACGTGAAGAAAGAGGGCGGGGCCTTCTTCAAAACTGTCAAAGATAAGGTACTGATATATTTTGTCTTACCTTACTGGTGACGAGATGCTTTAGCTGTGGACCTTTGATTGGGCTTTATGTAAATTGTAACATGAATATCATCTAACTTGATAATGCATTAGCCCCCGTAGAGCTGGATGACATGTTGTTAGCTGCAACGAATCATACAATAAATCCTATTAATATTGTCCGTTATAGCTTTGTTTATCATTGGGTGCATTCGTCTAATGCAAACAGTCGTATGCTAGGGTAATTATTGTGATAAAAAAGCTAAAAAAACCGTTTAAATTATTTTCAAGAACGTTAATGTTTTCATTTTATATTTGATGAATTTTTGGAAGCTTAAATCTATTTTGGGTTGTTGCGAAAGGAATAAAAGTGTAAAAACTTATCACTGATAAAACTAAGTATTAATTTCAATGTTTACAGAATTAATTTTTGGCAGCATCATACTGTGCCCTCAATCATGGAATCGAGATAAAATGTGTTATTTAGTTTAAAAGAAGTAGAGTAATATGTGCTTTTTTTGTTATATTTTCCCCCATTAGAAACCCATCTGTAGTTTGAGTAATACATTTCATTTGCAATACTCTACCTATAATCGGAAATTATATATTGAGGGATCGATTATAGTCTGGACAATCGGTACTCGATTTACATAGATGTGATACGGCGCTTGTCATTGAGTGGTTAAAACTTCAGTAAATATAGGCGTCAACTTTTCAGTATTACATTATTTTGCAGTAATTTTAAACGCTTCAGTAATGAATTCTTTCGCTTCTAATCAACATCCTAAACTAAAATCTGCAGTGATGTTTTTCCCCAAGGAGAGTGTTACCAGCAGTTAAGTGTACCGAGATTAACAAGTTGGGGTTGCCATTCTATTTAAAAGTCAGCTGAGTAAAATTATTTGAGGTTTATTTATTATTTCGTTTTATATCTTTCGGTTATTTTTAAAAGAGGGAACGTCAAATAAAGCGTGAAGTTGTTCAGTGACCTTTAATGGTTCTATAAATATCAAACACAGACAAGAACAGTACATCGTGTATAAATACTTCTTATACATTTATTTTAACAAAATACGATAAAATTGACACGGTATTCAAATAGCAGTTACCTATGACTTTGCCCCCGTTCAATTCAAATAATACATGTCTGTAACATACGCGGAGCAGGAATACAAGCAAATTACCAGATTATCCTTATTTTTATTCTTTTAGGTTTTTGGTGGGTATCTCTACCCCCTTTCTATTGTATTCTAGTTTTTATTTTCTTGTAAATCAGTGGATTCTAAGTTTTTTTTTAAGATACTATTTTCCTGTTTACACTATAAAAATAATATGCTGGAAATGTTTAAGGTAGAGAAAGAGTTGCTCCTTTCATTCTTGTCAGGTTTCATTAAAAAAAAATAGTTTTCAGTTGATTTTTTTTATAATTTTTACAACTGCTTGTACATACGTTTAAAACATAAATAGGCGTCGTTACCAACCAAAACGTCAATATAACACTTCATACAATAATGGCAGCCCTGAATTGCATGCACGCTGTAAGTACTGGAGTTTTTTTTCGCTTTAAAATATGAATATTTACAGGCGAACCCAGCAGTACAATCGGCCGTCAAAACGGTGAGTCAATGTGAAATGTATGGTTATGTGAAACACGGTTTGTAGTGAGCGTATATTCACCACTTGGTGGAGTCTTTGTCGAATGTTATCGCTTGGTGACGGTACTGTGGTAGATGTACTTCCTACTATCCTTGCTATATCTAACACGCTAAGCTTGCCTGCGATATTTAGTATTAAATTGATTTATTTTATACAAATCGACTTTATGTAATTTGTAAATGTGCACTTTTGCCAACGATAAATAAGTATTTTAATCCAATTTTAACTTGGATAAAAGATATGGCATTCAAATGTCTTCGTTGTAATAAAATATACTCTTGTACCATACGGTATGATGGTGTAATAGATATATGTTTAACTTAATATTATTTAAAAAAAAAGAGAATTTCATATGATTATTTATATTTTTAACGTTCTTTGTGACGTAGATCTCGTTCTTTGATATGATTTATTTGTGGTGTTAATACTTACGGAACAAATCGATCACAAAAATGACGAATGTGACAAATGTTTAGCAACAGTTATAAATTTTTTTCGTTTACCAATTAAGTGAGAGTTTAAACCATCACCTTATGGATTTATATTGCACCCGCATTGCACTTAAAACATAAGTAGGTACTTAGTAACGTTAGGTAACATTAGGGCACACATTTACGAGATATGTGCACTTAAAATAGCCGGTATTAACGATGACTATGTGCAGTCCATATTGTCCCCCGAATTTACTATAGAAATTATATTTATGTACATATCTTGCATGTAATACTCAATTTTTGTATGAATTTGTATTAGTACGTACGTATATTTTAGTTACAGTTATATCTATTGTGTTTAGTGTTATATGTATGATTATATAGAAATATCATGTACACTATCCACAAACGATTCATGTCTTTACATCAATTGCACTTTCTTACTATCAGTCGCACAATATCGAACTTTGAAATATTCGCTCAAAGGAAAAAAACATGAATGCCCGGATTTATTCTGAGTTCAAACAGTAACGATACTTCCATAGAAGCCCGCGTTACACGTCAAATCTACAATGTCTAATTTATTATATTTTTTGTGGGGTTAGTATATTCTCATTTACATGGCAAATTCCCTTTGTTTTAAAAATATTTAAATTCTTAAAGATTTGGGCTTTAATCGAAGATTCGCCACTGAGTTCAATTTACTATCAAATCTAAATCCATGTAGGTTAATACCTAGACCTGGCTTTAGGTCAGGATACTATTTCGCACCTGCATAAAAAATATATATACTCAGCCTATCGCCGTCCACTGATGAACGTAGGCCTCCCCAAGTAAGCGCCAACCATCCCGGTCCTGAGCGGCCCTCATCCATCATAAAAAAATATGTAATAAATTAATATTACACATTATTATTAACGTCGAGATCCGCTGCCATCGAACACTCGTTCTTACGGAAACATTATGGTTTCCAATATGTCACTTGCTTCATTCACTTGATTGCTTCTCGAAAAGTTTAACTCAAACACAGTCTTTGGTGACAGGCACTTGCACCAGCCAAATCACATTGTACACCCTATGCAATAGTTAATAATTCAAAAGAAAACATTTATTTTTATATATTTATTTAATGTTTATCATTATTAAACGTATACGAAAGTGAAATAAAATAAAGCTCATTTATAAACTAGGTGTGGCACGAAGGGCTCTATTTACACCTAAGCGATCTCTTCCAGATAGCCCGAAAATTGTAAAACGATGTAAAATGTATGAAAAATATTTATTTGCTGCTGTGTAACCTCTGTAACTTATCGTATATTGTAAGAGATTAGGTATATAATAAGATCAGTTTTACATTTCAGTCCTAACGAGGTTTGATAATCTCCTGTTTTTTATAAATTATTTGTGGAAAATCAAATTTTATGACTTCACCGCTTACTTAAGTTGATTTTAATAAACATTCTTAGTACCTGGTAAATATATCGACGGATTATTTCAGACACCCCCCGACTTTAAGGCTAATAATATATAAATAACACTGTGTCTAATAATAGTAGGTACATCGTATACCTTTAACAGATTTCATGCCACAAGACCCACCCGTAGATAACAATTGAATTCATATCATTGTTCCATCAATACACTGCACTCCACAAAGTTGCGAATGTAAGTAGTCACTACAAAACTTCAAAACGCACCTGAAGCTCTTTCAAATTTTCTGTCATTGTCCAGCTTAGTGATAAATGCATGCCAAAAAATTCTGACTCAATTCAGTTACTCTAGGGAATGATATTTTTTAAATTTAGGCAATGCGTATGCCGTTGCCCGTTATGGAATCACAAGTTTAGAATGTTCATTTGCAGCTTCCGGAGAATAAGTCTAGTGGTTCATAGATAGGACTTTAGATGTAAGAATGACGTTTGTACTTCCAATCACATGTAAAGTTTGAATGAAACAAGTGAAATATTTTCAGTTAATAAATTGTCAACGATTTCAATATTCTTGATGCATAATTTCTTTATTTTAAAATCGCGCCTAATAAAATTAAGTTACCGTTTTCAAGTCCAAAAGTTTCATTCAATCCCGATTTTAAATGTTTTCGAATTTATTAACACCAGCTATTAATAGTTTAAATCAAAAGAGTTGTTATTTCACAGGTCCGGCAAGGCGGTAAAAATGTCAAATCAGCGGTTAGAGGGCTCAAGAACAAAATACCTAGAACAGGATCAAGACCGTCATCTATTAACACCACCGATGATAGCAGGTATTACCAGAAACCACGTACTACATTTTCACGTTCATACCTTTATCTCCAGATTTCTACTGATGATATTAAATTGTTCAGTATTTGTTCGAAAGCAATAACTTTCAGACATTGATGCTTGATTTAAAACTGTTTTTAAATGAAAAACTTGGATAAAACAACTCGAGTAGCAATAATACTAGAAGAAACATACGATCTGAATGTAACCTTTGGACGATCAGGTACCATCGACACCTTTTGTAGTACCGCAGCCAATTTTCAAGATGGTTAATTCTCGCATACATTACCGAATTACAATCAAACGAAAGGCTTAACAAATCATCCGCAGCGGATATAACATACTCCAATTGGTGATGTACTATTACGATCGCGGTATGACTGTTGGTGCTTGTTAGGTTTTCGTGTGGCTCGGCGACGCCGGTGTCGTCGGACTCGTCGGACTCGTCGCCGGCGCACGAGCCCCCCGCGCCCCGCGACCCGCCCCCACCACTCCCCCTCGACCTACTCACCGAAATGGAGTTCCTATTCGCAAGCAAGAATTCACAACGCCGCGACAGTTTTCCTAACAGCTCGCACAACTCAGAAATTAGTCTGCCCGACAAAGCAGTAAGTTACAAACGAATATGTACCCTAATTACATATGTATAAATACCATTGTAGCGAGTAGATCGCTTGTCTCGTCTACTTCTACGTTATGCTTGTTAGTGTTATCATTACTTTCGATACGCCACTTTGCATACATTACATTTGTACGCTCCCGCTCTCAGTTTATCATTTTGATGGAGTTTATTAGATTTGCAGGCTAATGAAATCATTGCTTCTAGCTGCCATATCCCGAGTGCTTGTAAATGATGTTACCGAAATGTAATCAATTTGTAATGTTTTCATTGTCATTTTTAGTTTAATTTGTGTTACATTGCCATCGTCGGTATCGAAAGTTATGATGTTAATGTTATACATAGTCATACTTGATAAGACACATGTATTAGTATCATTGGATTTAATTCTCATTATAGTAACGCCTACCATTTGAAATCTGTTGATATTTCATACGCTTTTGTACTGTTAAGCCACCTGTATCTGTATTGTGCATATTTCAATGTATTGTTGTACGTGGAGAACCGTTGTGAATGCGTTGCAGGCATGTACGCTCCTAGGAGCACCGTGGCACATTATTTAATTTTATTTTGCAGAAAACACTGTCACCATGCATCCCACCCCGGTTACCGGAACGTCCCCATGTCCCACTCCGTTACCCAATAATATCCACGAGGAAACTCGTCGACCTGTCCGATGCCCCGACGCCGCCGCCGCGCGCCGTCCCCGCGCCGCCCAACAACACGCATTTCATAAGTAATATCACTAAAAACGACGTGATGCCCACGTCCGACTTCCACACGAGCACCATTCGGTTCACTGAGGGCGCCGACAAGGCCAAGCTAAAGCTTACGCTGTCGACGAATCAGAGGAAAGTCCCGCCGGCCGTCGCGCCGCCGTGTAACGGGTCCGCGCCCTCTCTTACCGTGGCCAGGCCGAGCCAAGAGGGCCGGCCGCGCCCGCCGCCCAGGCCCACCGCCAACTTACCCTCGAACAAAGGAAAAATCGCAGAGGTAATTGTGATATGTACATTTGTTATCATATCGATATTGTATCTCTTTGTCAAAGAGAACACGACTGCATACGTGCCTTGAGAGTTACCTGAGTGGAATTGTCTTGCACTAACACGGAGACTTTATCAACATTATTATGTATCTATTAATATCGATCGCTTATTCTACTGTCAAAGATTTTGATTTAATATATTTCTAACAATCTCAACGTTCCCTTTTCTTTTCTTTCATGTAATCTCTGAGATCCTTCATTTTCCTTTTTTGAGCACGACTTTTATCGAAAGGAGAAACTTCAGACACACGAGAGTAACAGTGTGCGCATTGTTTACTACGTTCTGCCCATAGAGGTGCCACGATGCATGAGTGGGGTCACAATGTAAAACAAATGCGTGAAGAACCCTGCGATGTATCTTTTTAAATACGATTATTGAGAATGGTGTCGTATTTGCCCTCACTGTTTAATTGATTATAATCAAAGATGAACATTCTTAAATGGATTTAAAAAGGGGCTCCTTTCTGAATCATTCTCATGGACGAGATATCGTGCACTGAAAAACCGTTGTTACAACGAGCCCGCTGCAAGGGCTGAGTTATGGAGATACGCTTTTGTTGTGTGTGTGTTTTTATCCAATCATATTTAAAGATATAAAAACATGCAAATTTCCAATCTATGTTTGATTTTTTCATTTATAAAGTACATTATTTTTAATCTATTTAATGTGTCATTTTTTTAAATAAATATATGGAATGCCATGTCAGCTACTATTTTTTTATTTTATTAGATTTTTTTATTAAGCACGCCATAATTTGCATCATTATGTACCACTTTATATAGAAGTAAATAAGAGAATCTCGAAGTGTGAAAAGCTAGTTGCTTTCGACATTTGTTGAAATTTTATGATCATTTGTACATAGTTCGTTATATATTTTATCAATAAGTTGTATTTAATAATAAATACGTCACAAATTATTAACTATTTTTATTATTTTCACTATATGTTACTTAACAAGAAACTTCTAACCTTGGATTATTTAGAAGTTAATACACAAAATTCATTCATAAATTCAATTCAAAGACCAAATAAAATTTTATAATGTTTAAAATCAATGGTCACCAATATCTATGAATTGACTTTTTTAAAAACAACTAAAAGTCACAGAAAATAGCATTCAAAATAATATGTTATACACAAGGTCTTTAGATTCGTAAGAAATACATGTATTAATTCAATGAACTTCACAATTAGTAAAAGGTATTTTGGTAAAATATTAATGTAACTACTAACACAGTAATTGTAATGATATCAAATATTTAATGTGGTGTTAGCGTTTGTACTATGCAATCTATACATACATATATAATTACTATGTACAGCACGTTTGTGTTGGTGCACTAAATGTCGCCTACTGTAAAAGCATGCTTCTGTATAGTGCATGTCCGGATATATAAGTATACATGTGTAGAATTATATTGTTTAAACACGAGTACCTCTACTACGAGATTCAGTAATTTTTATTCATATCATCAATTTATATTGTCTTTTAATAACACATCTCGGCGTAGAGGCAAACATTTAGTCTATTAGATAAATATTTCGATGTATCTACACGGAGTGCATACACGAATGTTTCTAGCGTTGTCAGTGTTGCCACATCGAAAAATAATTGTAGTACTTTATTTTGTTTACTCAAGCTTGACTAACGGTTGTTTAATTTAAAATGACTCATACTGCATACAGCGCTGTGAAGTTTTCGTCTCTGCAAGCGTTATTTATAGATTCTGAGTCAGCATTTGTGCCTACATAGTAAAGTACAATTGATTCTTGTGAACATTAATGTTTATGCAATTTGGGTTGCCATATTTAGTCAATAAACAGAGAGGCAAATTAAAAGCATTGGGCATTAACGCTTGGTTTCTAACGTACATATTTCTTTTTCAGTCGTGTGGCTCAGATACTGATCTCATTAAACTGGACGATTCGCCGACAGAGCTAGAAGATTTTGATCCGCTTAAGTGTCGTGATAAAAAACAAAAAGTTGAGCAAGTCAAGTCGTCTGCGGACAGTGCTCTGTTGCATGAATATGGACTGGATTTCAGCCAGTTTGGTTTGTTAGAGTGTTCCGCCGGATCGAGCTCTCAGGAGGCCGCCTCCACCGTGCCCAAAGGGTGGACCACATTTAACTAGTTCACTCTCTTACAACTCTCAGTGTAGCGATGTCTGTAAACATAGCTATATTTTATATGTATAACGCTTTTTATTTTTAAGACGTAGCATAAACAGTTATTTATTTATTATTTAGATTATGTTTTATACATGTATTAAATTATTGTACATATTGTTACATATCAAATGAATTGTACATTACATTTTGTTATTAATCGTTAACCAAGATATGTGTATATGTGATTTATAATTTATACGTGTATGGATGCTCCGCGTACGTACGTTATGCGTGATTAACGTATTGTTAGTTCCATTGTAATGCATTGTGTGCTTGTAGATCC
The DNA here is from genome assembly GCA_030295005.1 of Cephonodes hylas. Taxonomy (NCBI): domain Eukaryota; kingdom Metazoa; phylum Arthropoda; class Insecta; order Lepidoptera; family Sphingidae; genus Cephonodes; species Cephonodes hylas. The sequence goes on along the minus strand of AP025360.1, from coordinate 7,587,389 downwards.
TCCAATACGTAACTTGTTGCGTCGGTTCACTTATCGAATTACCGAGCAGCCGCAAAGAGAATCGCTTCGTGCGCGCGTTCTCCATGTACCCAGCTGTGTTTTGAGTTTGATCCTCGTCTTGTAAAATACTCTGATCGAATAAAAATATATATTAAATCTTAAATATATTAGCCTTTAACAAAATCTTTTATGAAATTGTAATTAAAGAGTACAATTAGCTTTTTATAAGATATAAAATGAAATTATTTTGTCGTTGTATTCAAAATAGATATTCTCATGTTTGTGTATAGTTGTCGTAATGATATGTTTCGTAAGGTGCTGTTTAGCGAACCTAATTATGATCGGGTGAGATCCAAAAGTAATTTGGCTCGTCATACCAACGTATGACTATATATGTAAATTATGTTCGGATATTGTAAAATATTGAAATCTTATAGAAAATAGAAACGTAAACACAAAAAATAAAAGACTTAAAACTTATTCAAAGTAGTTTGGAATATTTGGTTATTATTTTGCTTTTTATACGATTAATCGCTATATATTTATATGACTTCGTCTAAGTTGAATGGGCTTGTCCTTAAGAACCTTTTTTCTGATTCTCCTCATAAGTGGTATGTATTAGTAGAATCCCCTTCATTTTTCATCATATACTAATCAACTTTAAGTTCAATAAATAATGATCTCTGCTTACTGCGTAGCTTTTTTCTCCGCTTTGTTTTAAGTTATGAAAATAATAAGTGAAGGCTTAAATTACAAGAACATACATTTCAACTTAAAATTAGTGATAAGGCTAGTTTAGACCGTAGTATTGCCGTCCTGTAGTACTTGGTTATTAAAAAAAATCATAAGATTATGCCCAAGATAACAGCTTTTGCAATAGAAAATAAAAATGGTAATAAAACCTCACACCAACAGATATTTTAGTTTAAGAAAATCATCCGTGTGTTAGTAAAATGACTACCTTTCATTAATCATCGTCGGCATAAGAGCTTCACTTATCTAGTAGGCATTGATGATGGTGATTCTACATCTCCATGCAGCATGATTCATACTATAAAAATTACTCAAACAATTGTCACTTATATGGAAAAATAAATTATAAAATGTGTGAAAACAAATATGCATATTCTCGGCCTACCGTCGTCCTCTGAATATGGGCCTCCTAAACTAAGAGTCAACCATGCTAGTATTCTTTTGTCATCATCCATCTGCTAAGTAGATATATGTCGTGAAGAAGTAAATTGGTAACTTGAGGCAAAAGATTTCAACACTATTCTTCCTATGATCGGCAGTCCTTTAAGCATAGCCTAAAGAAGAATCGAATCAGCCCACCGTGAGAATATGACAAAATATGGAAGTCTGACTACTTGATGTACTGGACAGCACAGTGCTTATCGGGAGCGGTTTTGTCAAAATGTATCACATCATCAGCCAAAGGACGTCCACTGCTGGACATAGGATAATATGTAGGTATTGTTGCTGTAAAATAAACTTATCGATTGTCAACACCTAAAATAACATGTCTGGCCTTTTATGACTATGGATCTAATATATTATCCTTAGCATCAGCTAAGGACTATCAAGTCCTCGTGGCTGGTGAAGAATGAAATGAGTGTACATGCGACTCCCGAGCGAGTATTGGACGGTATTATAAATGTTATTACGTACTGCCCCATATAGATATGAAATACAATCATCAGAAAGAGTGATAAAAAATTATCAACGGAAATTAATTTATTGATAGGACTAATTTTATTACTGTAACTCGAAAAGCAAAGTATTAACTGATACAAATTTAACAACAAATACAGAGATCAATAAATTCACTATACTACACATATTTTAGATTTGTAAAGTCTATCTCAATATTATTAATATCACGATACCCTTGTTTCTTAGCCTACTTTTCTACCAAAAGAGACTATCACAGCGAGAACCATTTTTGAAAAGAAAGTCGTCTATTTATTATTTCAATGTCTTGTAATAATCTTAATTTAGAATTGCTAAAGTAGAAATTCTAAAAATATATAGGTACTATGTTTAATAAAGCAAGAAAAGTTATTATTGCCCCGGACTTTATTAAAATCCTATGAAACATTAATTCCAGGGTCGTAATCAATTATATATTAGCTCAGTGAGCGCAACTTAACCTAGTCTTGACTCGGAGTATGGTGTTTTTTTTTCCTTATTGCTATTATCCGAGTGCCCCTGCCTACCAGCCAGTCCTACAGAGGGTCTAACAACGTCTACTAATATACAAAGCTAAAGAGTTTGTCTGTTTAATTGAATTTTCGATCACAAAAAATATTTGAATGTGAATTAAGAAGAAGAATTTCTGAGAAAACTAGTGTACCAAGGCCTAAATTCTCTCAGTTGTAATAACATACATTAGTTAGAATTAGCAGTGACGACATCATTCTTCTACTTTACATTCATACACCTATCAACAATCCCTACTAACTACTAACGTACTTTTCAAACTTAACAGTGATATTGATTTATAGCTGAACATTTGAAAGATTGGATCCAAGGAACTAACATATAAAAGTCTATTTATCAATAAACGCACTTAGAAAATAGATAATTTGTTGTTATCTAAGGATTATCTTCTTTAGGGGATAAGTAAATAAATTGGCGAGGGATTGGAACTTGTAAGAGTTTTACAGGTAAATATTTGATGATAAACTAGCTGTTGCCTAGAACTTCGTTTGCTCAACTTTAGCTCTCAGTGATGAATATAAATCACTTATAGCCTATATTTTTAAACCCAAGTCCGAAAAACTCAATATTTTATACGACGAGTAGTGTTCATTATTACCAACATGGAAGTTCGGTAAGGGTCAAATTATTGTTAGAAATTTAGGAAATATTTCTAGGTAACTATAATTTCAGATTTACTTAAAGCTTTTAATGTATAAATAATAGTAAATACTGATTGCATTAGTGAAACTAGCGCCTAATCGTGGCCTCCATTTTACTGCCTAATCTTTCAGATTTTTACTAAGGATCGTGGCGCAATGTGGTAATTTAATTGTTCAAGTTTATTTTCAACTTTAAGTGATGACGTCAGGGTTCATAATAATAAAGCATCACGCAAAAAACGCCACTAATGCTTTTCTGCCAGGAGCTGAAAACTGACAGTTAACGGTATTTTAAAATTAGCCCGTAACGGACAGTCGACAATGCAGCTATTAAAATTAATTCACACTGTGAAACTAGTTATGCCTTAAAAGCATGTCAGTATCATTATATCGAATGTTAATTTAATTAGTCTCCATACATATTTGTTCATTAACGGACCCTTTCGGCTATAATTTGTAGGAGTGGGTTCGAAAATGTATAATGTTACATATTATATTTATTTAAAATTTATGTGAAGGTGCAGCGACTGCTGATATTCAAATAAAAAAAGTTGTTACGAAATATCTCATATCACAACAAAGATAAGAAATTTGATTTAAGTTTCAAAAATCACCATGCCCAATTTGGAAGCACAACCATAGACTCCGCTACTTTTTTAAAAAGAAAAATCCCAGAAAACTCCCCGACGGGAATCAACCCTGGGAACTTGAGGTCGCATATCACTAACTTGTTTAAATGTGAGTTGAAACTTATTACCTTTATAAATCGGCAACTTTGTAATTAGGTAACAAGGTCTTTTTATGCCTGGACTCAAAGTTGCTTCTTCGACCTACTTGTGAAGCGAATTTCAAAAGTAGGTGCCTTAATTGATTCATAATCCATCGCTGATTTATCAATTAAGCGTATAAAAGCATAGTTTGTTTGAACGATAAATTCATTAATGGATCTAACTCGAGATAACATTTATCTTCATCCATTACCTACGTAGAATAATTTATGAAATAGATACTTGGTTATGAATTGTTTCAATGGAGCGAATATAAATTTAGAGAAATACTGGGCTTGGTCTCCATTTTAGTAAGATTATTAATAGCATTGTTTGTATATAAATGTTTTTGTTGTTTCTAAATACGCGACTGTCACCTTGCAACCTCTTGTATTCACGACTTTTTTGTTGTTTTATTGATGTGCTCTTAATAAACACGCAACTAAATAAAATAACAATAATATAATCTACAATCCCGCAAACAAAATAGTCCGCAAGCTTCCTTTGTTAAGCAGAGTAACAGCAAAGAATTCGGAGCGCGTTCCGGAATTTCACGCACCACCGCCAACGAAGGACACCACGTGAAAAATATCTGGAATTGTAAAAATCTGGTTCTTAATATGTAGTTCCTGCCAAACACTGGTGTACAGGAAAAAGATTTTCTTATATAAACATAATATACAAATCTTGAAAGAGTTGACTATTGGCAGGGTCTCAGTTATAAACTACATTTTATTTATACATACTTAGGTCCTTTAAGAATTAGTAATTAAAAAAGTTTCAAACATTTGTCAGCGTATTCAAACCTTCTTCCTTGATTACTTCAGGAGGAAAAATTCTTGAGCAACTCGAAAACACGGTATTCTGAAAGCTAGTTTGTTGGTAGTCGTTTTTAAGTAAGTAGGTACTTAGTAAGCGAATGTATCTTAAAAAGAAATTGTAGTGTATCTCTTCTTACAAACATGAATGGATAAGAATATACTTCTGGTTGATTCGACCGATTCCGGTGGTCATTGGGGAAGGCCTATGTCCAGCAGTGGAATAAGATGATGATGATCTCTTGGTTGGTAACAGTGAATGCAATGACATTGTAAAAATCATTTATTGTAACGAATAAACATACAAGTATACGACCAAATTCCCTGTCTACTGTGACAATGGGTGTCCACCAGCCAGGTCAGCGCCAAATGTTATGGTGCAATAAATCATTTATTAAACCTTACTTTGTGTGAGGAATCATAAAAAATTTAGGTTTTACTATGTGCTTTTTTACAACCATCGGCATCACTCACTTAGTAGGTGCTTATTATGAAAGGAGAAAGTCTTTGAGAAAGAGAAAGTTTTTTGATCTTTACCAGTATGTGGCGTTAGGACAGGAATATTTTTGTTGGCGGTATCAGGATGGATGCAGTTATAAACAAAGAATTCCTTATTCTGTGTGGCGTTTTGACAGAATTGTTGACACAACTGTCGTTTGTTGATAATAGTATTAATAAAAAAATACGTTAGCAGAAACTTAGCTTACAAGCAGTGATGGCCTCGAGGTTTGGGCGCGCGGTCGAGAATCTCGGCGGTCGCGGGTTCGAACCCCAGGCACACACCTCTGACTTTTCGAAGTTATGTGTGTATTCACATTGAAATATCGCTTGCTTTAACGTTGAAAAACATCGTGAGGAAACCTGCACACCTAGAAGTTCTTAATAATTTCTTAGGTGTGTAGTCCGCCAACCCGCACTAGGCCAGTGTGGTGGACTATATACTATACTACTATGTCCTAAACCCTCTCAAAGGTAGAGGAGACCCGTGCCCAGCAGTGGGACTGATGGGTTGATGATGAAAGTACATACGATAGCCACGAGATCAAAATAACAATCTGGTAAAGAACACGTATCAATTCAACTGAACTTCAGATTTTTACTAACTGGAAAGTTAGATCGTAGGTTACTTCGCTCGTTCCTTGAATACTAAGTTAGTTTGTACAGACACTCGGTCTCGAACTTTAAATTTTCACTGAATTGGTGTTCATATTACCCATGGATGTTTAGATGCATGGATGATATTTCAACTGGCTATTAAACATACCTTGGTTTGAGTGGACGCTCTTCGAAATTTCTTAGGTGTGTAGTCCGCCAGCCTACACTACGCCAGCGTGGTGGACTAAAGCTCAACTCCTCGCAGTAATAAAGAATACCATTCCCAGCAGTAGGACGTTTATGGGATTATGATCGTGAATATCCGTATAATTATGTTGATTGCAAAATTTGTACGCTTGATCGAAGTTTATAAGTTTGTGAATAAATTAGGTTACGATGGCTTCCTCAGTTTGGACCGACATAAGTAATAAAGACAATGTTATCGTGATTAAAATCGAGTTTCGGAATCCGGTTTACGTTTAATCTTCTGTTATTGTAAGTTAAGTTCCGGGATTTACAAATTTGGTAGTTTACCATGAATTGCGACGAATGGAGATGCGAGGTCCTATTTATGCAATCAAATGTATTAACGAAGTTATGAGTAATAAAAAAAGAAATTGCTTGAAATTGGGAGAATTTCCAATTTTTAGAAAAAATGTGGTGGAAAAATTCGAAATCTTCCGGATATAAATACCTATCTCTAAAAATTGTCCGACCTGGGAATCGGATCCAGGAGCGGACTCCGAGGCAGTTGAAACAGTTATATGGATAAGCCTTTACCTCTCCTTACAACTAGTGCCCATATTAATAACTCAATACCTTCCATTCGGAGAATTAATACCTTCATTCTCAATAAATTTACTCCGAACTGGATATAAACAAACTATCAAAGAAGCGAGAAATATGTGAGTCTACGGGCGTATAAAGTTTAAAAGATATGGCTTCTATATGTTGAGATATGGCACTATTACGAAAACCGACTCTAAATTTCCATTACTGCCTAAGAGGGGTTTCTGAAACGAAAATTTACTGGCCTTTAAGTTCATCGCACAATCGAGTAACTAAGATAGATGTTCTTTTAACACTATAATGTAACTATTAAATATTTTGTAAAGTAAGATTAAGATTTTGTTCGTTTATTTGCAATACATATTTTCATGAACACAAAAGTTTTAGCAATATGCACTTAAATATTTTATTAACAAGAATTACATATTATTGTAATTAAAAATATTTACCGATTTATTTCATCATTTATTTTATGAGAGACGTAAATAAAAATGCTTAAGTGGTAAAGCTAGGTAAGCATGCTTGGACTATGACATGAATAGGCCCTTGTCATCAGGGTGTAATTAAAGTCTTTCAGAAAATCATGTATCAGTTTAAACATACATCCAGCAAGATTTAAGCAAGCGCATGTTTGTCGGTTATTGGACGATGAACTTAGTCATTTCTTGCAAATTGACACTATCTAAATCGCACTACCATTACCATGAAGCGCAAATGATATTAAAATGTTCTGCAAGTTATTATCAGCCCTTACACGTCCCACTGCTGGGCACAAGCCTCCTCTACACCTGTGAGGACTTAGGCAAAAATTCACCACCCTTATTCAGTGCGGGTTGGCGGACTACACATTTAAGAAATAAAATTTTTGGGTGTGCACGTTTTCTCACGATGCTTTTCTTCACTGTTGTCATAGCATGACAAGACAACTTGAAAAGTCAGATGTGTATGTTTATGATCTTAACCCGCGACTGCAGAGATTTATTTATTTTAATAAGATTTAAGGATTTCGTGACGATGGCGATGCCTTTCCGCAATTTGGTAGTCCCATTACCGAATTATAACATATCTGTACAAATAAATAATACAAAATACTTACAAATACCTTTTATTTCTATCACACATTTTTGTTAACATAAAAGTAATTTTAATTTTTAGTACGTTTAATATTATATACCCTTACGTATTTATATACTTTAAGTTTCATAATACACTTACAGCGATCAATATTCTCTTAAGCTAGTTAAACAGTAATCCATTGCATATTAAATAATCTTATTAGAAGTTGTATCTGGAACGCCGGGTAGCACGTAGACTGGGGCTTAAGCAACTAAGGGTGAAACTTCCGACAAACCACTGTTAAATTGATTATCTATTCAAGCGTAAGTTGAGGCGGACACATTAGCCGTGACTTTAAAATTAAAACCGCCGCTTCTAAATTCCATTAACTTTACATTTGTCTACTCCACAAATAACCTTACATTGTTTCCTAATGCTTTAGTTGGTAGTGTAAAACATTCTATTTTAAATTAGGGAAACGTCGATTGTATATGCTGCCGTAGCCGACGGGCTGTACGTTGTTTTTGAACATGTTGTCGTCAGCCTGGTACTTGGCCAGTAACATGGGCCAGCTCTTCTCATTGTCTTGGAGGTTGGGATTATTTTCAATGCGTTGCCTTATCTTCGCCGCCTTCGCAACAACTTCGGCGTTCAACATGTTTTCCAAATAGCGCAGTTTGTGCGGCAAAACGATTTTGCATAGCTGAAAAAAGAAAATGTGTAATTATATTTTTGTAAAATAATTTTTGAAAAATATTTATACATCGTTGTTTGTATAGGCTTTCTTATCTAAGTCCATATGTATGTAATATACTTCTAGTAGGTATTAGTTATTTATTTTTATTATTCTCTTATTTTTGTAGTACCTAAGAATATTTGTATAGCAATGTCATAATAGTCTCGTGCAAACATAAAATTCACAAAGAGTAACAAAAATATAATAGTCGTTTCATCATCATTCAATTCAAAAATCGATGATCAAAGGCCAATGTAAGTTTGTGTAAAAACTATGCTTGTAAATGTTTCATTTATTTTACATTACATCAGATTATTTACTCTTAGTTTGTAATACCGGTCAAGTGCAACTCTCTGAGTGCACTCTTGTCGATGTGCGAACATTTGGTAATCTAAACTATGTATCCTAATTGCTTGTAAAATTACTCCAGCATAGTAACACTTCACATGACATCTAATTGTGGCGAAGCCCTCTTAATTCGTTCGAGTTGCTAAAAATATAAAAATATTTATATCTAGGCAGATATATAAAAAATTAAAAACACCACTTTGTATAGCAAAAAGATATAACAGGTGGCTGTGCTTCTATGTTGGTGTTATGAGCGAGAAACGGGCTGTAAAATTAAAGGCAAGTTGGTTACAGCAAATGTTTAATTCCGATCTATATACTGTGCCAACGAAATGGAATGAAAAGTTTTATATCATGACGAGGATATTTATTGCCTCCCCTTATCGAGTGTGAACCCTTTACAAGGGCACCAAATACGACAAAGTTTTTAAGTTTTGGGTGAATCTCGTTTCATTTATTTACCCTATAATCATGCATAATGTAAATGTCATACAAATAACTCCTCACTGTTTGCTCAGCTACTAATCGACGGCCTAGGCAATATTTCGTGTCCCATATTCTACAACAGTACGTGACTTATTCGAAGATTTACGGATTAGCAATGATTATGTGGATGAGTTAATTATGTGCCGATGGATTTGCTATTATAAATGGATTTGTTTGTGGCTGATGTAATAAACATGGACATTTGTTATCACGTTGCTTTTAGCTTTAACTATGCAAGAATATGAAACGTGTAAAGGTTTTTTTTTAGAATTTACCTCCCTCGGCGTGTGTTGCCTAAGTATGTTATTCAAAACATTACCCTCATTTATTTATAGTTGGTGAGGAGTCTAGTATTTATCCATGATGTATTTTGTTATTTTAATAATTTATTCATTTTCTCTATCAAAAGTCAATAAACTATAAAAAAGAATCCATAGTCAGTGAATTTAAGAACAGAACCTTCAAAATAGCGTCCCTCATAGACTGTATCTTGTTTTTCCTAGATTTTGATTACCTGATTATATATTTCTATGTATGCATACATTCTGATTGAATGTGTGTGTATGTAAATTGACAATCCACGCATAACATGTGTCCTTTATGTAATAAAGGCAGAATTCCAATTGTAATTGGCTTTGAGTCAAAGACCAGTTCTAGATATAAGTAGGTATAATTGAATTAATTAAGCATTGTTAGTCTACAATGATATGAAATTAACAAATGTTTCTTGAATAGTTAAGGAGACCCTGGGAAGTTGCGAGTAATAAATAATGCCTCAGATAGACATTTCAGTTGTCTTACATTGACAGTTTTCATTATGGCTTTAAGATTGACACGCACGGTTGAAACGAATACTGGTAGAAACTGGGTTAAAATCCCAGGCATACATAGGTATTTGAATTTTCGAAATGTTGTTTACACTTATTCTCATTGAACTGTCATGGGCTTTATCATTGAAGTAAAAGATGCTCAGGAAATCTGCAGAGCCTAAATTTCTTTAGGATTTCTTAGGTATTTAGTCAGCCAACCTGAACTAGTCCAGCTCGGTCGATAGGCTTAGTATCTCTCAGTTGGAGAAGAAACCCGTGCTTACCATACAGGTTACATAAATAGATAGATAAAAGAGTTATTTACAAGAAATTTCTTTGTTAATGAAGCTTATCCACTCGTACTAGGCCAGCATGGTTGATTAAGAGTTAAGCATGTCTGAATGGTAGACTAGGCATGCAGTTTACTGTAGCAAAGTTTATGCATTGACTGATGATATTTTTTTATTGTATATATTCTAGGTTTATTTTTCGATTTTTGGAATAATTTTACCATTCCTTGCTATGTGTGCGCAAGAGAGGCAATAATCCCTTTTAACCCCTATTTTTTTTCTCATTCATATTGAGCATTTCTGTATGAAATTATCCTGGGTGGTCAGCACCGATAATTTGATCATCGAACTAATTTTACGCTCATTTGCTGCATTGAAATAAAATCATTGGGTACGTCTATGAAAAATTGCAGCAAGTCCCTCAAGCCCACATACGTCCAACTTCTGAGCCTCTTCTACAACTGAGAAAGGTGAGGCTTTAGTCCATCAGGCTGGCCTAGTGCGGGTTGGTGAAGTACACTGGTACTCTCGGAATTTTCATATATCCATGCATTCAGATGAGTTATCTAGGAGGAATAGATAAAGTCAGATTTCAATACGCATGTTTAGCAAGCTGTGTTTTGGAAATCCACGTGATGGGGAGAATTGACAATTTTTGATCTAATTTCTCTTATTCGTGCTGTTGCTTAAAATTTTCCAATAGAAAAACCAAACAAGCTTTTCGATCGCTTGGCCTACACTTATCTTGCAGGACGACAAGGCAATCAAGTGTCTGAAAATTCTTTGTCCTAATATTTATGTACGTGAAATAGGTGTAATGTACAAGACTCAAGAAATGTCTTACTAAAATTCCTAACAGTCTTCCATCTTGCTCCGTGAAAGATCTTTGACTTAAAGCAAGATATAGTCTTAAAATGTCAAAATAGTTATCCAAGTTACTAATTTCCTTCAAGTGCAGTCGTAATAGTTGTTTGAACAAGCTGGTTTTCATTTCAAGTGACAGCTTCGTAGTAATTAACTCAGTTTCATAGTCGCCCTTTAACCAGTTCCGAAGTTTGCAGTTTACTTCTAAAACTAATCAGCAGGCTATATAGGAGATGTTAACGGCAGATTTATATTTATGTGAAAAATTACGAATGCAGGTAAATGAATAAATGCCACAAGCGACCGGAACGTTCTAGTTTTGATTCTCGGGGTCAAAATATGTGACTGAATAACTGCACTTCCATTTTACCTAACTCAATTATTCCGCACTGTTGATTCTATTTTGATAAACATATTTTATAAAATAAAATATTATTCACAATCAATCCGAGAGCTCATTATTTCTCATACAAATGTGAAGTGCATTCAAGGACTCGTTGGAACTGTTATTACCTAGAATAGCCTTATAATTTTTATGAAATAGGGCCCATTACTTTCCCCCCGATACTATGGGCGACTCATTTGATTCCGAGTTTCTCCTGCTCCACCTGGCATGATTATGGGTCGCGTTTTATATTCCTTGGCGGTATTGGCGTTTCGAGCATCCATTATTGAATTCATTTGGCACATATCTCGAAGATTAAAAGCAAATTGTTGCGAGATTCTTATTCCCCGCCCCACGCTCGGTGTTTGATATTTCACACGTAATATGTGCTAGCGATCTTATTTGGAAACATATTGAACAGTACTACAATAAGATAATTTTAATATGAACCACATAATAATATCGAATGGGTTATTAAGTCTCCTGCCAATTGGTGGACTTTATAATAAGAAATCACAATTTTAAGAAGAAAAAACAATTAAATTAATTAATAGCGATCTTCAGCTACATATACAACTTCCATCTAATAAAACAAACATTTGCAAATTAATTCGAATTCAATGCAACAAATTATGGGACTAAAGCAATAATTCAAAGCGTTTGTGTTATTGGTCCAACGTGGAGAGTTACATATAAATTCATAGTATATAAGTCGTATTAGTGCATATGAAGATTGAGAATGTTTTACGAAATTTAAGTCTTTTCTTTTAATTTCATTATTAACTATTATGTAAATATACCCAACATTTCAATAATACTACTTTGATTTTTGGCTCAAAATATGATCGGTTCGCGAAAATATGATCTCATTCTACTTATTTACTAAGCCTGTTACTGGCAATTTATGTTAATACGTCAGTATGTATGTACAACATGACGCCGGAAAAAGCGATCGGCTGACCGCTCCCTTCGACCCGAATAGAATAACTTTATCTATCTATTAATAATCAAATAAAGTTTGCCCATAAGACTATGGAGAATAGAAGTTAACATATAGATAGATAAGTATCTAATTTTTACATCAGCGCGAAACTTCGTCCAAACGAGCAGGAAGTCAATAGGATTTTCCTCCTAATATCTCTATAGAAAAATTGTTTTACGATATGGGGCAGTTTGCACGTCAAATATCACGGCAGTACCCCGGCCAAGTCGGGCAAAAAAGCGGCACACTCGTACTATACTTTTCTGTAAGCAGTACAGCCCATTTTCAACCCCCTACTACTTTTCAATAACTTCTTCATCAACCCACATATACGCCCACTGCTGAGCACGGGTCTCCTCTACCATTGAGAGGGTTTAGGCCATAGTCCACCACGCTGGCCTAGTCCGGGTTGGCGGACTACACACCTAAGAAATTCCTAAGAACTTTTAGGTGTGCAGGTTTCATCACGATGTTTTCCTTCACCGTTAAAGCAAGTGATAATTCAATTTCAATAACTTAGCAGGCATAAATGAAATGAAATAATATTTATTTAATCTACAAAATGTCTAATAAAATTCAAAATTTAGTGTAGCGCTATGTTTGGAAGGCAGTCATCACGAGAGCAAAACGGACAAGATATTCCAGTGTTGCTCTTTTGCAATCAAGAAATAATTTGTAATATAGATACAAAGATTAAATTTCCCGAATAAAAGCAGTTCATTAATAAAATCTCAGAAAACACAGTATGTTACATTATTTTTTTAATTTGCACCAGTAGTTTAACAATGCTTGGGACTAGTCGATGTTTCTTAATTTTATCATTAACTAACCCATCATGAATCACCAAAACCGATCATCAGAACTCTATAAGGCACAACCAACAGGCACAACTGCGAGACTTGATTTTTAAAAAGCTTTGTTTTTGATGGCATATTAATATTCGAAAAACGAAAGGTAATTTCCATTACTAAGACTTTGTGATGTTCCTACTTTTATCGTTTAATCATACCGCAAAGTGTTACCAATTTGGAACGAGTTATAGTTTACGATAAGGGCCTTATGGTATGATTTATGAATTCTACTGTTATTGCTTTTGGTAGTAATGAACTGGAATACGAGTAAAATTTACATTTGTATCATCTATAAGCGGTAGGATTTCTGCTTAGTTCTGATTATGAATTAACTATCTATGAGCAAGTCCATTAAAGCTTACTTTATGTAGGGGTTTGGATGGGATGGTGTAGTAGTTAAGAGTCCATGACATACACTAACGTGCATGTAAACACAATCTACGCAAGAGTTTTCGGTCTCACATACACGCAAGTCCGAACCAAATATTTGCGGATCGCACAAACATATCTGTAGATCGGGGATCGAAACCGCGGCGATACATTTGCAAGTTGATGTCATGGCAACTGTACCACGAACACCGAAAACAGCTTTATTCTCTATGGGCTTTAAAATAGTTTAAAAAAATAAATAAATGTCGCATTATCGCATTCACCGATAAGATCGCATTTTGTTGCACGGTATTTTTTTTATTTTATTATTTTTAAATCATGTTTCTGTAATTTAGTGTAGTGTACAATAAAGTGTGATAAGTAAATAAGTAAGGGTTAAAAGGAGTTGAAGAGTTTAAAAAGTGAAATAAATAGAACTTTTTGTCAGAAGTCTAATAATAAAATGTTCACTTACCGCAGAACTACATAGATAAACGAGGAGAAAGCTCAAAATCAAGAACCTTGGTAAAACCATAGTTGAAACTGAAGTGTGGTCGGTAATGGTATCGGTGATTACTTGTTACTGTTTACACACCTTATCGCAATGTAAACTTTTACCAAATCACTATGTTACAGTCATATACATACATACTTCGATTTTTATAAATCTTTAACAGCGGTCTTGGTGCAGTTGTAAACCAGTTTACGAAACATAAGACTTTCGATCCCTGCCCCGAGATAAAGGTTTGTGTGATCTACAAATATTTGGCCGATTCTTTGTTACCCATGACACATGTAAAGTCTGAACTATGTATGCATCTGTTGGGTGCTTATATTTGTTAATTCATAATAAAGCATAGGCATATAGCACAAGAATCCGTGATATAGTCATATTGCTAGGCAGCAACTTATTAATGAGATAAGAGAATGTTTAGTACCTATAGAAATTATTGCTAATGAGTTTCTGCAACATAAATACGTGCAAACCATGACCTTTATGGGAATATCCGTTTATTTCCAGCCCGAATTGCTCTTTTCTTAAAATTTTAAAAATCTATAGGCCAGATACTGCGTTGGTCCATATAGCTCTGCTAAGGATCCTATTTATTTGTATGTCCAGCGGTAGAATTATGTTAATTCTAGAAATATTTAGAATTATGTTAAATAAATCATTACGCCTGATACAACTTTAGTCAATACCAAACAAAAAATACGACAGATACTGAAAAGTCAACATAGTATTTGAATCAATTGCTCAAGGCTTAATTTGCTGTCTCAGTAGAGTTCAGAACACAATAGCGCGACTACTCCCGTTCGCTTCATACCTCCTTTGTGAACTTATTGCAGTTGACCGCATCTGTTAGAGCGACGGCAGCATGTTTCATAATACGTACAATGTATGGTAAATTTGCCACAAGCTTTCCTTGCAGTTTCATTGTTTAATAAAACATTGGGTTTTACTTTTCTTGCTATCGAGTGTTGTAATATTCTGCATTGTTTGTTCAATTTGGTAACTATTGCACCGTATAAGATTATGTATTGCTTATGATGTTATTGAATTCATTTTGAGATGTTTTAATTTTATATATATACTAGTTGTCGTAAACTATGTATGCGGAACCTTAAAGTTCTAAAGGAATGTTTTAACACTGCAAGATGTTTTCAAATCAAACAAGTAGACTCCTGAGATTAGCGAATTCAAGCTAGTAAACAAACTCTTCAACTTGATAAGTGTAGATACATACAAACTGCATTCCCCAAAGGTGTAGACAGAAGTGCATCTTTGCACCCACAAATCGCTAGGTATTTTAATTTTATTATGTCCTCAAAATAAATACTTTTTTAACTACACTTTTATTTCTTTTGGAACCTAACTAGGATGATTTTTAAGAAAAATCGTGAGTAATTACACGTGTAGAATAAGAAATAGCAAACCATAATTATCTAACAAAAAAGAATCGATATTTACTTTTTTGATTGATTCAATATAAATTTATAGATACATTTTTATATATTATTTCATTAAATAATTTGAAGCAGTGATGGCCTCGAGGTTTGGGCGCGCGGTCGAGAATCTCGACGGTCGCGGGTCCGAACCCCAGGCACACACCTCTGACTTTTCGAAGTTATGTGTGTATTCAAATTGAATTATCACTTGCTTTAACGATGAAGGAAAACATCGTGATGAAACCTGCATACCTAAGAGTTCTTAGGAATTTCTTAGGTGTGTAGTCCGCCAACCCGCACTAGGCCAGCGTGGTGGACTATGGCCTAAACCCTCTCAATGGTAGGGGAGACCCGTGCTCAGCAGTGGGCGTATAAGGGTTGATGATGACTAAATAATTTCCAAAAATTAGCGATTTAGAGGTCCCGGTTTCGATTTCCGGGTTATTTGGTGTAATAACACCAAATAGGGTATTTTTATAATTAAACTTCTTAGTAGCAACAAATTTACTTAAAAACGAAGCACGGTTAGCCCTTATAATGCTAGCAGAACACAATGAGACAAAAGAAAAATTATAAATATTTAAGAAGAGAAAAAAGCATACATAATTTTAGTACAATATAGGAACAAATTACATGTTAATAGATCTTAAGAAACGCAGCATTAGCTAAATGCCTTACAAATCCTGTTTATCGCGCGCTCGCAAGGAAAGCCCATATTTCAACCGTCGCGTCGTCTAGATTTGTTCGAGTACAAATTGATTTCGTTTTTGTCCATTGTCTAGAGATCGTTCTGTTATCACTTCCGATCCATTGCTCGCGGATCTGTTATTCAACGTTAATGTATTTTTTTATTCAATATCTCATTACGTTTCCGTTTAGGTACAGATTCTTTTGTTAGTTCAGTGGCAGATTTACCAATAGACTTAGTAGGTTAAAGACTAGGGCGGCAGATTCTTGGGAGCGGCAAATTTGACCTCTAGAGAGAGATTAGAGATTAGATTTGTAAAAAAAAACAAGGATTTTTATTTTGTAGAGGCGGAAAATTTGAATAGCCTACCGGCGGCAAATGTGTAAATCTGCCACTGTGGTAAATAACACAATTACTAATCCTATTTTCAGGAAATACACAATATTCTACCCACAAAGTGGACTGATGTTATAGCAAAAGTCGCGGGAAGCCGATGCAGGCCGCTTCTGCCAAAGCGCTTTGGGGGAGGCTTACGTCTAGCAGTGGACGTCTTACGGCTGATGATGCCGACGACACAATAAGCTTCTTAACAAACATGTATTTAATTAATAATGTACTCATAAATTATTGCTCTTACTCAAGAGCAAAAGAAATAGAAGAAAAAAAGCGAAACACAAAAGAATTTAAATGTTTTTAGCTAGGTACCTACTATGGTGGACACATGACCTCGTAAAGATTTCAGACTGTCCCTGTATGCCAGCAATTTGGTGGCTTAGTGGCATTGGGAATTTTTATTATTAAACTAATAAAATTACAATCTTTTCATTGTATGCCAATTTCCATATTCACTTATTGACCTGGTTTCAAGGCTAGAATTAGTTATCAACACGGTAATTGAATCCATAGTGCGATTGTGACCCTACTGATCCCGATTTCAGCACAACAAACCAGCTACTGCGATTGACAGATTTGGCTTGTAGCGCCCCGACGAATATTGTTTAAGTTTGATACGCGCTGCATATTGATCCGAAGTGAAATAATACAGCAAATTGCCTTGCTCAATCTCACACAACCTAGATACATAATCATTCCCCGTCTGGGGAACCAATTTTATTCCGACAAACTACTTTTATATGTAATAAAGAGTTATTCGCAATGAATTATAACTCACTGTAACGATGACGAAAACACTGATGACACCTGTGCAACTAAAAGTTATTGCGAATTTCAAAAAACGTAATTTTTTCACTATCTTGTGAATCTTATAATATTGCATTTATATGTTACTAGCGACGCGCCCCGGCTTCGTACGGGTGCAACGCTGATATTTAATGGATGTTATTATACATATAAACCTTCCTCTTGAATCACTCTATCTATTAAAAAAACCGCATCAAAATCCGTTGCGTAGTTTCAAAGATTTAAACATACAAAGGGACATAGGGACAGAGGAAGCGACTTTGTTTTATACTATGTAGTGAAGTAGGGAACGTTGCCCTAGTAGCAATTATAAATGTTGTCAATGTCGTTTGGAAGCAAGGTATAGTCTTGAAATACTTTAATTATAAAAAACTTCTCTATACATAAAAGTAGGTACAGTCACGAGCATAAATATGTTCCTATGGGCAGGTTGGCAAAAATATCTGACCCATGATCGAGTTCAATAATATGTGCCTACACGTACGCAGCAAAAATATGTGACATTATCCGGCTGCATAATGCAGTACCGTCAAAATGATGTGATACACTCACGAAGCATAAATATGTGACACCACTAGGCGGAAATAATATCTGACATAATTTTATCTTCAATTTAATTTAATTTACAATTTGTATGAAATAATGAAAGAAATAAATTGTATTTTACATTGTTTTAATATGGCTGTAATTTTATAGTATTCTAGCTATCCCGGCAAAATTCGTATCGCCCTACCCGCCAATGAATGTTTTGTTACTTATTAAAAGAATTTAATTTTTGATTACTTAGGTATATTATCATCCCCCTGCCCTGGTCCCAATTAATTACTTGGGGTCGGCGCAGTATCTCTTCTTCGTCCACACACGGCATGTCTTCATTCACCCCTTTCTCTTTCATATCTTCAGTCACGCACTCCATCCATCTCTTTTTTGGCCTTCTTCGACTCGCCCATCCATCCACTTTCATATTCATCACCTTTTTTTCCTACATATGATTCATTCCTTCTCTTAATGTGCCCATACCCCGACAGACGGTTTCCTTTCATCTTTTCTATCACAGGAGCTACTTTCAGACTTACCCTAACGTATTCATTTCTCACTCTGTCACTCCATGTTATAATACCATACATCCACCGCAATATTCGCATTATTGCTGCATGCAGTCGTCTTTCGTAAGTCTTCTTCGTTAACCTTATTTTTCCTTTTTCAGCACAGATGCTAGCTCTCTTGACCTACCATTCATCGTACCTACATTCCAACTTGCATACCTCAATCTTATTTCCCGGGCTAGTGTCTTAAGTTGCCCCCGCCTGGGCTGGTGTAACAAACCTTGCCCATTTCTCACAGGAGCCAGGTGCTGCCCCTGCGCGTCGGCTACGGGAGACGCCCTAGGCCCTGTCACCTTTCTTATTATACATTCTGCATAAATGTTTTGGCAAATGTTTTACGGCCGGCCGCCTGTCTGACACCAACTCTCCTTGGGACTTTCATTGTTTTGGTAATGGGGTAGAGATAGCGTGTGTTTGGGTACAGGATATTGCAGGTAAGGATATTTGGCCTGATGGTAAGGATGCTGCAGTCCCGGATAAGGAAGTAGTGGGAGACTCCAACAGCTCGGGGGGCCGAGGTCGCGTACTCGCAGCCCTGTTCCATGACTGACTAGATCAATGGAAAAGGCATCCCCTGGCCATTTATCAATATTTCTTGAAGGAGATTTAGAGTATTTATAATATTCAAGCATAATAAAAATTTAAAAATTAGGCACTACCAAGGAGATTTGTTACACAAAATAAATTTCTGAAAGCACGCCTTAATATTTGACAGCCAAAAAATGTCAATCCATTGTCATGACAATTCTGCATTTTTAACACCTAAAATACGCAATTATTCGAATGTTATAGATGCATATTGTCGATTCAAAATGCTTATTTTAATACGTTCTTTTATTTGAGGGGGTCTCTAACTGCATCGACGGGATCAACATTAAATGACAGGAAATTTTGTATGGTGTTAAAGTTCAAAATGACTTAAGTATCATTACGATCCTTTTGTATGGGAATTTAGAAAAGTATTATTTTTAGACATTTTCAGGCAATTGTTAAAATGTATCTCTCCGTAAGAACAATCCTCGTACTTCAAGGAATATTATAAAAAAAGAATAAGCGAAATCGGTTCAGCTGTTCTCGAGATTTGCGCTTAGAGACACATCGAGCAATTCATTTTTATAATATAGAACTCCTCCACTACGATTTAAACTTTATTGTATTGTATTAAAGTTCAAATTGACTTAATTATTAAAACGAAACTTTTGTATGGATAAAGAAAACAATGAAAAGTCCCACGGGAACGCTGTCGAACGGGATAAAAAGTATCCTATGTTTTATTCCCGGTTCTAAGCTACCTCCCCACCAATTTTCAGCCAAATCGCTTCAGCCGTTCTTGAGTTATAAGTGGTGTAACTAACACGACTTTCTTATATACAGGGTGTATTCAGACCGTTTCCGAAAACTAAGGTAGGTAATAGCCAAGGTGATTACAAAACCCCTGGTGTTAAAGAAAATCCCGACAAAAGATAAAAATTTTGTCGTTTTCCATACAACCATCGGTAGTAAACGTATGCGGTTTGTATGGAAAACGTCAAAATTTTTATTTTTTGTCGGGATTTTCTTTAATGCCAGGGGGTTTGTAATGATCTTATATATCACTTGCCTTCGTTTTCGATCATGGTCTGAATACACCCTGTATATATATAGATTTATGTCTAGATATTATGGTCTAAATCACGACTAAATTTAAATATTTACTTATATTTTTTTGTATTTTAATTTATCAAATCATCTTAACTAATAATTTTAATTCTTTTTTTATAAACATTATAAATTAAAATCTAGTATACCCCCCGTTTGTATTAATAACATCCTGTAGCCTCTCTCGCATGAATGAGACAATATTAGTGCACACTTGAGAGCCCCGGAGTGACTCCCAAATGTCGAAGGTGTGACAACGCAGGGAATTGTAAGTTCTAGCCTGATTTGGATCCCATTGTTGGACTATTAAACCCCACAGGTTCTCAATAGGATTCAAATCAGGGCTTTTAGGAGGGAAATCTATTAATTTTATCGTCTCTCTTTGCGTATTAAACCACTCACGAGTTATTCGTGAGTTGTGGATCGGGCTGTTGTCTTGCACCACATAAAGAGGTGCTAAATCAGGATAACTGATACGCCTTGTACGATAAAAAAAGTAGTGATGGCCTCGAGATTTAGGCGCGCGGTCGAGAATCCCGGCGGTCGCAGGTTCGAACCCCAGGCACACACCTCTGACTTTTCGAAGTTATGTGTGTATTCAAATTGAATTATCACTTGCTTTAACGGTGAAGGAAAACATCGTGATGAAACCTGCACACCTAAAAAGTTCTTAGGAATTTTTTAGGTGTGTAGTCCGCCAATCCGCACTAGGCCAGCGTGGCGGACTATGGCCTAAACCCTCTCAATAGTAGAGGAGACCCGTGCTCAGCAGTGGACGTATATGGGTTGATGATGATGATGATGATGATGATGATGATGATGATGATGATGATGATACGCCTTGTTGGTATTAAAATGTCTGAAAGAATTCCTGTATATTCAACGCTGTTAAGGCGACCAGTTATCTCGTATTACTTCGATAAAGAAATTTAACTTCAAAACAATATTTCTTTAATTATTTCGTCTTCGTTCGTTAAAATAGTAATTATGATCGTTAAATTGTTCTTCACTAAACAATCTTACCAATATTGTTTTGGAGAATACTACACACACCTTCCATCAAATATACTAGATTGAAGATCGCAAACAAAATCACTTGTCTTAGTGGCACCGGTTGCATATATTTCATGATATATTTACACATTTGTAATTCAGACTTCGATTTGTAAAGTATTAAATTAAAGACGACTCCTGGTTACAATTAACCTTAAATCTTTGCAATTGGATTTTATATAGCTTACAATAAATTTGAATTTAAGACGTTATGACATTAAAATACAGAAAATAAAAATGTCATTTTAAAATAATGTCTTTAATAAATGAGGATAAATATTTTAAAATAAACGTGACGCGCAAGTAATAAGATTGAAAATTATTTGTTCACATTTAGCATTCACGTTGTTTTGGTACTAAATATTTCTTAGTGCGTTCACTTCGAACAGTCATTATGTCATAAAGTGTCTGTTTTTTCATTCTGTTTGGCCTTACTTCGTAAGTGTATACGAGTAATATTCGGTAGCAATAGCAAAAAACCTTATCATTCACGTCACAAGTTATGGTATTGAGAACTAATTATTGAAAAGAAAAATGCAATTGCGTTCAGAGTCAGATAGTCGTTAATACGCTGTTTGAACTATGTATAAGTTAAATCAACTATATCTCTTAAATCTATTAATTTAAGAAACCATAGTTTTTCTTTTGCGCAAAAATCGGCTTTACAGTATTTACAATATTACACACTACCAAGCCAGCAATTATTATTTGTGGAATTATATCTGAATTTGAATTATGGTCTACTTTTTCACCAAATTCAGTGGTATTCAGTGGTAGTTTGACAGCCCCCGTGGCGCAGTTGGCTAGACACCAGCTTGCGAAACGAGAGGCCGCGGGTTCGATCCCCGCACCGAGACAAATGTTTGTGTGATCCACAAATATTTGTTTCGGGTCTGGGTGTTTGTGAGACCGAAAAAGTCTCTCGTAGTGTCTGATACCCACGACACAGGTCTTGTAACCTAGTGTGGGGTCAGAGCTATGTATGTGACCGTTAGGTGTATTTATTTATTTATTTATTTATTTATTCGTTTTAAATTTATCAAAACTCTGTTAGGGAATCTAAAAAATTAAATTAATTTAAGAAAAATCAATAAACTGTATAACCTGTATAAATAATAAATTAATCGGAGCAATCGTGTTAAAATCCGCTTCCGTTTAACACAACATAATAATTCCTTAATGTCACAGCAGCCGTAGGCAAAATATATCTACGTATTAAATGAATATTTGAATTTGGTCGTGATTTAGAATATATCTAGACAAAAATCTATACAAATAATTTAAAGAGGTAAAGCTTGTGACTTTGTATAAAGTAATCTCTAGATCTACTTAACCGATTTTGAACATTCTTTTAGCAATAGAAAGCTACGTTATTTGTGAGTGTCATAGGGTAAATATTAATCAGAAAATTGATAACAATTTTTCATTGTAGCCGGTTTTACAAAGTAAACCGAAGAAAAAACTGTCGAACGAAAACGTTTTTTATAAACGCTGCTTTTTTACCCATGAGAGATATTTGCTTGAGTCCTAGAGAAAAGTTATAGAGCTTGATCACCATTATCACTATCAGCCCATATACGTCCCACTTCTGGGCACGAGTCTTCTCTATCATTGAGAGGGTTAAGACCTTAATCCACCACGCTGACCTAGTACGGGTTTACGGGCTACAAACCTAAGAAATTTCTAAGAACTTCTAGGTGTGCAAGAGTCATCACGATGTTGTTCTTTACCGTTAATGCAAGTGATATGATAATTCATTGTTAATGCAGATGGGCATGATGGGGTGTACGCCCGCGACCGGAGAGATTCTCAACCGTGCGCGTAAACCTCGAGCCCAGCACTGTGAAGCTTGATAATGCTTATAAAAAGTCAGCGACAGCATAATATGTCTAACTATAAAAATATTGAAGAATAATTTAAATCATTACTTCATGTTAATTGATCAATATTATCAACAATTATGATTTTTTATTAAAATAAGTGAGTTTATAGATATACTCTCAAGTGTTTAAAACAAAATATTTTTTTCTTGAACTGCATACAATTGGCACGAATGGTTAAAGAGGTAATACTGACCTAGTTATGCAACCGCAACTGTGCCGTAATTTATTTAGTGATATTTTCATTAAAAATAGATGAATACAATATTTTTTCGCAATCAGGAAATAAATGATGGCATTCAGTATTAACCGAACTAAAATCACAATTTAATCGCAAGTAAAAATGTTTACCCCCCAACGAAGCGAGCGCGAGCCGGCTAGTATAGTATAAAAGTACAGCCATCTTGAAACAATGTAAAATAACATTTATTTCGTATAATTATTATATTAAATTGAAGATAAAATTATGTCAGATATTATTGCCGCCTAGTGGTGTCACATATTTATGCTTCGTGAGTGTATCACATCATTTTGACGGTACTGCATTATGCAGCCGGATAATGTCACATATTTTTGCTGCGTACATGTAGGCACATATTATTGAACTCTATCATGGGTCACATATTTTTGGTAACCTTCGCATAGGAACATATTTATGCTCGTGACTGTACTCTACTATTACTTAAATTTTCAATTCGTTAATATTATAAATATAAAACAATAAAGAGCCGAACCAACACATTTCAATACTGCAGGATGCGGTTTAATCAGAAAAGTTGTCCAAGTGCAGTCAATGTGTATAATTTAATTAGCACCTAATTTCCGCGTACAGTCACGAGCATAAATATGTTCCTATGGGCAGGTTGGCAAAAATATCTGACCCATGATCGAGTTCAATAATATGTGCTACACGTACGCAGCAAAAATATGTGACATTATCCGGCTGCATAATGCAGTACCGTCAAAATGATGTGATACACTCACGAAGCATAAATATGTGACACCACTAGGCGGCAATAATATCTGACATAATTTTATCTTCAATTTAATTTAATTTACAATTTGTATGAAATAATGAAAGAAATAAATTTTATTTTACATTGTTTTAATATGGCTGTAATTTTATACTATTCTAGCTATCCCGGCAAAATTCGTATCGCCCTACCCGCCAATGAATGTTTTGTTACTTATTAAAAGAATTTAATTTTTGATTACTTAGGTATATTATCATCCCCCTGCCCTGGTCCCAATTAATTACTTGGGGTCGGCGCAGTATCTCTTCTTCTTCCACACACGGCATGTCTTCATTCACCCCTTTCTCTTTCATATCTTCAGTCACGCACTCCATCCATCTCTTTTTTGGCCTTCTTTGACCCGCCCATCCATCCACTTTCATATTCATCACCTTTTTTTCCTACATATGATTCATTCCTTCTCTTAATGTGCCCATACCACGACAGACGGTTTCCTTTCATCTTTTCTATCACAGGAGCTACTTTCAGACTTACCCTAACGTATTCATTTCTCACTCTGTCACTCCATGTTATAATACCACACATCCACCGCAATATTCGCATTATTGCTGCATGCAGTCGTCTTTCGTAAGTCTTCTTCGTTAACCTTATTTTTCCTTTTTCAGCACAGATGCTAGCTCTCTTGACCTACCATTCATCGTACCTACATTCCTCAATGCCTAGCATACTTCAATCTTATTTCCCGGGCTAGTGTCTTAAGTTGCCCCCGCCTGGGCTGGTGTAACAAACCTTGCCCATTTCTCACAGGAGCCAGGTGCTGCCCCTGCGCGTCGGCTACGGGGGACGCCCTAGGCCCTGTCACCTTTCTTATTATACATTCTGCATAAATGTTTTGGCAAATGTTTTACGGCCGGCCGCCTATCTGACACCAACTCTCCTTGGGACTTTCATTGTTTTGGTAATGGGGTAGAGATAGCGTGTGTTTAGGTACAGGATATTGCAAGTAAGGATATTTAGCCTGATGGTAAGGATGTTGCAGTCCCGGATAAGGAAGTAGTGGGAGACTCCAACAGCTCGGGGGGCCGAGGTCGCGTAATCGCTGCCCTGTTCCATGACTGGCTATATCAATGGAAGAGGCATCCCCTGGCCATTTATTAATATTTCTTGAAGGAGATTTAGAGTATTTTTAATATTCATGCATAATAAAAATTTAAAAATTAGGCACTACCAAGGAGATTTGTTACACAAAATAAATTTCTGAAAGCACGCCTTAATATTTGACAGCCAAAAAATGTCAATCCATTGTCATGACAATTCTGCATTTTTAACATCTAAAATACGCAATTATTCGAATATTATAGATGCATATTGTCGATTCAAAATTCTTATTTTAATACGTTCTTTTATTTGAGGGGGCCTCTAACTGCATCGACGGGATAAACATTAAATGACAGAAATTTTGTATGGTGTTATAGTTCAAAATTACTTAAGTATCATTACAATCCTTTTGTATGGGAATTTAGAAAAGTATTATTTTTAGACCTTTTCAGGCAATTTTTAAAATGTATCTCTCCGTAGTCCGTAAGAACAATCCTCGTACTTCAAGGAATATTATAAAAAAAGAATTAGCGAAATTGGTTCAGCTGTTCTCGAGATTTGCGCTTAGAGACACATCGAGCAATTCATTTTTATAATAAAGAACTCCTCCACTACGATTTAAACTTTATTGTATTGTATTAAAGTTCAAATTGACTTAATTATTAAAACGAAACTTTTGTATGGATATAGAAAACAATGAAAAGTCCCACGGGAACGCTGTCGAACGGGATAAAAAGTATCCTATGTTTTATTCCCGGTTCTAAGCTACCTCCTCACCAATTTTCAGCTAAATCGCTTCAGCCGTTCTTGAGTTATAAGTGGTGTAACTAACACGACTTTCTTTTATATACATATATAAATTTATGTCTAGATATTATGGTCTAAATCACGACTAAATTTAAATATTTACTTATCATTTTGTGTATTTTAATTTATCAAATCATCTTAATTAATAATTTTAATTATTTTTTTATATGCAAACATTATAAATTAAAATCAAGTATACCCCCCGTTTGCATTAATAACATCCTGTAGCCTCTCTCGCATGGATGAGACAATATAAAGCCCCGGAGTGACTCCCAAATGTCGAAGGTGTGACAACGCAGGGAATTGTAAGTTCTAGCCTGATTTGGATCCCATTGTTGGACTATTAAACCCTACAGGTTCTCAATAGGATTCAAATCAGGGCTTTTAGGAGGGAAATCTATTAATTTTATCGACTCTCTTTGCGTATTAAACCACTCACGAGTTATTCGTGAGTTCTGGATCGGGCTGTTGTCTTGCACCACATAAAGAGGTGCTAAATCAGGATAACTGATACGCCTTGTCGGTATCAAAATGTCTGAAAGAATTCCTGTATATTCAACGCTGTTAAGGCGACCAGTTATCTCGTATTACTTCGATAAAGAAATTTAACTTCAAAACAATATTTCTTTAATTATTTCGTTTCGTTCGTTAAAATAGTAATTATGATCGTTAAATTGTTCTTCACTAAACTATCTTACCAATATTGTTTTGGGGAATACTACACACACCTTCGATCAAATATACCTATACTAGATTGAAGATCGCAAACAAAATCACTTGTCTTAGTGGCACCGGTTGCATATATTTCATGATATTATATTTACACATTTGTAATTCAGACTTCAATTTGTAAAGTATTAAATTAAAGACAACTCCTGGTTGCAATTAACCTTAAATCTTTGCAATTGGATTTTATATAGCCTACAATAAATTTGAATTTAAGACGTTATGACATTAAAATACAGAAAATAAAAATGTCATTTTAAAATAATGTCTTTAATAAATGAGGACAAATATTTTAAAATAAACGTCACACGCAAGTAATAAGATTGAAAATTATTTGTTCACATTTGGAATTCACGTTGTTTCGGTACTAAATATTTCTTAGTGCGTTCACTTCGAACAGTCATTATGTCATAAAGTGTCTGTTTTTTCATTCTGTTTGGCCTTACTTCATAAGTGTATACGAGTAATATTCGGTAGCAATAGTAAAAATCGTTATAATTCACGTCACAAGTTATGGTATTGAGAACTAATTATTAAAAAGAAAAATGCAATTGCGTTCAGAGTCAGATAGTCGTTAATACGTCGTTTGAACTATGTATAAGTTAAATCAACCATGTCTCTTAAATCAATTAATTTAAGAAACCATAGTTTTTCTTTTGCGCAAAAATCGCTTTTACAGTATTTACAAATATTTTTTTATAATATTACACACTGCCAAGCCAGCAATTATTATTTGTGGAATTATATCTGAATTTTAATTATGGTCTAGTTTTTCATCAAATTCAGTGGTATTCGTTTTAAATTTATCAAAACTCTACTAGGGAATCTAAAAAATTAAATTAATTTAAGAAAAATCAATTAACTGTATAAATAATAAATAATTCGGAGCAATCGTGTTAAAAGCCGCTTCCCTTTAACACAACATAACAATTCCTTAATGTCACAGCAGCCGTAGGCAAAATATATCTACGTATTAAATGAATATTTGAATTTGGTCGTGATTTAGAATATATCTAGACAAAAATCTATACAAATAATTTAAGCTTGTGACTTTGTATAATGTAATCTCTGAATCTACTAAACCGATTTTGAACATTCTTTTAGCAATAGAAAGCTACGTTATTTGTGAGTGTCATAGGGTAAATATTAATCAGAAAATTGATAACAATTTTTCATTGTAGCCGGTTTTACAAAGTAAACCGAAGAAAAAACAGTCGAAAGAAAACGTTTTTTTATGAACGCTGCTTTATCCATGAGAGATATTTGCTTGAGTCCTAGAGAAAAGTTATAGAGCTTCATCAAGATTATCACTATCAGCTCATATACGTCCCACTTCTGGGCACGAGTCTTCTCTATCATTGAGAGGGTTAAGACCTTAATCCACCACGCTGACCTAGTGCGGGTTTACGGACTACAAACCTAAGAAATTTCTAAGAACTTCTAGGTGTGCAAGAGTCATCACGATGTTTTTCTTTACCGTTAATGCAAGTGATAATTCATTGTTAATACAGATATAACTTCGAAAAGTCAGAGGTGTGTGCCTGGGGTGTACGCCCGCGACCGGAAAGATTCTCAACCAGGCGAGTAAACCTCGAGCCCAGCACTGTGAAGCTTGATAATGCTTATAAAAAAGTCAGCGACAGCATATGTCTAACTTTAAATATAACTGTAAAAAAATATTTTGTATATTGAAGAATAATTTAAATCATTACTCCATGTTAATTGATCAATATTATCAACAATTATGATTTTTTATTAAAATAAGTGAGTTTATAGATATACTCTCAAGTGTTTAAAACAAAATATTTTTTTCTTTAACTGCATACAATTGGCACGAATGGTTAAAGAGATAATACTGACCTAGTTATACCTAGCAACCGCAACTGTGCCTTAATCTATTTTCATTAAAAATATTTTCATTAAAAATAAATACAATATTTTTTCGCAATCAGGAAATAAATGATGGCATTCAGTATTAATCGAACTAAAATCACAATTTAATCGCAAGTAAAAATGTTTACCCCCCAACGAAGCGAGCGCGGGCCGGCTAGTATAGTATAAAGTACAGCCAACTTGAAACAATGTAAAATAAAATTTATTTCTTTCATTATTTCGTATAATTATCATATTAAATTGAAGATAAAATTATGTCATATATTATTGCCGCCTAGTGGTGTCACATATTTATGCTTCGTGAGTGTATCACATCGTTTTGACGGTACTGCATTATGCAGCCGGATAATGTCACATATTTTTGCTGCGTACGTGTAGGCACATATTATTGAACTCGATCATGGGTCAGATATTTTTGGTAACCTTCGCATAGGAACATATTTATGCTCGTGACTGTACATGGGATTGAGGTCAGCGGCGACATGGTCACACCCGGCCAGCGCTTGCCTCACCGAGCTGCGTACGTCCGGAGTTCCACCGATTAACGTTGTCCACATTTATCAGCCATTCCAACCTGTTAAATCCAAATAATCATCATCTAATACCTATAACTGCCTCGTGGTCTCGCCCTGGGTTCGATTGTGAATAGATCCCTCCGAAAGTGTTATTAGGTTTTTCCATTCAGAAATTCTCAGTAGCACGGAGTCTGGAAATGTGTCCGAAAAACGGCAATAGGCTCGACCCTCATTACGTAGGACTGATATTTTTGTAAAGATCAAATTTACTAGTACATAAATAATGGTTTCAAAAGTCATGTTGCCATTGAATGAGTATTAGTCCAGCGAAGTTCTGTGTCCTCGTTCGCAGAATGGCAGTATTGTGCGGACATTCAATCAATATCCACGGGCCATTAGGCCAAAGCGTCCCCACACGGGCACAGCGGTTGAGTTGTCACATTTTTCAACATTGTTCAATGCCTTTCGAAGGGTTGCGTTGCCATAGGGCTTAAGTTGTTTTGGTGACGTGACAATTACGTCATAAAAGCCAGGAAGACAGGATTGGGGATATGTTTCGTTGGTTTAAATATAATGAGGGATTACGAAGATGTCTTCGAGTTATAAATCTGTTATATTGTAGAATGAATATGGAATTCGCCTGTAGTGATGATTTTAGTTATATATCAAGCTCTCGTCGACAATTTTGCATTGAGGTTATATCAAACATAAACATACGCAATTTTGATTTTTCAGGCACAGGAGCTTCTGTTGTGAATAACAATAAACACCTGTATAACCCTTGGCTTTAACAGATTCTACATCCTTGCATCTCCCTATCACACATCTCACTCAACGAGAAATCAGTCCTGAGAAATATAAAGGAAGTTTCAAAAAAGGAATGCGTGTATAGATACATTTTGGAATAGATTTTGCGATGTCTAACATTTTTTAATAGATAGATTTCGCATAGGTGATTGTCGAGTAGCCACGTAGGGAGACTCCGCTAATCATTCGCATGAATGAACGCAGTCGCTCGACCGTCCCAGGGAACTAAGCGAGGATCACGTGGTTATGAACAGCGGAGTCGATAAGAAAGTTGAAGTCTGAAGTTTAAATTACAGCCCCGTAGCGCAGTTGGCTAGACACCAGCTTGCGAAACGAGCGGCCGCGGGTTCGATCCCCGCACCGAGGCAAATGTTTGTGTGATCCACAAATATTTGTTTCGGGTCTGGGTGTTTGTGAGACCGAAAAAGTCTCTTGTAGTTTCTGATACCCACGATACAAGACTCGTATCTTAGTGTGGGGTCAGGACTATGTATGTGACTGTTGGGTGTATTTATTTATTTAAATAAAAGAAAATTTCTAAGAAGTATGTATATGGCCTGTTGGTCAAAGAAAAACTCCGTAAGCTAAGTTTCTTCTTCTTCTTCATCAACCCACATACGCCCACTGCTGAGCACGGGTCTCCTCTACCATTGAGAGGGTTTTAAGCCATAGTCCACCACGCTAGCCTAGTGCGGGTTGGCGGACTACACACCTAAGAAATTCCTAAGAACTCTTAGGTGTGCAGGTTTCATCACGATGTTTTCCTTCACCGTTAAAGCAAGTGATAATTCAATGTGAATACACACATAACTTCGAAAAGTCAGAGGTATGTGCCTGGGGTTCAAACCCGCGACCGCCGAGATTCTCGACCGCGCGCCCAAACCTCGAGGCCATCACTGCTTGTAAGCTAAGTTTCTGCTAACGTATTTTAATACTAATTATCAACAAACGACAATTGTGTCAACAATTCTGTCAAAACGCCACACAGAATAAGGAATTCTTCGTTTATAACTGCATCCATCCTGATACCGCCAACAAAAGTATTCCTGTCCTAACGCCACATACTGGTAAATATTAAGTATTTTCTTTACTTGACAAGATTGTCCAATGTTTACAGTTAATTAAACAAAGCCAGGCTTACCGCGGAAAGACTTCTTTTGTCTCATTCTAATCCAGCAAGAGAATGAGAGACAAAACATCAATTTGCGCTATGCCCAGTAATGGTTAAGGGTTGAAATTAATTTTACGTGCCTGAATGTTCGCTCCATTGTATTTTTATAAAAACACCTGTGTGGACCGATTCACAGCTCGTTGTGCGGTCACAGTAAAACAAACACATGAAAGCTACATTCCGCTTCATCCGAGTTTTGATGACTTTTTATGCTAATGTTGGAATTGTCATTCGACTTTGAATTTCATAATAATACGCTGTTTTGCTTTAAAACAGGTTTTATGAAGATACGTTAGACTGAGTTATACATTTTCGTACACAAATTTTCATTATAGCCAATTAATACGTTAAGATGAAGCGCGCTATAGAAATATCTGATCATAAAATACTCGTATAGGTTTCAATGAATCGTAACGTTTGCCCACGAACCGGTCCTTCAATCTGACCAACGAGGCCATTAAGGTGTTGTTGTGAATAATTCCTTACCTAGGATATACGTAACAACGTGAATAAACAATGAGTAGTACCTTGGTACGCTGTACCCTGGCGCGGCGTATTATTCGTGACGTCATTGCGTAGCTCCAACCGAAACCCGCCCCTATCTCTATGCACATCAGCACCTATAATCTGAGGCTCTTAGTTACAGTTACACAAACTGTATAACAAATGACGGGTGAGCCAGAAAGTAAAGTGGCCCCATCAAACGCATTATACGCTTGAAAAAATTTAATAGCTGCCATATTCGCGACTAGCAATTTGTCAACGCGTAATGTTATTGTGGTCTGCAGGTTAAACAAATCGACCGCGTTGTGCGATTATTTGTTTAAATATTTTCATTATGATTTGTGATGTAATTTTGTAAATAACTCTTGCATCCTTTATACCTGTCCGCAACATGCATGATAAATATATTTAATCCCGGCAGGAACATAATTAATAACTATGAAAAGTTACCTGGAGTAAAAAAAGTTAAGAGTAACAACACACATGCAGATATGCAATGTGATTTTAATTTAATAAAATGAAAGTTAACCAAAGAAAGATTAAAATGATTTTTCTGTACATTTCTCTCATCAAATTTCGTGTCTCGCGGATAATAAGTCCCATAAGTAAATTTTTTAACGTATAACGCATAGTACTTGACTATAACTTAATCTTAAACTTAATCTTTAGCTCGCAGCCGAAGGCTATAGTTACTGAGATGCTCAATATACGTTCCATTTCACCAACGATTGTATTTCCGTCCATATTCCGGTTGGTAATTGTTTTATCGTTTAAACATAGGAAATTACATTTTAATCAAATCATAATTTCGAAATTCGAATGTGATTTTCGTTTTCAATAAAGCTTATTTGTATTTTACTCATGAATAAAATTTATTTGAACATCATTAGTACCATTCGTGAATCCGGGAAATGACGTTTTGGATCTTGTTAGTATCGGCCATTATTGCAAACAAATGGAATGAAATTGCGTGGATCTGTGCATCCGATATTTCATTACATTTCAATACGGTAAGCGGATTATTGGTGGCAGTTGATATGAATCTCATATGGTAAAGTTTTATTGAAGATTTTAATACTCTTTTATGAATATTGATGTCAAGCTATTTGCAAATCGACAAGAATGAGACAATGTACGAAGAGTTGACTTGTGCTTTGAATGAAATGTGAATTTGTACCTGTTTCAGTGCCCGCGCCCATATTTCAGAATTTTATTAGTGTCTATAAAGTTGGCGGTTTCGTAATATTATTGGAATAGTGTCCAGTGTAAAATCCTAGTGGATTTAACTCCTTAATTACATGTGTATTTTTATGACTTATTATTCGTCAAGTCATTTCATTTTCTATTATGTTACCTTCTGTAAAGGAGCTTCGAGCGTTAGAATACAAATTATATGTTTTATAAATTTGGGTTAAGACCTTGAAATTCCACATTATTTTGCAATGTACACTTGCATAGATTGTGAAAAGAGTGGGATACGTAATATATTACACAGATTAATTAAAAAAAGATGGACTTCATTATGAATAGCTACAATCAAGTTCTCGGAAATCGTTTTAGCTTTTTGTTTCCTACGTTATATAAACCAAGCATTACGTATACAATTTACATTTTCATTTCTCTATTAAGGTTTCAAGAAGGTAATATGAGATTATCATAAAAAGTTATGGTGACTGTAAATATATTAGTGTATGGCAACGAAAATGTTTTTAAAAAAGATATTTTTTACAATTTTTCTCCAAAAAGTGTGATTAAAAAAAGAATAATCATCATCAGCCCACACACGTCCCAGTGCTGGGCACGGTCCTCCTCTACCATTGAGAGAGTATAGGCTTTTTTTTACTGTTAAAGCAAGTGATAAATCATTTTTGAATACACTCATATCTTTCAAATGCCGTAGGTGGCATGGCGGTCTCGACCGCGGCGCGGTTACACCTCGAAGCCAAAAGAGGATTCATATAAATAAAAAATATAAAACAGCAACTTCTCTTAAATTTTTACCGATACTGTAATCTTGAACTTTATTTTTATACATTTTATACCTACGTAGTGAGTACGAGATGCCTTTGAGCTAGTTGCCTCAATATTCTCGCTTGCTTAGCCCCTTAAGCGCTTGCCGCTTGTCGACGGCTAACAGCATCCTTACTTTAGAAAAAAGGAAAGATTGAGTGGCCTCACCGTAGCTGAGTAAGGTATTTCCTTCATTCCAACGAAAGCTTTGCATACGTTTAGCGCAGTCACTAACTTCAGGATAACTTTCTTTAGTGTAAATACCGTGATAATGTTTTAGTATCGTTTCTTCGTTTTTGTTAATTAAATTACAGACTTCATTTTGCCTTTCATGTTGAAATGAAAATATCAATTGAGCGAACTTAATTAATTTGTTAAAATTTCAACCGAATATCAGATATGTTGTTTCCACGTCTTAAAAATTAATTTAATAATTAATGTGGGTTTCAATTTTACATTTCTGTTGGTTAATATTAATGCATTTTATGTGTAAATTATATATTTCGATGAGATGATAGCTATGTTCTCATTTTGTGTATCTTTTGAAGCCATATGACATAAAAGTATATTAAGATTTAAGATACATAGTCAGTTTGAATGAGCTACCGTCACATTCGGTTTGTGTCAAACGATCGTATATGGGTAAATGTTTGCATTTGAAATTGTTTGTCGTGTGTTGTGTATTTGTGCGCCTAAAACAGTAGGTGAAATGTTGTTACTACCAAAATAATGTTGTCATTATGTGTAGTTTTAGTCGTAATTATTCTTTCTATGCTATCTCTTTAATTTACACTTTTATTAAGTAACGGGGGGCAATTAGGGTATTAATCAAATTATCATAAAAGGATATAAAACTCATATAATTTTTTTTATTTAAAAATATACATCTCAGTATTTCGTGGTTCTTAAGGATGACTGACACGAAAAGAACGCGAAGACGTAAGTATGGAAATCTTACTTATTAGGTTATTTAGGAGTCGATAAGTACGAACTATGTATAAGTCTATAAATGTCAGTCTAAGCTACAGATCTCAGCCCTAGTTCTAGATCAGAACAACGCGTGTTGTAGGTAAAACTCTTGTGGCCAGCTCTCATTTCGGTGTAATCGTAAAAGAGAGCGATAAGTAATTATTATTCATACGTTTCTAAATACCGTTTGTCGGAAAGTTATGACTAGCGCCTAAGTATTTATAATATCTTAGTATATAAGCAGAAAAACTGGAAATGTGGCCAAAAACCAGAAACAAATTTGTCCCCTATTTTATGTAAAACATCTGTCGAAAGTTAGGACTAAAAATCGCCTCTGTCTCCATCGATATCCCGATTGAACGATATAAAAAAAATTACATCACCACAGAAAAACTAGATTCCATACTCGAAAACAAACTCGCGTAATGAGCGACAATTGCTTTGGTACGAGATCAAAGTATGTGGACCAAACCGGGGGTGAAATGAGACGGAATGTGAGAATGTACAGAACGCGGAAACGTTAATAGAATTCCGCCAAACACGAGTACCTACACATCGACCTATAGTCAAAAAGGCTCGTTCAATCCGCACGCCGATAAAACTGTACAATGTATACGCAGTTGTATCTTTGTGATAGAGGATAGGTCATGTCATATACTGATATTCATCATGTCATAGACAGGTGTATCAAGGTTACCAAGGCAAGCTTCATCATATAGTATATTACTACTTTGGTATGCCTCATATTAATGTTTATAAATTCTGTATTATAAAAATATATGTCAAATAATAGAGGTATAAATAGGTTTTTAAAGTATTTTTGTCATTATAGATCTATTGATTTATAAAGCAATTCAGCTCCTTTGGAATGTCTCATCTCCGGAATAAGTGTGAAACGCGCGATCAGGTTTTAGATCTTTCGAGTCAGGTTTATTGTTATTGGACTTTTAAATTATAAAATTCTTAGTAGCAGCATAAAGTCCAGGTATGTGCAGGAGAAATGGCCTTAGTCTCAAATGATGATTAAATGACATAATGATGAAATGTGGCTGTGCGGCAAAGTGGCTTAAAATATGTTACGTTATGAGTGTAAGTTACGATTCACACTTAGAGTTTACAAAATATACGCATATTAGGCCTCGAGAAGACGAGGCAATAGAACAGTAATTAGAACTACAGTAAAAGTACAGGTCATCACAAGAATTTACAATTCATTACTTGGCCGTTACATATCAAAACATATTAGGCGATGCCAATGTTCCTTGATGTCAAAATAATAAACGACTGTAATGTAATATCATCTCAGTTGAATTGGTTCATTGAAGTTGCAGTCAAAACAGTTTGGACTATTAAACTAGCAAGGGGAGGTAGTTATCCAAAGTTGAATCGTAGTTGTATTTTAATTAACCGCACCATTTTCAACTACAGATAATAAATAAATATTTACACGGAATGCTCTGCACTATTCACAATGTATATATCTATTAGAGATGGATATGTCTGGAAATTAATTGTAAACAGGTTTCAAATTTACTAGCTTTACGACTTTAGGATATAAGGTTTTGGTTCCGGCCGTAAGACAAGTTCGTATGTGATCCACGAATGTATATATTTATTTATAAGTTTTTATCTATTTATTTATTTTTATGCGACTAAAATATCGTCTATTTATTTTGGAATATTTATTCACCTACCTACTTATTTTTGCATTGTTGCATTCTGCATAATTGTGGAGCATTTCCAGGTAAATGCGCAATTGAGTAAAACACTATTGTGGTATACTAATAGCTATCGCCTTAAACTCGTCACGACTATTTCTTCTGCACAATTATTGTCATATCCGTTGGATATTTTATCATCAACATTCTATTAGTATCTCTAAAAATTTCGATGAAGATTAAGAAGTTATTTAACTTGGCGATTGTACAATATTGATGTTTCCCCAGTGAAATATTCTTATATATATAAGAGACCATGACAGTCGGAGCATCGCGTCTCCGGATCCGTCTATCTAATCTCGTTTCTAATGCAACGTAATTCTCTCAAAATGTATTGGACCGTACTGCAATCACACAACCGAATACAAGTAAAAAAAGTTTCATTAAATATAAATTTTAGTCGGACACTGGCTTCGACGCGAGCGCCTTGACTCAGACGGATTAGATTAAAAAAAGCGTCTAATATTTTTGATAGAAAAGTATAGAGTAAACGCTTCGATTGATCAACATTTGGAAACATCTGAGACGGTGGATATCTGGCGTATATAGATACACAGCAATGTTAAGGAAGGGCGGTCGGAACGAATGGGGGCGGGCGGCCCGGCTTTGTAAGTAGAGATGTGGGGAGCGACGTTCGATAAAAAAAGTAACTGGCTGGTTAGAAAATATTAATTAAAAAATATATATATACTGGTATTCAGAATTAGCGATGGATTTAGTGTTTACGCGGAGGATCGAGAGTCTCGGCGGCTGCGGGTCAAACACACACACCGCATACTTTTAAAAGTTATGTTCACAATGAAATATCACATACTTTAACGGCGAAGGTAAATATCGTGTGGAAGCCTGCGCACCCATAATAATTTGTAAGAATTTTCTTTGGTGTGTAGTAATTGCAGAGGAGACTTTTGTACAACACTAGGACCTGTATGTGTGTGTATGTCATTACAAAAAAAATCTAAAAAAAAAGTTTAAAGTTTTATTTATTGTGTATAATTAATTAACATCGAACGCTAAAGCTTATTATGGTCAGCTGTGTACACAGTCGATGTATGATAACATGATATGAATATTTGACTCACTTGGATTTAGCTGCCTTTGATTTTATAGGCCTCTATTGAAGTTGTAAGAAAAAACGTTTAAAGAGAAGGGACGAGGCGCGCAAAGGAATTATTTAATCAGATATCCCGACCAATGGGAGCAAGTTGTACTGGTGGCATCGGAAGTGCGCACATCACTAGCTCGGTGCCGCGGCATACCCGCCAGCGCGAAGCAGGCGAACAGTCGAGCGCGGCGCCCAGGGTCGGACGATCGTCTGCCTCCACAGCGGTCCCTTCGGCGACTCGCGCACCGACAAACGTCTCCAATAATTACAACAACAATAAATTCACGCCCCGCCGGCGCGTTCTTCATTCAAAAAATATTTTTAAACTCACTAAAAAAGACTATATTATGAACTTTAATTTTCTTCAAAAGTTTGGTGCTGCCGCCAAATTCGCCAATTGGTATGACCTGTAAATCTAACCCGCCGCCGTCTGACCCTCGTTGGACTTAGAAAAGGTAAGATTTGAGTTAATCAAAACTTGTGGCCTCCTTCATTTGTTTGTTTTACGTACGCCAAGACACTTACCGCTGCTTTTGTTTTGTTTGTGTTTCAAATTTTCCTCCGCCAAACTATTTTCAGTCGCGTGTTCTTTACGTACAAATAAATCAATTTTATTTTATTCCATAAAACGTTTTTATGAGTTTTAAAGTGTAAATGTCGGTGAAGGTGCCGGGCGAAGTTTTCAGATTTGTATTTAATTTATGGCGACAATTCATGGGTATTGCTTCAAATGGTTGGCATGTGTTGGTATTTATGTTTATTTACAAATTTACTGATTGCTGTGCGCTAATTCGTCGTTGTATGTTTAGTTTCTTTTTTCCTTCCCTGTATTGACTATTTTTGACGGCATTAAATTTTAATAATCAGAGTAGTATGAGAAGTGAAAATCGCACGTCTAGACCCTGCTGAGCGCTAATAAAAAAAAAATCTTAATCCGTCTAAGTTCTAATAAAGTTTGACGAGGAGCGTGCAGATATTCCCTAACTTAAATTTTATCTCTGAATCCGGCGGCTTGATGAGATCTAGTACTATCGAAATTCATCTCCGTGTATTTCCTACAGAACTGTATTTTACACAGGGGTTTCAGAGAGGGCGCCGTGTTTTAGAAATATTTTTCTCCTGAGTAATTAGCCGTTTGACCCGAGTGAAACAAGCGCGTCCCTCCGTCCCATCCGGCGTACAGGTCTCTAAAAAGGCAACGTTTTGTTAATTCACAACGATGGGGCACGAAAGATGATTAAGTATTCTTCAGAGAAATTTTATTAACATATAAATCAGTTGTATGCGTGGCGGTATGGAGCTTGTATTAAAATTAGCGGCTCATATCAGTATTGCCATAGACCGTGAATATTCATGGGCCACTGGTTAATTGCTAACTATAACAAAGTGAGATATGGAATGCTGATTGCTTTTTATTTAGTATTTTTTCTATTGAAGCCATCCACGTCATGTGATTGAGTGAACGGTTTGTTTTCTGCAGATAAATGTTTAAACAATTAGGGTTAATTTCAAGCTTCACAAGTTCTTCCTAAATTCAGGATAGAAACTTACACACATGTGTGTGACGAATACTTAAGGATGCAGGTTTTTTCATTACGTTTTCTTGCGCTTTAAAAATAAGTTCCAATAATTAACTACCTGCATACGTACATTACTTGGAAACGTTAAAAGTGCCCTGGTCTCGAGCACTTGACCCCCATTCAGCCCGATACCACAAAGCCTTTTTAATACTTTTTATTCATATCAAAACTAAAAATATGTTACTTGTTTTTCATAAATTCGTAACGAATGCTTCTTTAATTGGTTTACCATTGTATAGTACGAGTATTTTTCAAACAACGAATACTGCTATCAATGAGTCTTTTTTTTTTTGCTAATTGCTAAAAATGTTCTTGAAACTGTACGGGGTAGGTACTTAAGTATTCCTTTATATAACCAATCTACGCTCATATATAAAGCTGAAGAGTTTGTTTGATTGTTTGAAAGAATTTATCTAAGAAGTAGTAGTTCGAATTGAAAATTGATTCGGTTTTGAACAGACCATTTAGGCTATTGGCAATATAATATCATCATAGTGCGATACGAGCAGCAATGAGAAATGTGTCAAAAACGGAATAAAACATTCCTTTTAAAGTAAAGTTTAGCAAATAAAGTTGCAGGCTACGGCCAGCATCCAATAATCGGTATTCTTAAGTATATCATAATTTATTAATGACAAACAACGAAATATTCATACATTCGGTTCGTGAAATCAATAATCATTATCTCTAGTTATTGCCAATTGCTGATATCAATATGACTTCTTCAGGGGAATTGAATGGGTTATTAAAAGTGTTTTTACCTACTTTTAATTCTGTATATGCAGTGTACATTCAGACCCTGAACGAAAAGTTAGGCAGGTGATAGATTACAACATCGTGACATTAAAAAAATCCCGACAAAAAAAATAGTTTGCAATTTTAATGCCAATGGGTTCGTAATCACCGTTGCTATTAGGTACTTGCCTTGGTTTTCGATCACGGTCTGAATACACCCTGATTGTACAGTATACACTACAGGGGGCTTCTATCATTTGATGGGTAATGACTCTAAACAGCAGCTTGCGATCGGGGTTTCTCGGGTCACATTCCCGGGCCGAGCAAAAGCATATTGACCTTACAGTTGGTGCGTGTAATTAGAAAACTTGGTCGGTGAGCGGGAATAGGCACAATCTATATATTAAGCTCGCTGAAATTAAGCTGAGCTAATATAATAATAAGGTTTTTCAATTTTTCATTCATAACTCAGCTTAGATTTCGAGGTGAGGATCACATGTATTCATGCAACATTATGATGACAAGATGGAAAAATATAGAGCTACATTCTACATGCATACAATCGTAATCTATCATTATCATCATCTCAATACGTAATACTACCGGGCACAAACCTACTCTACAACTTTTGAGATTGTTTAGGCCGAAGTCCACCACGTTGGCCTAGTGCGGGTAGACTATAATACCTACGGATTTCCAACCAGAAAAAAATTAGATATACAGGTTTTATTCACGATATTTCTATAAACTTGAAAGTGGTTCATTATTGTTTAATTGTAGTTATTTCATATTTATAAAGATCAAAGTTAAAGCCATGAGGAGGTCCATTCTTAGCAGTGGGACGTGGATGGGCTAACATAGGTAGAGACTTAGACAAAAGTTGCGAAACGAGAGGCCGCGGGTTCGATATCCGCACCGAGACTAATGTTTGTGTGACCCATAAACATTTGTTTCGGGTCTGGGTGTTTGTAACACCGAAAAGTCTCTCGTAGTTTCTGATACCCTCGACACAAGACTCGTGTATTAATGTGGGGTCAGGACTATGTGTGTGACTGCTGAGTGTAGTTATTTATTTATTATATTCGGTATGTAATATCTTTTACTTTCCTCTCGAGTACTTTATTTGATATCAACTGCACTCACCACAATGTTTCAATGCGGTGACGGTAATTGAAAGATTTTAATACACAGAATTCGTGATTAAATCCACGTTTAAAATATACTGTTTTTAATTTCGACATTAATATTAAACAACCGGCAACCGCCGCCTTCTGCAATATGAATGATTGTACTCAGCATTTAAAATTGTTATACTTATGTAAATATGCCGTTCGTGTGTTTCAAACCGAATATTATAGATGATGATAATATTATATCAATAAGTTATTGAAGTTATTATAGAAATTTCACGGTTAATCGAGAGGAACAAAGGAGTATTATTGAGATACAATTAAATTAAGTTTTATCTCACCCTCAATGAAAGTTTCAAGAAAAGTAAAATCATTGAAAGTGTTACCTACTCGAAACGGTGTCACTTTGTCGTGCCAGTATTGAAAGCGTCTAAATACTAAATCTTGGCTACATCATAGGCAATTAGGGAGGACTTAAATTTGTAGAACAGCTAAAAAAATCAGATGAAACTGCATTCATCCTTAAGAATCAACAAATATTAAGGTCTAGTAATCAGAACTGGACTAGCGTGTGTGACCTGTAGGTTGAGATCTATCTCAATTGCAGGGAAAGAGATTTAAAATTAGTTATAATGTTGATGTACTTTATAAATATACATAGGTAAATATATAGGTATAGGTTATAATAGGTATCACATATTTTTTGTTTCCAAAAAAAAAACTATTTACTCATCACAGAAATATTGGTTTGCAATCGGGGATTAAGTCTGCGGCCGACCCGGGGCCGAGTGTTTGCGGAGTATTTTAAATATATAATATTATTCTATTAAAATTAAATTCTCTATGAAGTTTTAAATACAAATGGCATATTGCGCAATTTCTACGATTCGGTTTTCAAACGAAGCCACTTTAAGATAAAACGGACTGAAATAGGTTTCCATTTACGCTACTTTAGTTTTATTTTATATTTTTCAAAGTAATGAAATATGATGGCGTGCCCACGTGCTTAATATAAATAACAAATAAATATTAAGCAATTACTTATACTTATGTGATAAGTACAAGACTTCAAAAAAGTTATGTTACACAGTTGGAAAATACGAATTATCATTCATGTTCGTCTTCAAATTAAAGTGTGACATTAACAATAACATTTGTTTTAGACTACATGCATTACTCATGTAAATATGGTAAAGTAAATTAGCTTCGATTTGCTACTTGAAAAACGCAAGCTAGACATCCTAAAATTGGGAAAATGACATAGGTATCCACTTAGAATACTCGATATCAGCACGGAGTCTATGAAGACCAAAAAGACCGCAATAGGTTCGCACCCGATGACAAAAAAAGCGTATTGTGCGAAATACCTCATCCTAGAGAAGATAAAAGATATTTAACTATTTTTCATGCACCTATACCTTCATAATATTCCCGATCAATGCTCTATACCCTGTCTATTGTCGATCGCACTGTCACTTTATCTTATAGACACTGCGTCACAAGACATCAGTATGAGGAGTGTACAATGCTCTTAACAGTAACCTGTACTTGACGTGTTTGATACTATTCCATGTAACAACAGCAAGGTCCCCAATCGATTAGCTTATGATATTGGTATATGATAAGATGTAAAACTTCCGACAACCGTGGCGAATGTGGAATAAACATTTTAGGATACCTCGATAGTCATATGTTTTTTGTTCAATTATTTGATATGTATGTATTGCAATTAGGGGATTCGATCCCGGTCGATGTTTGTAATCCCGGGATTTCGGGATTATCAACAGTTAATCCCGGGATCCCGGGATAGTCCTGGGATTGTATTAGTAATAAAAAGTGGTAACAAGAAGTAAGTAAAACATATTAAAATCAATCTTTTATTTTGAATATTTACTTAAATATTCAAAAATAAAACAAAATTATATTTTCTTCTGATAAAATAAATAAATTAAGCCATTATATCTAAACAAAGAAACGCCATTACACTATAAAAAAGATTATGCAAAAAAGATCAATGTTTTTAAAATCAAATATAAATTACTTATTTAAGCCACGAAAATAAAATCTTAGAAATAACAACGCATCCAACGTCTCATCCGAAAGCTTACTTTTTAATGTGCGCGGTCAGGCTCTATAAAAGTTGGAGGGATTATCAATATTTTTTTTAGGTCTTCTCCAAATTATAGCGTCGTGTAAAACTAGCCTCATAAAGAGTAATTTCTTGTTTAATGATCTTAGAAAGCACATTTTTATTGACTTTTATTATAAATATATCAATCCCGAAAATCCCGGGATTTATTGAATTTAATCCCGGGATTTTCGGGACTAAAATATGACCGGGATCCCGGGATCGATACCTCTAATTGCAATGGATTTAAAATCCAATATTTTTGGTTTAGTCCGTGTACCGCGAGATTATTGAAGATGTTACACTAGTACCCGTTACATTGCGCGCTCATTAACTTTCATATACAAAAACACAGCCTCCTTAAACTAAATACATACTAATTTATCTACAAAAGCGTTTTCTCATTA
This sequence comes from Cephonodes hylas, assembly GCA_030295005.1. Taxonomy (NCBI): domain Eukaryota; kingdom Metazoa; phylum Arthropoda; class Insecta; order Lepidoptera; family Sphingidae; genus Cephonodes; species Cephonodes hylas. Next base: position 7,544,094 of record AP025360.1, on the reverse strand, counting down.
TCTGTTATTTTAATTTTAATTATGTACGTCGATTATTTTAAAAAATGGTTTGGTACATTTAAAGAAATCCTTTCACTAAAACTGACTTTCAAATGTATCAATATAATCGCTCTCTCTATTTGCTATTTAGGTTATGTATTCAAATATATGAAAAATTTAATCCGGAATACGCTACGTTGAAAAATTCTGCGATACTGCAAATCGAATGCGATGCGGCAGGATCCTCATACGCACATTCAATAGACAATCTTTTTTATGTTATAAAGAATATTCTAAGTGTAGAATATTTACTTATGAGAGGTATGCGGTGAGGTGCAATTCTGCACCCGCATTTCATCATTCATTTTGCGTCCGACGTAATAGAATAGTCCCGAAATTTAAAGAACTTTTCCCGAAGGGTAGACATAGACTTTGTGTTGCATAATAAGAATTTCCTTACGGAATTGAACTATGCATCCTTAGAATCTAATGTTTATCTATATTTAATATACAGAAACGGAAATCATACTGTATCGAATATACAAATTAAATTACAGGGTATGAGGTATTCAATAAGAATATTCATCAAGCCCCTTATTGGTACATCGACAACTTACTTAGATTTGTATATCGTATCTTCACTCCGTAAAAACTACTGCGTTCTACGTAGTTCCTTCAACATGTGACAAGGTCGAGCCTCTGATGGATAACCCTTTATTACACACCCACTTAAAATGATGGGAAAATAATTAAGTGTTTCTTTTAAATATTTCATATATTTTTTACGTCGTGATAAAGTGACCGCAGGTTCGAACAAAAAGCACACCTCTTAAGTCTCTTAAGACTTTCGAAAGTATGTGTGAATTCACATTAAATTATCAGTTATCACTTGCTTGAACGGTTAAGGAAAAACATCGTGAAAACACCTGCATACCTAAATTTTTTTTAGGAATTTTTGATACATAGTCCGTCAGCCTCGTGGCTAGCGTGTTGGACTAAGGCCTGTAAACCCTTACAAGCGAAGACAAGGCCCATGCCCAGCCGTGGGACGTAATAGGGCTGATAATCATGATGATACCACGACTCTATAAGTCTTTATTCTGACTTCACCAAGGTCTAGATTCTATTAACGAGAAATAAATAACATATAGTATACATACTCGTAATCAGTATTAGATGTAAAATGAGCATGGGGTGATACTGGGCCACTACAACTTGCATCTGCCACTAGCTAACATCTCTTTGGTTGATGCTTACATCTAGCACATCAGGGAATATTGGGACATATTTTACGGTAATAAATATCAAATACAACGTGATACACCTACGAGTATTACTATGTCAAGCGCTATTTGTATTGTTTTATACACCTGATACATACATACAAATATATCACCTAGCGTTCTAGAAAGGTGCGTCAGGCAAAGCTGTCGTTGGAATGATATTAATGTTTGGAAACTTCGATTTTATTCTTCCATATTTTCTGCTACACAATGTAGTCTGTATTATGTGGGCGTCAGAATTCTACAAATTCTTGATCGCATCGGATCTTACTTCGTTTGCTACTGAGAATTTGGTAATGCAATAATTCTTGGCCTTATCCTGAAATCAAACTGAGACATCACGAACTACGCAATAATACGTCAAACTTTAACCTAAATTGAAATGTTTAACGAAGGCTCTTTTACAAGACTGCTTTTTACTTGCATCATAAAAATTGTACATTCACGAATGAACACAAATACATTGGACATAGATCGTGAATTCTAGCAATTTGATACTAGCAACTTCTAGTATATTCTCGCTGTAATGGGGGCAAAAAAGTTCTACAAAAATAATTTCATTTGCAATAATGCTGGAGCAGAAAAACATAAAGTATATTATATTTAGCGATCCAAATTAGGTCATTCTTTATTTTCAAAAGCAATTTGGCGCTCGCCAGCTCTGATATGTAGTTACAGAGTATGCAATCTGCTTTTGTAAAAAGGTAAACACTTGTCGGAAACAATACAGAGTATCTGAGGAGAAAACGCGCTTAACATTGTGTACAAAAGTTATGTTGATATCGCGTCTGTACGTGGATGAGGCATTCAAAACTTTTGCATTCATTGCTTGCGCTTCATACGAATGAATTGGCAATTTGCAAAGTGTTCACATCATGAATTTCGAAGCAAATTAATGCAAAATAACAGACGTTCTCTTTCATTATTCGAACGTATGATGCTGTCTGTTGCTCATTAACTTCTGTGAAACTAGCTTGGACTTGGACATTTGCTGAAATAATTTAAACCGATTGCGATAATATACGCTCCGCTTATGCCAAACCAATCACATATCAACTTATTGATCTCGTAGAAAATGATTTTTAACGTCACATTTTTACGGAGTATTCTGGAGGTCTCGTAATAAATGATAGAAGATATCCCGAAGAGGCAACTATCGCTAATAGTATTGAATTGAACTAAGTAGTTTCAATAATAATGGACAATTATATACCGGTACATGGACGAAAACCGGTGGTAAGAAGCGTGGCGTTCAAAGATCAAGACTGAATAAGAGTGTTATGCTATTTTTCGTCACGCACGCGATATTTTTTATCCCGATGGTGCTCTAATAGTAGATTAGATTTAGCATATGCATTTCATCTATTCGTAAAATTTAGGTCTGCTTAGCTGACAACAAGGCAATACATAGCTTCCCAAGGAAAATTGCTGAAAATATTACTTTTATCGCCTGGTTGCAGCGGGGATATCGCAAACAACAATTATGTGACATCATTATGTGACACTAGTCTATCATTTCCTTATAGCCTAAGATCCCACCACGAAATTACTACATACATTATGACGTGAATCAAACACACACTTTTACATTCGTGTATGAATAGGAGAATACACTGATATACCGCAGCCAGGCAAAATATGCCCGCAAGTAATTTTAATTAAATTAATGAAAATTAATTTATGGAATAAAATTTCATGCACTTCGTTTTTAAATAAAATATGATCCACGTCATAGCTATGCATGTACAGAATTCTAAAATCCATAGGTGCCGTTCCACACTCAGCCGCAACTACCCCGCAGCCAGGTGCAAACAGGTAGCATTATGGAGTTTTTTTACACTCATAACGTACTCGGATGATTTTGGTATCAAATTAAAGCTGTTTTTTTTTCTAATGTGATGATATATGTCTGCCTGCGAAATAATAGCCGCAAATTAGCGGTGCCATCTGTTAAAAACGCGAGATAACCGGGATAAAGTGTTCTCAGCCGGCACATTTAATAATATTTATTTAAATAAATAAGTCGGATTCCTACAAAATAAAAATTACACGTTATCAAGTATATGTTTTTCTTTTATTTAAATGTTTTTAACTAACTTTTGCTCGGGGATATGTTCAATTCAGTAAATTTTTTTTTCATTGCATATATTATAAATTTAAGAGAATTTTGAGCCTCGAAAATGACTCTAAAATGAATGTGTCAACCTTAGCTCAGTTATCTTGTTGTGTATTCACATTGAATTATCACTTCCTTTAACAATGAAGAAAAATATCGTGATGAAACCGGCTCACCTAAAAGTTCTCATGAATTTCTTAGGTGTGTAGTCGGCCAACCCGCACTAGGCCAGCGTGGTGGACTACGGCGTAAAAACCCTCTCAAATGGTAGAGGAGACCCGTGCCCAGCAGTGGGACGTGTTTGGGTTGATGATGAATAAGTTTTAGCGTCATCTGGGCAAAAACAGTGTTTTTTGAACCCCTTAGAATTGATGAAAGACCCATCGTACAACTATGTGAATTACCAATTATTTTAGGAAATATTGTTATTAGTTAATTAAGAACATTTAAAGATTTTTGCGTAAATTTTGATAAGTAACAAGATAACTGAGCTAAGGTTGACACAAATTCATTTAAGAGTCATTTTCGAGGCTCAAAATGCTGTTAAATTTATAATATTATATGCAATGAAAAAAGTCAGTTAAAAACATTTAAATAAAAGGAAAACATATACTTGATAACGTGCAATTTTTATTTTGTAGGAATCCGACTTATTTATTTAAATAACTATTAATAATGTGCCGGCCGAGAACACTTTATCCCGGTTATCTCGCGTTTTTAACAGATGGCACCGCTAATTTGCGACTATTATTTCGCAGGCAGACATATATCATCATATTAGAAAAAAAATCAGCTTTAATTTGATACTAAAATCATCCGAGCACGTTATGAGTGTAAAAAAACTCCATAATGTTACCTGTTTGCACCTGGCTGCGGGGTAGTTGCGGCTGAGTGTGGAACGGCACCTATGGATTTTAGAATTCTGTACATGCATAGCTATGACGTGGATTATATTTTATTTAAAAACGAAGTGCATGAAATTTTATTCCAAAAATTAATTTTCATTAATTTAATTAAAATTACTTGCGGGCATATTTTGCCTGGCTGCGGTATATCAGTGTATTCTCCTATTCATACACGAATGTAAAAATGTGTGTTTGACTCACGTCATAATGTATGTAGTAATTTCGTGGTGGGATCTTAGGCTATTACGTTAAGTTCCGCAGTTATTAAATTTAGCTTGTATCAGTGTATTATGAAACTAATGGTACTGCGAAGGCCTTAGACGGTTTAATTGCTACTTGGAAAAACAATTTATAATTACAGTAATAGCACAGTTAACTTTATGCTTTTGTGCTGTATCATTTCCTGCGATTGACCGGTATTGTAGCATTTATACACCATTATCATCAGATCACACAAATCCCATTTTTGGGCACAGGTGCTCTCCTATAACTGAGAGAGATGAGACCTAAGTCCACAGCGCTGGCCTTGTGAAGGTTACCTTTTGTAGTGTTTATTTAACTCCATATATAACTTCCTCGTGGAATCTGAAAAGGGGAATAAGGCATACGAGAATTTTAGCCCTAATACACTTTGCCTAACTGATTCCTAGTAGACAGCCACTTCCTGACAGCCAAAACCTGGCAACCTCGAAACATAACTGAACAACAAAGTGAAAACAAGAGAAGGCGTTTAACATGCCTGAGGTTATCTGAGAACTTAAAACTTTAAGTGCTTGTGCATTCCACGATGTTCTTTGATAAGTCTCTGTTAGAATAAGCTGCTCGGCTGCGGAATGCCTTGTCAGCCGCGCTGGTATGAAATAGTTTGATACTCTTTAAAAAGAAGAGAATATTTCTATTTATTCTGCAACAAAATCTCTTAAATCATGCAAGAAGTATCTAGTGTTTAAACCCACGACCGATGAGTTTTTGACTGAATGTCTAAACCTCGATGCTATCACTACATATGTACCTTTAAAAATATTAAATAAATACACCCAACAGTCACATACATAGCTCTGACCCCACACTAGGTTACAAGACCTGTTAAAAATTACACTTCTGCCTGTCTCTTGGCTTCATAGAGTATACGTATTGTATATATTTCTTTTTAATTGTATTTATTACATTAATTGTTTCTACTTTTCCCACTCGAATAATTGTCGGGAAGTAACAATAGGTTAAAAAGGGTCAAGCGTAACATGGGCTTGTCACAAGGTTGTCTGGAAGAGATCGCATGTAGCGATAAGACCACCGTTTTCTGTACATTTTATATTTTCATTTTCTTACAATGTTGTAATTTTGTATAGTTCATACATAAAAATACTGTGACCCTGAATCATGGACAAAGATGTATTCTTACATTAAAATTTCGACAGAGATCTGTGAAATCACCGTTTTCGATTAAATTTTAAAATCCTGTTGGTACGGAGAATTGTTTTACGGAAAAATTTAAAAAGATTTCACGCGACCCAAGAATTGAACCCAGGGTTCTGATTTGCGTCTCTAAAATTTACCAATTAGAAAACCTGATTAACAGTTTGCGCTACCCGGAAACCGAACTAAAGCTCTTTAGGATCACTTGGCAAATACCTGTATTATCAAAACAGACGAAGTCTACGTCTATCGTCAGCATACATTAACTTGAATCCTAAATTACGCAACGTACCTTAAATAAACAAATTGCTGTCAGGAAATGTCAATTTAATGGACTGAAAACCATGTCAAACTGTCAAAACTGTTGCCAATCAAAATATATTATTTGGTAATTTAATGATTTTGCTGGATACACGGGACTGGCTTGTTCATAAATGAGGATTCACAAATGCAATAAAATAAATTCAATGAAAATAGCTACGTAGAGGCATTATGTTGTTTAACTTCAACTTAATTCCAAACTATATGAATTACGCTTTCATGCCTTAGGTACTCGCTAAAAAACAATTAAAATACTAAGGATTATAGTACTTATTCCTGTGAGTGAATTTACAACCTGATCGTTTGATTATCTGACCATTCTCCAGAAATTTCATTGTAATATATGCATATAAAAGGAGACCTAGCAAGTCCAATAATTGAGTCATCTACTTTATCTATTGTTCTATGTCGCACGCCGCTCCACAATTTCACAGCCTTAGCACGAGCCGAAATCCGGTATTCACTACTGAACCACCTCATTGTACCGATAATAGGCTCTGCTGGGCTATAGCTCGTCACATCTCCAATTTACTAGTTCCATGTAATCGTTAAACTCCATTATCAGAAAGTCCACATTCATCGCTCCAACACACTTCAAAGTAGAGCCAGTCTGCCAGCTTGATGGAAATGGGAACACTAGCAGTCCTTGCAGTTAATCCGATGATTCGGATACATACATATAGAATTGACAACTATTCTCTTGCAAACATAATAGAAATTAGTACCTGTATTTGGATATTGGTCTATCTAAACAGAAAAGAAGTCTTTTAATACTAGCGTGGCTACTTTTTTCCTTATTTTTAAACTTTATATTAAGGCATAAACCATCTCGGTTGTACAGGAGGCCCCTGCCCAGCAGTAGGTTGCATATGGACTAATGATGGAACTTAATATTTTTTTGCAATTAGTATTTTTGTGGATCAATAATTTAATATCTAGCAGTGTGGGTAATTGCTTGGCAACTTAAAAAGGTAAACTATGAAATTGTTGACATTATGTTGCTTCTTAGTGTAGTTAACATAAGTGGTTTAATAATAATTATTCATTAAGAAAATGAATGAAGCAATGATAGTATAGTATTGAGATCCATTAAATAAATGACACAAAGGGAATTTAGACAGAATATTTATTTTTACATTGCCTAAGAGACCGTACAGAAAATATCAAATTAATGCTGTAAAGTTTTAAATTAAGTTGTCTACAAAGCGTATGCAAATTTTTAAACGAGTTACGAGATCATGTCGCATGTACATATGAAAATCACATCTCCACTTCGCTTAATGTCCAATATTACATGTAACATGATTGAATACGCTGTTGCCTTCAAAAAATGAATGTTCGAAATTCTAGCTTCGTTCTTCTTCCCTTCTTCTTCCTTAGATGTAAAGGATTAACAGCATTTTCTCGACTAGTTCTGAGTTACAGTGCTTTTTAGATAGCAAGGCTTTTTCTCTATGATCGGTGGAACTTGACAAAATTTTCATGCCCATCCGTAGTTTTAAAAAATCCCACGTAGGAGAAAAAATTATGAATTAAAGACCGATTTTAAAAAATTGATTCCCCTTTTATACCCTAAATACGAAATTTTAGAACATATAAGGCATATAAAAAAGTATGTAAACTAACAGTTAAAAATAAATAATTAATAAAATGACGTGTCCCAACAAAATGATTGCGTAATTTTTATATTTCATTTTTAACCAGTTTTATAAAATTGAGGTACGTGAGTGCTATCACGCGACAGGATCACTAACTAAAACACCAATCACGATTTCATCTGTACCGTAAGCTTTCATTATCTTAAAACAAAATAAAAATAATGAAAGCGAAACGTTAACAGCGATCGTAATTAAGATAAACTCACAGTTCAGTACTTACAAATAACAACCAACTTTAAATATCAAGATTATTTATTTTATGCACAGCAACTTAATTAAAATAAACCCTTATAATAGAATAAGAAAAGATCCAAAGATTCTAACTATATAAACAGACTATAATAAATAGTAAGTTAAATTAATTATAACATTTGAAAAGAAGGTGATTAGGACGTTAGCGGCTTCGGTTTATAACAAGAGCATTTATACAATTTTACAATAATACAATACTTAAAAAGTTTAAAGCGCTTTCCTCTTGTTAAACAAACAAAAGTGCAATCCTTTTGAATTGATGTCTGAATATAATAAGAGGTCATCAAGAACCACACAATCAATACAATTCTTGGTCTAATATTTGAGTAATCTTAAGTTCTTTTTTAAAGCACGATAAGTACTGAAATACTTTGCTATATTTTACAATTGCCCCTAACATTTTTATTGGACTTACATACAAGAATAAGTCAGTTGTTTGCCCAATTATTGTACTTTTAGCAGTGACGGGAAAGCGGTAATCGCTTTCTTTAATAGTCAGCAAACGTCATATAAAGGGAAGAGATTAGATCAGCTTAGCCCCGGGCCGGACGTCGCGACTGTGGAGCAAATGATAAAAACATTTCTTTGTACATGCTACGTAATGAACGTAAAATGGAATAGTAGTGTATTTAGTTTTATGGTATGTTTTGTGTCCCAACCAGTTGATTGATGACAAGACAGTTGTCTTGATAGATGAGTTTTTAAAGAAATCAGCCGCTGACTACAGCAATCTTCCCTTGGCATCGCGATACGACCTGCCGTAAGAAAAAACGGTAGTAGGCTCGCCCCTTATTACGTATGACAAAAGTATTGTTGGAGAATTGTGGGCCTAGAAATACATCTCTATCTACCCGCCTACTTCATCGATGAATGTTTGTATGTGTTAATAACTTCAAAAACCTAACGTTTGATTAAGGGATGATAACTAAATCCCAGGGCCACCTTGCATCGTTTTAAGTATTTGTTTCCAACTTAATACTCAGAGAATACGCCGTCCAAAGACTACTCGTGCAGTAACTACACTCCACAAGCCGATTAAACATGCATAAATTATGGATCCCTCGTTTAGCTGCAGCGTGGTACCGACTGGCTTTCATTCCTTAGTGGCAATATGATTTTAGAGTATCGCGCGGGATTTGTTCGCACTACCGCTCCGTGCCATGAAGATTGTTAATTGGTCAATTAACCTGTATTTACGTTCGCGATTTAGGTTTCTTGTGAATAGTCTCATAAAAATGTCAGCACATTCAATGCCATAACTATATTTATACTCAGCTTATCCCCGTCCAATGCCATCTCAGTCTTGACCTGAGCCGTCATCCAATAGTTACCCATCATCTTTCTCAAGTCGTTGGACCACCGTGCTGGACTAAGTCTGACAGTAGCAGCAGCACCTTCGATTAAAGCATTCCAGGCAATGACCACCAACTAGCTTGCGTGGTGACTGAGTCATAATCCCCGAAATGGCGACACCTATGTCATAACTACATATAAGCTCTGTTTATTTCTGTGTTCCAACCATATACAATACAAGAATATTGTATACACATCCAATCAGTCAAATAACAGAATTAATTGATCTATCGGTTCTATTTCTAACACTGGATTATTAATACTTGTAATACAATGTTCTCGTAAATTACTAATCTGGGAGGGGTTAATATACATTGCTATCAGGAAATTGGCCCTCAACAAAGCGTTTTAGTAGTTATACATCTATTACCACTTCGGTTTGTATGTATGGTCTTCTATTTCCGTTGTGGTATCTACAGGATGCTGATTACGCGTCTTGATTACCCTCCTTGTACCGTTGTTGCTAGGCTCTAGGATAGATCCTTTGGTATAAGAACAACTATGATCGACATAGCCATCTGGTGCAGAACTATTGGCTCGTCGCCAGCAGTCTTTAGCCCATATGGGTTGACTTAATGTTTAGTTTTCGATGTTTTTATGCCAATTAAAGAATTTTGTAGGAAATAGGTTTTAAGGGGTCTGTCTAGTAGCTCACACCGAAAAAAACGCGATTTTCGTGATTATTTCTTGGGATACTGGATATAGGTAATGATATAAAAGTTATTAGGCTTAGTAAATACACTCTTGAAATACATAAAACAAATTTTTTATTTTATTTTATACATGTATTATGACCAAAAACGTCAGCCAAACGCAACACCTCGAAAAGTAGGTAGGTCCGCCTTGTTGATAAAATCTCGGAGCTGTGTTGTCTGAAACAAAAAAATCAAAGTGCTTTAGGTTTGATATGACAATGGCTATGTCCCCTATGAATTTTATTTAATTATTTTGAAAAATAAAAAAATGGTGAAGAAAAAACAAAAAATTTTCAAAAAACCGGTTTTTTTTCGCCGATTTTTGAAAAAATAATATATTAAAATTCAAAATTTTTGAAAAAAATTTATAGGGGACATAGCGATAGGCTTAAAGAATATGTGGTTCAAATTTCATAAGGATCGGTTGAGTAGTTTCGAAAATTTCATCAACAAGGCGAGTAAAAACGTTGTTTCGAGAAAAACGCGTTTAAAGTTTTTTTTACATGAAATTCTTAAAAAAAATTACTTACACCTAGTCAGCGATGCCTGGACCGTATAAAATTCCTTCAGATTGTTCGAAGAGTTGACTTTCTTCCAATCTTTTCTGTCTCAGCATTGTTTTGCCCTCTTTGGAAGCTTCCGATGAACGGCGGTTGCCTACTTGGATACGCTGGCGGTCGCGCGTCGCGGCATATGCGACTTCAGTTTCGCCGATTCCAACGTGCATCGTTTCCATAATTTTCAATACTGTGCTGAAGCCTTCATTGAAAATACATGCTGCTGTTTTAACGATTTTAACGAATTTTTTTGCCAGAGAAAGTGTGTTTCGGTGCCATACTCCACACAGTATACTGTATATATAATATATATACAGTATATATAATATATATATACATATATATAATATATATATACAGTATATATAATATATATATACATATATACAAGGGGATTCTGAAAGAAAGCAGCTGCAAGAGAAAACAATAGCAGGTAAGCGGCTGGGACGGCGCGCTAGAGGTACCTACCTGCCTTTGCAGCGTTCAAAAATAATGTTAGAGTTCTCGGATAGTTCAAAAATTTTCACACAATATTTCTTAATATATTTACTTTCGAAAAAAGTAAAAAAAAAAAAACGATTTTTCAAAAGTGAGTTACTAGACAGACCCCTTAATTTCTGAATTATCTTAGTGTTAGTGTAAGTGAATTTATTCCGTCTTTTTATTTTCCAAATACTTTTTTTTAACTATAAGTGATGATTTAATACATAGTTCAAAAACATAAAAATTGAAGACATTTGTTCATTGAAATCAGAAAATTACTGCTTATTATAATTAATTTTAGTCGCGTTACTTACTTACTGTATCCCTTAAAGACGACTTGTTGATTTTATGACTAAGAGCACCAAGAAAACATTTGAATATCAAGAAAAAATTCTTGACAAAAATAGACGCATTAGTGAAATAGTGATTAATTTTATTGTATATAGCTAACTTAAAATAGCTTAAAATAAAACTAAGCTTTGGAAATACGATATAAAAAAGGATTATTTAGATTATAATTAAATGTCGAGGTATACAACCTCGTTTGGATTTATGTCAGTGCAAGCATTGAGCCATTAAGAAGGCTATAATAATAGATAGAGTTTTAATGCACTCAGCGGCACCAGACAAACACTAAAGTTGGAAATTTATTAAATACAGGACGTTCGTATCTTCAAGTAGCGACAATTATTTTAGAAGATTAATGTTATTAATTATTTTATACTTTTTACTACGTGTGATGCGTGCCTGAATAGAGTTGTGTTATTGTAAATTAAGATATTTTTTTTACCATTGACTGTACTCAATTAATAGATAAATTTATTAAATAAGGACTAATATGTGAAAATATATAAATAAAGTTTTAAACATGCCTTAGGCCTATTGTGGCGTGTTTTAGATGAAAAGAATTGACTCAGAATATTAGGCTCAAAATGCTCAACTCGAAATGTTAAGTCAGACACTACCATAGTTAATATTTTATTTATTCACATTTTTTTCTGAAGATACATTGGTTATTGGAATATATAATCCATTAACAAGGTTTAGAAATTAGGTCTTAAAAAATAATTTCTTACATTAGTGTATCTGGAATCAGCAATCCTGTGTAGGCGTGCCATTAAATAAAAATATTACTTTGTTTGAATAATATTATCTCTGGAGGAAAGGTCACATACTGTCTATTTGTCTCGCCCTTGTTTTAATTAAAAGCAACAATATAGACACGCCTTAATCCCCAATGGGTAAGCAGAGGTGAATTTTTACGACCACATATCGTCAATTGTATCTTTATCCTGTGAAATAGAGAGTGAGTTTGCGGCCTTTCTGGGCATAATTTTAGACTTCGTAATGGTACTAAAAACTTCGTATTGAAAAGAAACGTTAAAATTTTGAACGAATTGGGATTCGAATTCGGGAACTCTAGATCGCACGGCACACGCATTTTCTATCTAACGTGTTATCAGCGTTGTCAGATCAATCTTTTTCAATCTATCTACCGTTACTTTTTTTTAGTTTATAAAATGGAGCGTTCCAGTACACGTGTCAGGCAAGCAATCGGTCAATTCTAGGCATTCGGTTTGCGGTCAACCGCACATTTGCTTCGAACTTCATTGCTTGTCTGTAGTTTCCCATTCGATGCACCTGTAAAATATTTTTAAATAAAAAAAGGTGCATTTTAATTCATGGAGTACAAAACTATCTCAATAAATGTGATACTATTTGGATGTATTGAATAACTTAAATATTTTTAACATTATTTACATTGACTGCCTCGTGGTCTCGCGGTGCAAGTATGTGCCGTACGATCTAGAGGTCCTGGGTTCGATTCCCGGGTCGGGCAAAGTGTTATTGGGTTTTCCATTAGGAAATTCTCATATTAGCAGCACAAAGTCTGGAAATGTGCCCGAGAAACGGCAATAGGCTCGCCCCCTATTACGTAGGACTGATACATACCAGGCGAAATGTAGGTGCAGAAATGCACCTCTGTCTACCCCTTCGGGGAATATAGGCGTGAGGTATGTTTGTTTGTTTGTTTTTAACGTTATTTACAAACCCAATCGTATTTTTTCACATTTTTCCTTGCAAACAAAAAATATATAGCTGTACATATTTTTAAACGACAAGTTCCTAATAAAAACAATTGAATACATTTTAATTAAAAGTCCTCGAAGATACCTTAAGATAGACCTTGGATCTCACAAACTTCGGAGACACGTTATATTAGTTGAATAAAACTGTATTTTCTATGTTTTAAGTTAAATGTCGCTGCATAAAGCATACGTTTTGTTTCAAAACTTTTCACGTTACGTTTACGTTAATACGTTTCCACTAGAAACTATTTTAATACTCTTTATTGAGCAAACGAACTTTTGTCTTCGTATACGAATAAAGCAAACATATTTGCAGCGAATATTTCATACGTGATAAAAGTTGTGCCGTACTCGAGATTATCAAATCACTCGTGTGAGAAAAAAAGACAATGGGCAATTTTAAGATTATAAGTAGATAGTGTAAATTCTTTCTTTAATCCTTCCCAATAGGCGGCAAGCACTAAATATCTTGGCTACTAGGCAAACAGAGTGTAAAAAGTCTCTGACAGATCATAGAAAACAAAGACATCTCATAGTTACGATGATGAAAACAAACTAGCGCAAAAAATAATGATGTTTTCCTTACCACACCTTTTCACATTTAAAACTTATGAAAGTTAGAAAAAATATCATAATGCAATGAATGCAAATGGAATAGCTCAGGGGTAACACTGTTTAACAAAATAAATATTGAATTTAATGCATCAAATAAGATTTTCTCGGTCGGTTTGAAAACGCTAACCCTCGTGGTTGCTTTATTTTTCTCCTGTAAGTCCTTGAAAATTATATGTTAGTTACTCGTCAAGCATGACAAAAGGCCAACTTACAAAGAATTGATCATGGCTACTTTATCCAATCCTAAGATTTTATTACGTGCAGGCTTGATTAACGCCCAAACTATGTTCAGGAACAGACTTGTGACGAATGGCGTAACTATACCATCTGGGGCTTTTGGAAAATTCTTTGGATGGGACCCTCCCAGCGAAAATCGGCACGTTGTAATTTAATTTTAATAAACCGCTAAAATATTGATAAGTTGTATTGACTAGCTCGTCCGCGCCTTCAATGTTCATCATCAGCAGCCAATAGTGGTCTACTGCTGGACATAGGCCTCCCCCAATGACTTCCACTTGGTCGGAAGCCTCTTGCAGCCAGCGACGTCCCGCGACCTTGACAAGGTCGTATACTCAATGTTAGCGATAAAATATGAAGCAACCACGGAATGCGTTTAAGTATCTTTTTTGATTTTATAACTAGTAATGGTTATTTCTGAGCTTGTGTCCTTTAAGACCGGGGGTCTTTCGAGTCCCGTAGCATTTTGCAAGCCCAGCCACCCTGTAGTTACCCCACTGCTGTGACCAACATGTATTTTGACTTTACACACCTACAGTATTGCTGAATTGATGGATCGCACCATTAACCATTATAAACGTGTTAATTGTAATCTAGATGCATTAGTGTGATTGACGATCTCGCATAAAGGTCCCCATCGGTTCGAAATTAAAATAATATGTGTTTGGATTTTCATTGAAACGTTGATTTGAACAAAACCAGTCTTCAATCAAACAAATGAAAATTGTGACGTTTTTGGTCTGAATTTTTGTGTAAATTAAAAATATTAATGTAAATGTACAGGAATACCTACAATGCCGGATACAATTATAATTTCTAAGGTGGCAAAATTAGGATTCCATTCCTTAGGATCCTGTCAGTCTGTACATTATATTTTGAGATTTAAAAATTTATTGAAAAACATCGTAATATTTATTTTATTAGACACGAAAATTTTAATTATACAAATATAATTGCGGATCTATTAAAATCGCTTGGTTCTCACTCACATAACACACACACACACACTTTTTATATAATACGAATATGCATTCATGTTTACGGACTTTACAACTGTGTGGTATTTCCTGGTGAAGTTTTTAGTACGCACCTTTAGTGACTTAATACACGTCTCTTCAATCAGTTTACTTTGAATAAATAGTGGTCAATACTCAATAGCGTTCAGTCTATGTCATCGATATAAACGCTTGTAATAATGATTCACCAGCCCTCTGTTTTCTTGAGCGATCCAGATTTATCCCGCCCTAGACACAGTCGATGTTAATGATTCTAATTAGTACAAGCTATATTTCATTATAAAAACTAATATTTACTTGAACATAATTAGAATTTAATGATTAATGGCTAATTGGTTCTTAGTGATTTAGAGAAGTAATTAATTGGCCTAGGCGGCTTGGCTACGAGCCCACGTTGCCAAAACTGCTTTCCACTATTTGGCAACAATTATTTAATTTGCAGCCTCATGGTGTAGCTGGCTAGATACAAGCTTGAGAAACTAGAAGCCGCGGGTTCGATCCCCGCAACGGGACAAATGTTTGTGTGGTCCACAGATATTTGTTTCGTGTCTAAGTATTTGTAAAAAAAGTAACTCATAGTTTTTAGTAAACACGACACAGAATTTCCTGGACGACATATATTATTTATTCTATCATTAGCAGGCTCTCAGTGCCTTCGCATGGTGCTAGACTAGACTCCATAGCCTAGACACGAGATCAAAAACGGCCATAGGCTCGCATTCCATTTTATGAGTCCTGAAACATACATAGCTACCGGTACGTGGCTACAGAATTATACTTCTGACTTTTTTAGAGGTTACAGAAGGTTGTATGTGTCGGAGTAACTACATTACCATTTCAAATTAGTCACTTAAGACCCTTATGGTTGCAGAAATAAGAAATAATATATAACATGACATATTCCTTGCGGTATCAAAACGCTGCTATACTGACATCTAAAAGCCACGAATGTGTAAATAATGTGTTTTCAAAGAATAACAAGCATCTTGCAAATATAATGGTTTCTGCCATTAGACATATTTTTGTTGAACATAAGGGGAGATTTAAAGGGGAAAAATGCGGTCGTAAATGTAACACTTGTTAACGTGCCCTAAATGCATCGCCCCCTCAACAAAACTCGGTTCTTGATACATTAGCACGTGATATAATGGTTTTAATACATCCAAACAGTACTGGCTCCGTAGGACTGATTCAGAGTCGCTTTGTGAAACTAGAGGCTGTAGGTTCGACCCTCATTCGAGATTAAGTGTGATCTGAAAACATTACAATTGAAAAATGCATGCAAGACATGCAGACATTTCCATCAGTTTTTTTAGGCTCATATGACTTATATTCATGTATACTAGCTTATGTACCTAATCGATGAATTTAGTTATAATTTCATATTTTGTGTTAAAATATTAATTTTTAACGCAACAATTACTGGAGAAAGTCACGCGCTGTTGCAATCTAAATTACTATTTCCGAAACAAAATACAAAGATCATAGATAACCTGAGGGGCCCCTACCTACGACGACTATTGATTATAACGGGCACACTCCCCTCGACTTACACCCGAAATCCACGCGAAACCGGCGCACCAACTTACAATAATCGCTTTATTTTACGAACGTTCAAACATAATACTTACTAAGAATTTTCTACGATATTTCTTATTATTTTCTATAATTTTTGTCTGTAGGTTTTGTAGTTGAAGCATCGTTGTGAGGATCGATATATTATTATTAAAGGGTAGAGCAAAAGATGGTGAGTTTAGTTAATACGTGCGTACATTCAGTGTAAATAATTAATTATTATCTCTTGTCGCTAGAAAAAAAAATTGCCGTCAAATTCGCCGATCGCTGAAGGGAGATTAATACACAATCCTATAAATGATTTTAGGTTTTATTTCACATGAAGATATACAAGTGTGGATGTATAAAGAGAAAGTAGAAATGAACTAGATTTATTATTCAGTATACATTTAAAAAAAAATCTTTTAGGAATACCAAATAAAAGATTGGAAAGATTTAGTTGGAATGTTCTCAGAGCATCGGCCAAAAAAGTACTTAAAATGAAATATTTAACTGTATCACATAAACAAGACGTTTTAGTGTGTCACATGCACAGACAGAATCTCCCCGAGGATCTTCACTTAAAGTCGAGAATTGTCAGTAAAGTGGTTCCACTACACTCATTTCACTAATCACTACACAGATACACTCACTACTGCATTTCTAAAAAGACGTAAACGACTTTAGATATACCTACATGACTGATGATGTATAACAATTAGAAGAATTATGATAAATACAGATTAACTTATTTTCGTTCTGAAAACAACTTTTTTTTCTGAAGTCGAAGCGGGTAAAAGCTAGTCCGTCATAAAAATCATTATTAGGGTGTCAAACACAGTTGACTAGACTGATATTTTTTCTCATCGTTGCTCGACTGCAACCATTCCAAAATACTC
Source organism: Cephonodes hylas (assembly GCA_030295005.1). Lineage (NCBI taxonomy): Eukaryota > Metazoa > Arthropoda > Insecta > Lepidoptera > Sphingidae > Cephonodes > Cephonodes hylas. The sequence goes on along the minus strand of AP025360.1, from coordinate 7,526,665 downwards.
GCACAACTATGTCTCTAGGCAAAGTAGGTGCGAAGATATGTTCATAACGTTAAAACTAAACACTTGGAGTGCGTGAAATTTATTGAACTTTGCAGTTGAAGCGTTCCAACACATAATTTCCGCCAATTTACCTCAGTAGACAGCGACGCAGTAGTTTTCTAATGGAACTATTTTAAGAAACGTCTAAACGGGTATTTTCCAAGTTTAAGTGGAAGTTAGCTGACGCGACATAAAATTATGAATGCGTTAACAGCCAGCTTATGTAACCGAAATTAATATTAAACTTACTTGACTTGTAAGGTGACTGTAATTATTAACTAATTTTGAGCGATGTCAATGTTATAGGTACCATACTCGTGTTATTTAAATGACACTTCTTTTAGGTAAGCTTTATTTTACATGTTTTAAATAATACGAAATTACTATTTTAATAACATAACACGCAATATATCCACAATAAATTGATAATGAGATATCATTACCTTCAACTCAATGAGTAATGTGATAAAGAGATGTGGGGTTCAACATTTATTCCAAGTTAAGTTTTATTGGGTTTTTTCTTCAGTAAAATTTCAATCGGAACATAAGCATAAAAACAATAAGCGTCCCTCTTTTGGGAGAGATTTAAAAGCATATCACAAACAACGTGGGTGTTTAAATAGGAGTATTTCTACTTACACAAAATACGGGCGTAGGTGTAGTATAGAAAGAATATGGGATAGATTTTGAAAAGATTTGCAGATGGAATATTTATGTCTTTCTAATAATATTTTTCCATTTTTTTTGGCGTCCAGCAGTATACGTGAAAGGCTGGTGATTATAAAAATAATATTTGAACATTCGCGAGGAATTGCTTACAGGAAATATCACCGAGTGCATTAACGCTACAAATATCGATGCTCTATCGCTTCAGGTGCTCAGCGATGCCTTTAACTGCATTGAAATACACTTGGAATGTGTAAATGATATAAAATAAATACATTTATACTCTCACGATATCCACTAAAAATGTCCCTCAGTTGTAGAAGAAGAGACAGATGCTTGTGCTCAGCAGTAGGATGTATGTATTTTGGCTGATGATGATGATGATAAACAAAAAACATATGGCGAAATTAGGGTGTGCAAATGTACCGCTGTGTACCCTTTCCGCGAATGGTTTGAGGTTATATATGAGGATGTATTTCTATGTGTATTATAGCACAAACATAATATTTTCGTCCCTCTCCAAATCGAAGTTTTTCTAGGTCTAAACTTAAGATATCCATTAAGTTCTGTTTATAAAAGTTACTCTTGACCTTTACGAAGAAGTTTCTCTAGTGGTTTTCATTTATAACAGCTTGGACACGGTACAGCCTCGTCAAATCCTATAAAAAGCAGGTAATAAAATATCTTTAAAGTATTTTTGGTACTAAACAATAATGTCTTCTTTCCTTTTCCTTAAATAATTTTTACATAAACAATATTAGACACTTAAGGAGTCGTAAGAACAACACACATTTTAAATCAAAAACTTTTCTCGCCCGACCTCATTAATTTGCGAGTAACAATGAAATTGTAATTTCATGAATGAAGAAATATTTATTGTGTGATATTTCTTCGATAACGATTAAAAGTGGCGAATCACATGAATGGAACGACGAATAAAAAAAAATTGAAACTGCGAACGAACCAATGCTGGGCCTCCTCTCTCTTCTACCATTGAGAGGGTGGTCTTAGTCCACCATTCTGAACTAGTGTCGATTTACGAAACTTGAGTATTGTTGATAAATATGTGACCGCATATAGACCACTATATATAATACTTAATAATATAAATAGTCCGCCAACCCGCACTAGGCCAGCGTGATGGACTAACGCCTAAACCCTCTCAATGGTAGAGGAGGCCAGAGCCCAGCAGTGGGACGTATATGGGCTGATAAAATAAGATGAGATATAGACTATATTATATACATATGTACGTATGTATATTCTCAAATTACAAATCTACCGTTATGATTAATGCCCGTAATTCTGTTCGTCGGAGCCTTATACGAGTATTTATATTTCGTGGTTAGTCTTGACGGCTTAGTCGCATCTGCACTTGTATTTACGGCTCATCTCTCATCAAGCGACTTCTTGTAGCCATTATTAATGCCACTCACTAACCCATGACATTTTCTAGAGAGACTTTTTTCAATTGTTATTGTATTTCTGTTGGCTATTTTACGATGAAAATATTGTATGATTGAACGAATTTGAAACATTATTGCTCATACCGGAGTTGCAATAGCCTCTGGCAGTGTGACATTTATAGAATGTTCAATAAGGACATTTAATTCGTTGCTACTGCAGCATAAATATATGGGATGTTTAATTTAAGGATCAAAAGAGTGTTTTTTTTAAACTTCAATAACATTTTTGAAACTGTTATCATCGTCATCATCAGTATCATAAGAGTACCTAACCGTCTGTCGAATAGTCTTCTATTACCAATCTCCCGTTGTGACTAAGGCTCGTAATAGCGATGGCAAAATCGGTATGCATTTCTAAGAATTTAAGTAAATAACTCATCATGAGTTATTGTTTATTTTATTACATACCTACTAATTGGAGAAAGCAAATACAAAGTATTCTATCCATTACACTAATAGGCCATCAAAGAAACACAGGGTTTGAAATAACGAGCCGAATGTGAATGCCCACATCTACTAATGTTGATTACAATCTAAATGTACGTATGTTATTAAGTTGGCAAGAACGCTTCAATATAAAATTGAAGCTCTAAATAAGCTTGTCTTGTTAAGTTGCTACGACTGCAGCAACGTAAAAGTGAAGCTCTAAACAATTCTAACTTATGAAATTGCTATGATTGCTTCACATGAAGCTGAAGAATTCTCCTTTGTTTTGCGCTTTATGCAGTCAGTGACATGGCTCAACAACTATTAAAATATGATATTTTAAGTCACTATAGGAGTAAACTTTTTGATGACTTTCCCAGCTCTATACATACATATACCCACAGGCCCGCATAAGAGATACTTACGTCTAGGTTTTTATTATGTATTTATTTCGTCATATTAAGGTGGGAATAATTAACATTTTTCTAGGCCTGGGAATGGAGTTGTTGGAATGTTTGATACTCATTGACTTAAATTTGCAGTTTTCTTGATATAATAGCAGTCTGTTTTCTTTTTATGTACAGAAGATTTGTTCCGCACCTTTCTACGTGGCCATATCCTAATATTCGATGATAATAATATAAACCTTCATTTGTCCCCTTTTGTGTACTTGCGTGCTGTGCTATCTAGAGGTCATGGGTCTGGTAAAGTATTGTTGCGAATTCCGATTAGGAAATTTTCTGTCGCACCATGTGTGGTGATGTGCTCAAAAGACGAAAATAAAATCACTACCAAAAATGTACTTCTGCCTGCGATATCGGGGCACTGGCATGTATTTTAATCTATCGTTGTTTTCATGAAAGGGTTTAACTAAATTCGTTTCTGTAGCAAAAACTCGATATTGTATTTAGAAATCTGTGCGCACAATTTCTAATGAGTGAATTTCGATGTTGAGTTACTTGAATTTATCCCCAGGGCAATTACTGGATTCTACTTTCATTCATTATACGCGGAGAGAGCCAAACACTTTGAATGCTAGTTTAAACGTTCGATACGTTAATTGAATGTTGAATTAGATAAAAAAAATCATTAGAAAATTATTTTATTTTTTAATTTATTCAGTCATGAGCAGATTTTTAATTTAATAATTGTTTTTCTGACATTGCATTGTTTTAGTGATAGAGTCAAACTAAATTCGAGTTCTCTGCTAATCGGTCGTATTTTCAGAAATTATCGGTGTGGTTAGTGTTAAGAAAGCTTTTGGTCTTTTAACAATTCATTTTTTTTTATTTCTTTCTTTTTTGTTCCTTCTTGTCTATTACATTTAATGACTACTGCTCGGTTCCATAGAAAATGTCGAAGAACAATTTTCTGTCATTATTTTTTCTTGAATATTAGGCTAACATAAAGAAACCAGGTACCACTCTCTCGATCTTTGCACATGGAAGTTCCTGACATTCTAGATATTTTCTTAAAAACTTATACGTGAATATATTTTTTTCTAAACAATAATTATTTTCTGAACATATATTAGGGTCGAATGAATAGCAATTGCAATTAATTTATCGTGACGTGACCAGTTATCCTTCAGCACAGAGTCACGAATGAGCGGTGGTAATTGGGCCTTTATGGAATTAGGCGTAATACCAAGTGAAGTTCTCAAGACGAACCAATCAGGGTTGCATGTGGCGAACATCCCACCTAGACGAGACCTAGAGATGAAGTGAAGGCGATACGGGTTAGCTCTTGTTAAAAATTGGAAGCGGACGCGCCTGTAAGTGGACGATAGCTTCTCCAAGGCGAGAACATGATTGCACTTTGATAATTGAGGATATCGTTGACAGCATTCAAGTGCACGCGTGACCCGCATAAGTGAAATTGCCGGATGCATCAATCAGGACTCGGTTGCATGCACTGAGATTGCACAGCACCAATGAAACTAGATGAGCGAACGAGAAAAGGAAGCCAATTGCGATGATAACCCTACGACACGCGTGCATTTTGTTAGATCGATTCGCATCCCAAATTTCTATTGTTCAAAAGGCTGAAAAGGCAATCGAGGTCTGAGAAGGGGATTGATTTTTATATGAATCTTCCACATCGTATGTTGACCTTTTTTATGGAAATAGGAGGCAAAAGAGCAAGTAAGCCACCTGACTGAAGCAAGAAGCTCCGTCTTTGTAGTTGTCGTCATTACGCATTGACGTATTAAATTGGGAGTTTATAGCCGTTTTTTTTATTTTTTTGTTGCTGAAAACTTCGTAATTAAAAACCTAACACTAAACTAAACTAAATAACACTTTGCCGGACCTGGAAATTTGTCACGGAACCTCTGAATCGCCTGACATACATATTTGCTGCAAAACCAGGCAGCCCTTCCGAAATATGGCATTAATATACAAAAGTTTTCAAAAACAATATATGCCTTCTTCGTAAACCGTAATAAGCTCAATCCTTTCTTTACAGTTTTATTTCGCATTTCTTTCAATGGCAAATCCCCGTTTGATCGTTTCCCCCGCAGCTATGTTTGTATATACTATACGCATAGATGGAATAAAATTGCTATGAAGATAGGAAAGGGAAGTATTGGATTTTGTATATGTTAGCTACGGAATAAACGATTCTTTCAGGGTGAAAACCGAACTCTTTGATCATATTTTAAGAAAATCTCTGTGAGCTCATCTCAACCTCACATTTTTACATAATTAGTATGTATAGTACGTAGGTACTTCATTACTGGGTTTATAATTCTTTGTTTTCATTTAGAAAACAAGTACGAGTTAATAAGTTGTGGGTGTTGATTGCAACTAAAGGCTAGTAAACAGCGTGCTCAAGTTAGAACTTCAAATAACAATGTGATATAAATACGTGTCTTAAATTCTATAAAATATTAAAGTATCTTTACGACGTATACATAAAATTTATGAATTGTGAAGTGAATGTTATACATAAATACTGAATAAATATATATTGCGATATCTTTTCTCACTTCGCAGGTTCAGAAAATTTTAGCCAATAAAAACCTGATTGCTCCTCTCGATTTGAACTTTAACCTTGTAAACATTGTGTGAAGGACTTAGTAAAGGGACGGGTCTATTAATATTCAAAACTTTAGTTTACATACAACTCGACAGCCATTCAGTTTCAGCAACATTTCATCGGCTTAATTTTCTTTTGAAACTTTTGTTTTTTTGGTTGAGATATTGAATATGAGCAGTGTATCTTTTATTTCTGATTGTTGTACTGTTGAACATAGAAGAGTAAATGGCCCTGATTTTGTAGAATATGCAACGTGAAAACAGTGGTTGAAAACTCATGAGGGATTAATCCTGTATACCTACATGCGTCATACGTATGTTAGATAGAAAACGTCATTTTTATTGTTTTATATAAGTTTCTTCAGCGTTAATTTATTTTTTAATCATCAGCCCATGTACGGCCCACTGCTAAGAACGGGACTGCTCTACTGTTTATATGGTTGTCAGTCCTCCACGCTGGTATAGTACGGGTTGGCGGACTACACACGTAACACATTTCTAAGAGCCTTCTTTTTGTGTGCAGGTTCCAAAACGATGCTTTCCTGTACCGTCAATCGAACCGTAAGCTTAAAATAATTTATCGTGAATACTCATATAAATAAAGACAAAGGTGTGTTTACAAAAAAGTAAAAACCTTACCAAGTTTTAATCACACTCGCCAAGATTCTGCCTTTACCTCGAGGCCAACACTACTTTCACTATGATTCTTGTATCTTATCATATATAGAGATATTTTAAACTTACCCTAGTGAAAAATGAAAATATTACCTATATTTTCATATAATTTAAAAAAAAAACCATGTCAAATTCTTTGTTTTTTGTGTGAGTGAACTCTCTTGAAAATCTTTTTAGTTACAAAATAATACTAGCATTTTATTTTTACTGTTAAGCGACTATTTTTTCTTTGATGGATTATCTTTTACATTCGTGTGAGGTCTACAAATCCGTACGTAAAGGTCCGCTGTCCTTCGATCCCTTTTGGAATGCGACCGTCTAACCCCAGTCGATTTATGCCGTAAATACAAAAGGTATTCTTCCTTTATACATCGTTTTAATATGGGGTAAAACAACAATTCATACACCTATATTACCGAAGAAGGCAGGCATGTTCATTTATTTCCACGTTTGAGGACCTTGTGCATTACATTATTATGTAATGCTGGGTATATTATTACACTATGTGCTTCTACTGAAAACTTTCAAACAAAGAAACTCAACGATACAAACTCCACAATTCCAAAAGCCAATTTACAGACGAGTCTCAACAGTTCTAGTGCCTTTTGATATTTTAATTCAACCTTTAGATCAATGTCAAAGCTATCTAGTTGATGGTAGTTGCAAAAACCGCTTGTCTTGTACACCACCAATTAGCGATCGCTATACAGCTCGCTGACAGACCGCTGTCAATGGATTCAAACATGGATGTTTCATTCTTTGTTCAGTCGAGGTTAGCAAATAAAAAGAGCTTCTTTTGATGCAACACTTAATAAATTTGCATAAGAGTGTTTGTTACGCGAAGAGTTTAATTAGAAGGGAAAATACGAAGGCCATTGATATACAATTTAATATATTTGTAAACTTAAGGAATTACTAACTCCTAAGGTGTTATCATCACTTTTTCAACGTCCCGTCCCCGCTCTAATGTTTTTCTATCCTTTAACCGATCAGTCTTCGTCTTACAAAGAAATACAGTATTCCACTTCGTTGTTTTGATTATTGTATTTTTCTTCCTCTCTTTTAACCAGTGACACTGTTTCAGGCCGAGACTGGACTTATTAACGTTGCTCTTTATACTACGTTTCCAGACTTCTAAAACCTATTGAGAATTCATTCTGCTTTAATATGTATCGACCTAAATTCATCTTGATCGCATGCCACGTTTGCAGCGTCACTAACGTGGCAGTTAATTAATTACCTGTTTGTATACACTCAGATATCTGTAATAATTGCATTGCGGTTGTCTTATGCACATCCTTACCACCCACATTTAATATGTCGGGGTAAGCAGACACTAACCTCGTCTGTATTGTTCCGCGTCACAGCACAGATGCAGTCGAGCGCTGTTTGTTTATGCTCAATTAACCAGCATGAGGATATGTTTACCTTTATGCAATGTATGCTTTCTACTGAGCGATTGTTGAGAATACGATTCATAATTATGAACTTGTAATGTTATAACAATAGCTATTTAGTACCCGTTATGTTTTAGTACAACTTTTGGGTTATATTCAGTTGTTATTTTTACTCTGAGAATTAGAGACACTTCTTAAACCTGGAACAGAGGAGGTGGAGAGTAGGAAAACTTGTCTCCTAATTTAAATAAGCTATTTTTAAGAAAAGTGCGTGTCCTAAAGAAGTGAGTTGTCATTCTCAGATGGAGACCGTACAGGTTTGACAGTTGTTATCAAAGAAAACTTTGAAAGTTTGATCTTACTGAACTACCATCCAGGGCCAATTGAGATGTACTTCACATATTCTAAAATTACTTAAAAGAATGCCAAGAATTTATTAAATAATAATAATAAATACACCCAACAGTCACATACATAGTCCTGACCCCACACTAAGATACGAGTCTTGTGTCGTGGGTATCAGAAACTACGAGAGACTTTTCGGTCTCACAAACACCCAGACCCGAAACAAATATTTGTGGATCACACAAACATTTGTCTCGATGCGGGGATCGAACCCGCGGCCGCTCGTTTCGCAAGCTGGTGTCTAGCCAACTGCGCCACGGGGCTGTCATAATGTCAAATGTCAAATGTATGTACATAACCAAAATGTTTGAAATTGTTGTTCTAAATTTGAAACCACAACCAATAGCACACACAATTGAGCTGTCTCCACGTCTCGAAACTTCTACAAATTGTGAACAATAACTCTACAGTATGAAATTTCACTCCTCATAGTCTATTGTGTATTAATATACATTCTAAAGTTATGTACAGGTAAATATATCGACAAACCTTATTTATAACCTACCTTATTCTAAAAATAAAGTTAGTCGAAATAACATTGACCTCTTTTGTTAATTAACATTTTTCATCGATATTATAGTGATTTGTTCTACTGAAAATGTATTTTTCATCTCCCAGCGATCTATATATTTTGACGTTTTCTCTGATTATGCACAATTTCGAAGTTGTTTCTTATGCTCTTACGTTCGTGTCGGTCTTTAGATACAATCTGTGACAATTTTCGTCCACCCAGGACCTAGCTTTCAAACGAGGTCGGCCTAGTTCCATTCTAACATAGTTTTTGTCCACATGAATATATGTATACGCCAGTCGGTGTCTCTAAAAAAATTATATAACTACAAATACAGATTAACAAATTAACGAGGATATAAACGTCCACTACGTTAGTGAATCTTAAAAACTTATAGTTAGGTCTGGGATTACCTAGGGATTTTTCAATAAATTTAACGCTAACCTTAAATATCATAGCCTTTTTAGTGTGAAAGTGCATTTGTATATTTGTCTTTGAATATGAAAGTGTCTAATAACAATATGCGAACAACACCCAGTCTATACCTACTCAATTTTATTCTTATACTCAATTTTATTTATTAGGTTTAAGCCTGATTTACTTAACTGAAATGCATTTTATGTCTTCAGTAGGCATACTGAGGACACATTAGTTAAAATGTATCCTCTAGAATCAATTTTCGTAAAATTCATTTAATTTTGAATATGCCTATCCAATTCATAATTGTATTATATGTGCATACGTAATCTTAACAGGCTTCAAATGAGGAGCAAAATTAATACACAAACTTTGTAATATTACACGGAATCAAAGGAGAATCTAAACCGAACACACAAAGACTGGCAAACAAAGGAACTGCATCGTATGTTAATTTACCATAACATTTTGACAGCGAGTGAACGTAGAACAATAGTAATAAATTAATTGCAAACTAAGCAATTAGCATCACAACACGAACCAGCTGTAAAGAAATAAAGCACAAAGCTTGTTGTTATTACTTTAAGATTTGTCGTTCCAATTCAGCCGAATGCCGTTCTCATTTCAAAAAGAAATTTTGCATAGAATTTTTCAACTGCAGCCGTTACCGACTACGTTAACTATCCGAAATGAAACTAGAAACGTGATTTTGGTACGGAACTGACTGTGCTCCCAGGCACATTGTTGTCCTCAGACAACTATGCTGAGTCTTACCGTGACTCAGAAAACTGTAAAACGTTAAATCTTTATGACTTTGTTTCATGATTACATTATACACCGATGTAATTCAGTGTATTTATGTATAGTAAATAAATAGATACATAACGATTGGTAGCATAAACTTAATTGTCATTATATAAATCCTTTACGGATACACGCGACGGTATGCAAGTAATTATAATTTTATTGTATTACTTCATGAACATAGTTACTTCACAGTTGTGAACATGTATATGTGCCTAGTTATGTATATATGTATTTTTCGAGAAATCTATAACCAAAGATTGCATTAACCAATAAAACCTGAATGACCTATATTGGTTTCGTCCAAATGAGCTATTAAGCGAATCTTTATGTTATAACATATTTAAAGGCCCATTTCCACAAAGCATTAATTGGTAATTTAGTTTATATTGTTCCGCGGTATGTATCAGAGCGGTAACTGTTTGTTCGTATTTTAATGACCGTGTTTTAGTGCTATATTTATTTGATTCTGTACGACAATCAAATAGTGTATTACTTTTAATAGCTAGCATTAAATATCAGCTACCGGTCTATTATCATCACCTCCTCTATATCTCAAAGCCATTATAGGGAGCTGCATACTCAAAAATATCCTTAGAATTTTTTTGTGTGTAGGTGTCATAATTTATAGTAAATGTATGTTATAATTTATAGTAAATGCCAACATAACTTCGAAAAGTAGGTGACTGTGCCTAGGGCTGGCTTTAACAATAGGCAAAACTTTGACCCGACCGTGCTCCTAAACCTCGATGCCATTAAGATTCCGCTATGCTTCTATAGTTTGGTGTGCATTACGTTATGACCAGTACCTGACTCGCACATTGCTTACACTATACAATTGTTGCTTAAGCATGGACCTGTTAGTATTTAAAACAAAATGAAAAAATGCCTTGGTGTTCTTCTATTACCGTATAAGCCCATATCTCTTCTAAATACTGCAGTATCGTCCCACTATCACGTTACTTGAAAATATCCATAGAAGGCAAAATAAGGTTGTTAGGATAATTTATTCCGCTACTATGTGGGCTACACAGCGCGGGGTCTTATTAAAATTCCGACGCTGGGCGACACTGTCCGCGGAAAAAGTGCTACAGCTATTGTGACTTCAGCTGCGAAATTTTATTTAACTATTGCATTTACTGGTGGGAAAATATTTTTTTCTGTTTAACGTTCAGCTAGTTTTTATATTACAGGCGTCGTTACAGACGCAGAGTTTGGCATTGTTCCGAAACAAGCGGATGCTGTAAACTACTTTTTAATGTAATAATTTATGCTGCTGGGATGAACTGACACATTACTTTAAAATAAGTGTATATTGATAATGTGAAGATACTATTTTTTAAAAGATTATGAGTAGCATGCGCATTATCCAATGATATTTCTGTCTATAAAAACATGGCCTTTGAAAATTTTTTGCCTGTCTGACCGTCTGTTTGCCCAATTATTATTTGCACTAATATTAGGAACAGGTGGATGGCTATAGACTAGACTTTTACAGAAAGGTATCTGATGTAATTTGGGGGAGATATAAGAAACTTTGATAGTTTTGAGATTTTAAGTAAGCCACTTTAGGGTGAACTCTCATTAGTAGGATAAAGGCTCTGAAATATGGGCCAACTGATTATTTCTATGAAGGGCTCAAAGAACACTCATATCTGAATGCTGAAAGAGATAACAGAGGTACTCCTACACTTGCAGCTTGTTGCCATTTTTCATATAAGTAATACAATTTTTTTATGCAAAAATATGTTGTAATCCGATTTCACGAAAATGTAAATGTCAATTTTATACGCATTAAGACTCCTTACAAACTTCGGCGTCTTTGTTTTGATACTTTTATGCGAAATGCCAAGAGGATGATTTATAACGACAGTCCCACAAAATATGATGAGAGACCCGGAACTCTACGTGTCAGGCGTAGCGTCGTAGCAAGTGCTCGTAGCATTACGGAGCTTATTACCGTGAGGGCAACAATCGAGCTTTTGACATAACATTATTACGCTTTGGTGGAAATTAAATAATTTAAACACTAATTTTTACAATTTAGGATTCTCCTAAAATTATGACCGAGGCGTAGCAACGTAGCATCATTTTGTAGCACATACTGCGCTTGCTACGTTGACGACTACTACAGGCCGTTTGCCACTGTATTTATTAAAATACAATATTTTTTATACGGTTCAAAAGCAAAACTTTATTAGAGCGAATCAGGTCATACATTAGTCAACTGGATATTGCAGGCTTTGGTTTATATATTCGGTTCTGTTTTTATTATCCTGGTTTAGCTATACACCGCATATGCTGTTGTGATTTTTATTATTCACGTTTTGAATTGCTACTTAAACTCCTCATGACAACAGCCTCAAATAACTTTCGCTGCTTAAACGTCATTACAGTTTACCAATTATCATCTTTTTACCCATTTTTTTAACACTCACAGTTTGTGGAATTAGACGCAAATAGAACACTCAAAAGATTATCCCTTTGTAAGCGAGCAAGTTATCTGCCCTGACCAATGAGGGAAATTATAGCACACAAATGTAACCTAGAAAAGCTTGGGCAAGAGACCAGTATGCTCGACTTTCTGAAGAAAGGCGAACTATTTTCTTGCCTTAACTCTGATGTACCAAAGACTAATCTTTGCCATAACGATCGTATCGAAACTTGTTCTTCAGTAATTAAGTTCAGTCTAATGAACAGAAGTCTATCAGTACTGACTTTTATTAACGGGTTTTAGTACTTTAACTCCTGGCAATAAAGTACTAAAACCCATTGAACCGTTAAAGAATAATTCACAGGTACGCAGCTACTCCAAAAACAAAGTTTAAATTGGAACATCGCTGTCGGAAATTAATGTTATGAATTATTGACAAGAGCAAGTTTTTGAGACTGATATTGAGAGATCAATTTGTATTAGCTTTATGAGCTTTGTACGCCATATGTCTAAACTTAAAACCATAATATTACACATACATACATTACGTCTGTATTTCCCGAAGGAGAAGGCGGAGTTACATTTCTGTACTCTATTATCAGCAAATATACATAGCTTCCACTGCTAGCCACGGGCCTTAAATTCTTAAAACTTAAACGACCTACCATTCTGTACTAGTTTTTCCTGAGTTAGGTTGATATGATCATATTATATCACTTTTATTATCATGTTACTTATCTTCGTTGTTTTTGTTTTGTTTAATAAAAAAATGATTTCCTTTTTAATATTTTACTTACTTATCCGGGTTTTAATTCCAAGCATTACTATGAAGTTCCATTACTATGAAACTTAAATACTAGCTACCGCTCGTCCTTATTTTTTATGTATTATGACAAAATATACTTAAAAATCTATTCCAAAATCATTAATGCGAGAAAATAAAAAAGTCCTGTATGTAAAAAATTAAAAAAATAGTCTTTGCCCTTCTCAAAACTCCAAGTTATCTCCGCTTAAAACGTCATCAAAATTGGTCTAACAATTTGTGGAAGCGTGACGAACTCACTTTAGAATTAACAGAATACTTTAACGTAGAAATAAACTCTCACAACTTTGTAATTGACAATAACGGATAAGGAACTAAAAGGAGTACTTTACGTTTTAAATTGAGCATGCTCTTGAAAACTTCGAAATCTAATATAAGATAAGTTTTCTTCCAAGGTTCCAGTTTCTTTCAGTTCCGAAATTAATTGTATTTCTCTACAAGTTGAGCTTGCGGTGTTGTTAAGTGGAATCTGCGCTGCGAACTTTATTGCTTGTCTCCTACATATAGAATTTTATCAATATAATATTTTCTTCTATGGAATATGATAACATTGTGTTCCGATGATAATTATCAAGTGAATTTCACTCAATGTAATGCGGAAGTCCTACCATCTTGGGTTTAGATCGTAAATGCGTAGGCTAAGGTACGAGTAAGCAATTATTCAAATTAACGGTGGATTGATGATAATAAAAGATATTTTAATAATATTTTTTTTCTGACATACGATATATTAAGAAAAAATAATTATGCATTAGAAGTCCTATTAAATTGGCATTGGATTAAGGTGCACACGGAGAAAAAAAAAAGTGCTAAAAGTTTTTCATATATTTGGACATTCCGATCATATTCCCTATTGAAAATGTGGGATAAATGAATTAAAGATTGTACTAAATTTATCTCTTTTTTATATTGAACTGTGATAGAATTTTTAATAATGTCTATTGTATACGCTTTTACAATTTCTAGTGTTGCAATTTGCGAAAGACTATATGGCTGATGAATAATACGGCTGCTGTTGTGTGTATTTTTCATAATTCGCATTGTTTTGATATTGTATTAGTAACAATGGATAAACTTGCACTATACATATAAATATATTATGCTTGTTCTATCGCTTTCAATTGGCACGATATTATTATTTTATTTCTTATACATATACAAATAGCTTGTTAAACAGCCAAATTTAGTCATTTACACAAGCGAAATCCTTAAATACATTTAGTCAGTGTATAAAGATTTTAGTAGATATGTTTTATTATCCATTACACGAGTACCTATTTATATAACAGTACTAAATTTTTAATTAAATGTTGTTTTATATTTGGCAATGAAGAGGTAATTCTAGAGAGACTACCACGTGGTCTCGCGGTACAAGTATGTATTGTAGAGGTCCCAAGTTTTTCCAATAGGAAATTCTCAGTAGCAACACAAACTCTAGAAAAGGACACAAAAAATTACAAAAGATTCTCTATTAAATAGGATCTAGGGGAATAAGAATGAGGATGCAGGCGTGAGGTTATGTATATATGTACATATTTGTCGAAGGAGTGAAAAAATCTCGAAGTACAAGTAACATATACGTATCCAACGTACCACAAAGCATTAGCTTTGATCTAACTACACTGCGCCACTACTCGTAGGTCCAAGCTGTCTACCACAGCATTTTAAAATACAATGCGGTGCGCCTATATCCAAAATAGACGTCATTATCGTCTTTACCAATTTTCATAAGTACTTATATAATATTTATTAATAACAGTGTTTTCTTCCAACAGATTTCATCATGGCGATCATACAGTCGTGCTGCTGTTGGCGCAGCCTCCGCAAAGGATGCTATGCCTCAGCCCTCTACACTATGGTAAGAATCAATTAGTTTACCTTACATTTATTCGCGAGTTAGTTATGAGCCGGCCATGTCTGCCGACGGTCGAAAATCTGTTAGAGTAGACACGTTTTGAAGTGGAGACCGTGCTTAGTAGTAGGGGAGCCGACGATGCTAAATGGGGATTTACTCGAGCGTCATAGAGACCTATTGGATTGCAAAGCTTAGATGATAAGAAGAAAAAAATGTTATGTGATATAGGTATACCTTTTCATCGGTGGGGAAAGCGGGTATAGATTGTTAAATATGTAAAAAAAAATTGTTGCGTGGACATCCTCGAGCGCGTCAGATATTGATAGCATCATTGCCTTACGTATTTTTAATAATGTACGTATGTTAATCTGATCGTTTCCATGATGGGGGTGGTTGTTTTTAAGGGTTGAAAATGAAGAAAAAAAAATTTTATCGAGCGCGTCAGATTTTCTAAGGGAGTGTTAAGTGCACCAAAAAAAAAGCTCTCATTCAATAATCTGACGATTTCGATGTGACGCAAACTCGTGGCCATTCTCATAATATGCAAAAAAAATCGTCATTTGGAAATACTCAAGCGCGTCAGATTAAGATATATATGGTTCATCTTTATGTTCTAAACGTACTGTCTCATAATCTGACGATTATCTAGAGGGATTCGGCTAATCTGACGAAAAAAAAAATATTTTTTAAATTTTTTTAAATCATTGAACTTAATTAATTGAAAAGCTCAGGAAATAGCATGCAAATAAATAGGTGTATGCTTTTTTAGTACAATGCATGTATTTATAAAGAAATAATTTAAAAAAAGCTTAAAAAAATTATGTTTTATTAATTAATCATCATCTTAGTTGCAAGTAGATATTTTTCAAATAAAAAATACTAATTGGTATGCCAGGTCATATAACCAATAGAATAAAAAAAGTTTGCGGGACATTGATGTTTCATTATTCTCCATTCATTGCTAATACATCTGTTAAATAAAAAAGTAGCTCCCACATCCAGTCTAAAAAAACGAATTTAAAAGTATAAGCTCATGCATTAAATGTAATGCACGGATGTCTCAGCGAGTCCGAAAATGCGTTATATATAATGCATGGACAAGCAACGTGTTAAAATAGCAAAAAAGCCAAAACGTTGGAAACACGTTGAAAATTATACTTTATTAAATACGTTGGCGTCATGGCAGCAGAAACCAGAGTGGAGACGGAGTGAGAGAGTAATAGATAGAGAAAGAGTGAGAGAGGAATAGAAACGCGGAGAAGGAAATAGCATCACACAGCTGCACGCATTTAACTTTATCGACGAATTTTTGTTATTTCGGCTTGCGGAAATCGTCAGATTATATATTTTTCGTTATTCTTGAATTATTTCCTTCAAAATAAAAAAAAATTAGCTACGCTCGAGAATGTCGAGATGACGTTTTTTTTTTACAACTTTGCTGCCCGCCCCTTACTTTACGTCACTCTCAAATTGTCAGATTAGTGGAATATACACTTTTTAGGACGTTATTTACTCACCCTACCTTAATCTGATGCGCTTGAGAATTTCTGATGGTCAATTTTTTTTTACTAATCTGATCCTGTATCCTTCACGGGCGGCCTTATATATGGGGCTCATGTTTGGTGGAGGTACTTAACCGGGTACAAGGTATCCTCCTATATATTAATCTGCCGCGCTTGAGTAAATCCCGAAATCCCCGCTTGGGCTCCCCTACTATAGGCAGGCGTAGTGTGGGACGTCCTGCAGCAAGGTGGTCCGACGACTTAAGAAATGTGGCGGGTAGCAGGTGGATGTGGGCTGGTTGAACCCGCTTGGAGAGGCCTACGTTCAGCAGTAGAGGGCGATAAAATTTAAGAATAATAATAATTGCGAGTAATCAGACAGTAACATTTCAACCCACGAATAGGGTATAAGTGAATATTTGAGCACAGTTTTAAAGAGGTGAAATAGAGAGTATGTATGAATACATGGCATTACAGAGGGAATACTTTATTCAAGCAATTAATGTATAATTGATTTTTTTAAAAAGGTTCCCTGCTTTGGTCTGACATAGGATTACTACTATGTATTTTAAACACCTAATGAAATAAAGTTTGTAAGCGACGTAACCGAATGATAAAAATACTATAATAAAAACACTCGAGAGAACTCAATGTATTCCTTTACTGTTATCCATTTAATATTAATGGTTTGTTTATGGCATATTTAAAGTTATTTAAACGTTATACATTCCAGTAATAAAATTTGCATACTTAGCTTCCTAAGCCCGAAAAATATCCATTGAGTGTGGGCGCGATTGGGCAGGGCAGATTATACAAATATGTTCTACTAAAATAGGTCGCCCATTTTCAGATTGAGCACCCATTTCCCGTGGATGATAACACTTTTGCGTTCCATTCCGATCTGTCGCAATTTTATGCAGTGATCTGTTTGTATTCCATTACTGTGTGAACAAACACTCGACGGGGACGATGCAGGACGCATAAAGCTTTGTAACCTATTTAGTTTCATATGCACAAACATTTGCGGAATGCTTTATATTTGCGGAGTGCCGGTGAAAGTAGGGCCTGACTACCAGCATTGACAAACTTTGCGGAGCAATGAAGAGCTACGGCTGCGTTCATATTTAGAAAACATTTGAATATTCAAACGGGAATTGTTGTTTGCCGCAGCCGGCGGAACACCTCGTTCGCTGAGCTCCGTCTTTTAAATTTATCCCAAAAAAACATAAATTAACATTTTAGCTGTGCCGTTGAAATTGTAATTATTTGTTTAAGCGTTTAATTTTGGAACGGCAGTTGGTGTCAGTTTCGAAATGAAGTTGTGAAATGATAAAATTTATTTTGCATTGTAACGTATGTAAATAATATCGCAGTCATACAACCAACCATCATAGTAATAAAAAGTTGGGTATCAATTCAGGCATCATTAAGTTATTATTGAATTACGAAATCGAAATCGTATATGTATGTCTTAATGGTAAAAAAATTATAAATCCCCGAAGAGCCGAAATCACATGAGCCTTTTAACGTTTATTTTTATGATTTAATTATTGGAAATATAAATTGACTAGCGATTTAGCTAGTTTCGACACATCATTCATAATTTTAAAAGTCTTTTCGCCTTATTCATTACCCAGAGTGGCAGATGGAATATTTGCTTTCTGGTCATATAATGAAAAACTAGACTTTTTACATTCAGTGTTTAGCTGTATGTTATAGTAGATTAAAATTTTACAACTTTCGTTATATGCCACTGTTGTTAATAGTAATCAACGAGTAGTCCACTAACTCTCACTAGACTAGCATGGTGGACTGAGGTCTAAAACCAATGGTAGAGAAGGCCCTTGCTCTACGACGTATATGGGCTTAAATTTTGTAAAGACGAAATTTCCAATAATGATTTTGTGATACAGGTATGACACCGTCGTTTATATTATCGCTCAAGAGCTTTTTCTTTGCAGGTGTACTTCTCCATCACCATAGTAACCATGGGCCATTTCATAGAAATGGAACAGCGTTACCTGAACGGAGACATGAAAGAACCCGAGTCAGAGAGCTTCTTGGAGCCAGAGAAGATAACACCAAGTAAGTTAATAACTCTTAGCATTTTCTCAAGAAATATATGCGAAAATATTAAGCGAAGTAAAGTTGGTGTAGTTTATTGTCGAGGGTGCTTCAAGCCGTATTAGTGACAATGTAGGCATTAGACTGGCCTTCGACTTAAAAACTAGTCTGGTTATTATCTATACGACGAATTCTGAACTGTGATCTGGGATATTCTCCTTTTCTTCTACTCCCATCCACTAAGTTTTATATCTATGTGAAGTGTTAGATAAGGTTTTCATCGTCTTAAATCAAAAACCTTAAATGAGGCTTAGTTATTTTTTAATTTTGCTAATATTATATCCATAGAATTTTTCGACATTGTGCTGCGTTTTAAAAAAAACATAG
This sequence comes from Cephonodes hylas, assembly GCA_030295005.1. Lineage (NCBI taxonomy): Eukaryota > Metazoa > Arthropoda > Insecta > Lepidoptera > Sphingidae > Cephonodes > Cephonodes hylas. Next base: position 7,507,756 of record AP025360.1, on the reverse strand, counting down.
ACATCGTTCGATTTATAAGTTCCGCGCCGAATGAAATATTACTTATTCCCCATAACTTAAGTTCCACAAGCGAAGTGAAGGGAGAATCAACAAACGAGTGTTACCTATAAAAACAATTACCAACCAAAACGGTATAAATATGCTGAGTGGAGCCGTGGGAATATATAGGCCGCGTGTAAATTAATCATTTAAACTGGTTAAGTTTTCCATTAATCGAAAACAGCCAGCATTGACAGATATGAAGCGACTTTTCCATTATTGGTTGCACGTACCACTCACCGGTGGCATTGCCAATCGGTTCAAGTGCCTTACCGTAATTACAATTTGATACAGGAGGGTTTAATTAACCGGATCATTCACTATACGGCAATACAGTCCGAGATGGAGGTAGGTTTTTTCTATAGTAGCATTACATGATTGAGCCGTGACATATGTAAAGACGATTTCAAATTTTAAGAAGCTATTTATTTGCAATTCAAAAAATCGTTGATTACACCCCTAATTTGTAGTTCAAATGCTCAGGATATTTACACATCTACACTTTTTGGCAAAGCCTTCCACTACGACCGGGAAGGCTTAGCCTCTTAGCTTAACCTCATTCCACCACGTTGGTCTAGTCCAGGTTATTGGACAACATATGAAATACTTCGTAAGGAACTTTTAGGTTTGTTACGATGTTTTACCGTCAAACTTTTTGGAAAATCATAATGAACGCATTGCTTCTACTCAAACCTCAGATTGCACCCATATTAAGATATTATTAATTATACTATTAACTTTGTCATTCAATCAAAGTTATGTTTTATCATGGACATTAATAGAGGAAACTAGATAATTTCCCTAACACTCGTCATTGAATTTGATCATCGTTCAGAGACAACAATTAATCATGATAGGTTCTGCGTGACTGTAATCTCATACTTTGATGAATACAGTCTGATGTTGAGTGAGTACCTAGATGCATGAGAGGTGATTATTCACACTAGCTTCAGATTACAAAGCACTGGACACGTGACTATAATACATTGCATTCGCATTTGCATAGAATATAATTGATGGGTATACATACACCTCGCGCCTGTTACCCAGAAGGCTTAGGTAGAGATGCTTTCTTATATTTAAGTAAGCCTATTATTATTATTGAAACACATATCTAAGTAAACCCTTAGTGATACTTCGCCGGATCCGGAAATCGAACCTCAACGAACAAGGTCCTCGAAAGAATTGCGAACATGTGTTCACGAAGTGATTATAATATAACATGAGTAATAGCAGGCGAGTAGAGATTTCCTGTCCATAATAAATGAAGGTGCACTGTTAGCCCAAGTACAACCCATTGCTGGACACGGGCCTCTACTATTGAGAGGGTTTGGAACTTAGTTCACCACGCTGGCTAAGTTCGGGTTAGATCTCCTCATAAGTAAAGGCGAAGCGTCTAAGCTTTAATAGTTAATGCTATATGCCTTACCCGTGTAATTACTGCTTCCAAAAATAGTGGGGAAGCGTTCTGAAATTTTATTACGAGAATATATTCTACAACCGCAATTTATCCTGCTAATTGCACATTCGAGCGGGTGGACTTAATCTTGGCGCAGTGGAATTGTTCAACAAGAGGTTGCGTTCTGAAATCTTATTAGGTTTGTACATTAAGCAAATAGTCTGGCACATTAGAGTAGTGAAAATCACATTTATACAAGTCGACATGTTCGTATGATTCTATTCCCTCAGGTGATTTGGTACACCCACGTTTGATGTGCTAAGTTTAAATCCCACGCTTGAAGTATGAGCCATTGTATATTAATACTTGTTTTTCAACTCCGTACTGCTATTGAAAGTGTAGCAAAAAAAGTAGTAGTGATCAAGGCTATTACCGTTTTAACCTAACAAATCACCGTGATGACACTAAAACTTGCCTAATGAAAAAAAATCGGGTAGGGTCATTCCCTACCCGAGAGTCGAAGCTGGGACCGCTAGATAGCACAGAACATACTCGTGTAGGAATTTACAAAACCTAGACAGAAAATATGTCTACCAATATAAAAAAATTGTCTCGTCGAGGAAATCGATGCGGAAGACTTTTGTTTTTATGAAATGCAGTATAAAAACTGTCTTGAAGATCTGGCATTTCTCTGATGCATAAGCTGCTGAACAAACCTGCATATCTCCTATAATTTGATATTCATTTTTAATGCCGAGGAAGTCATTTGGGGGTTATCGGTAGTAGACTACGATGTCCCTTTTACGTAAGAACTCTTCCTTAAGATACTGGCAGAACGTCAGTTCTGAACGTAATTGCGAAAGATGGATTTGAATATATTATACCACTTTTTGGGCACTTTTTGAGACGCATTTCGGTGACTTATAAATTTCTAAAAGATAAAATGGGACCAATCTGGAAGCATCAGCTTTCATATAAAAAAAAGAATCATCAAAATCGGTCCACCCAGTCAATTTCTGAGGTAACAAACATAAAAAAATACAGACGAATTGATAACCTCCTCCTTTTTCGAAGTTGGCTAAAAACTGGTATAAACTGGACGCCGGATATCTCAGTCGCACTACACATACTAAGCCTAGTTCAACAACGATTTAACTCTTACTAAGTCAAGGGTACTAGGGCAAGGGAACTATCAAGAGTAGATATCTTCAGGATTTATTAACAAACTTCGGCTGTCCAATCAAATCTCTCTTTGTATAGGTCATGGCTTCAACGCATACTTAGATCTCTAGTAATAACTGTATTAAATTAATAACTATTAATTGTCATGCGTTAGATGACAAAACTATGAAATAAATGATTCTTTAGCGCAGGTAATTGGCAATTGTAATCAACGCATGTTAAGCAAATGTTGTGCTTCAAGTAATTACATGGACATTAGTTGATTAAAATGTCGAAAGGTTTTGTTCGTGTCCCTTGCGGCCTTTATCCTCAAACTACGTATTTGATTTAACTCTTCTAAAGATTTAGGCTTTATACTTAGGCTTGCGGAGATAATTTGTTTACTGGTATTTTTTTTAAGTATTTGTAAATTATTAAAACGCGTAATAATTACATTTAAAAAAATCTAAGAGTTCACGTTGGTAAAAGAGCCCGTGATTTTCGGTTCAGTACGTAACTAGTGGAAAATTCTATCATCATTATTATATGCATAGATCGACAAAAAGTATAAAGTAAAATTCTTTAGTTGGATGTCTATCAGGAGACTTTGTGTGGGTAACGATGATTTATCATCTACCGGTAGACTTAATTAGTATGTAGGTGTAATTAACTACGTGACCAACTTAACTTACAAGGCGACAATTTGCCTTTAAAAATAAATATAGCAAGTTCTTCTTCAATATTCTACAACGCCGACCCTCGCCCACTCGTAGACCAAGGCCTAAAGAAAGCACTGTAGGTACTTGTCGATAAAAACAGTACTTCACGACTCCAACGCGAAAAATTTGCGTCATTTTTCCTTCATGTTTCTTAGACAACTGTTAAAATATTTAAATTAGCCAACCCTATTGTACACTCAAACGAAATGTAAGTAAAAGTTGCGAAACATTAATTACATTGTATAATTGCTGTTGTTCATCTCAGTCAGAGGCGTCACAAAGACTTACACTCGTAATATGCCATTTAGTAATTTGCCATTGAACAACACCGGCGGGTGCCATCCCTGTTGTTTTTATACATTTATAATTAACGTCTTTCGTACCTTTAACATTTCTGTTTTATTTTGGCTCGTAGCTTTAGTTCAATCTTTAGGATAATAATGTAAAGACTTGTGTAAAATGGTCATTAGTTTTTGTACCTAAACATTGATTTAAAGTACCTATTTTTCACTTGTTATAATTTATAGTAGCAGTGGGACTGTGGCTCACTTTTCACGATTGAACAAATTTTGTAAAGTTGTGGAGATTAGTAGGCTACGGGAATGTCCACCATTTCCTAAAGCTATAGAATATACAGATGATAGAACACGCTTTATAAGGTGTTTGATAACATTCATAGAAAATACAATATACAAATGTACCATACACCCCCTATTGTCTTTTGCGTTGATACAAAAAAAGAATTATTCCAGCATTAACCCTGCCGTTATACTAATTGTGACAACGTTCTACGTCAGACCCAATGACGTCATAATATTCGACGTAGAAACAGTAAAATGTAATTAACACCGGTCTGTTAAAGTTAGGCACATGTACCTACGTTAAACTATATTGTAAACACATTTTTATTTCAAACAATTTTCAATTAGTTTTGAACTAAAAATGTATTGGTATTGTCGAATTTATTTGTGGTAGCTTTTTATTTATTTTTAGAATTGTGAGTTGTGTTTTTTGTATTGTTTGATTGTAAAAGTTATTTATAAAGCTTCCTTTGTATTGCGTGACGTCATGTGCAATCATGCTAATTTATTGTGATCTGGGTTGTGTATTGTAGAATATGGAAATAATATTTATACATTCCGGCGGCTTTGCGATACTTATTATTTTGATCAAATTTAACAGCACGCATCGAGCTAGCAATCTAGCTTCTACAGTTTGTAAACTTATTGCATGTCAAGTTAACACATATGTACAACTATGCAAGTATATACAGGGAGTACTCAGACCGTGATCGCAAACTAAGGCCGGTAATAGCTACGGTAAACAAAAACTCATTGGCGTTAAAAAAAATCCCGACAAAAAATAAAATTTTGACGATTTTCATACAACGTCAAATTTTTTATTTTTGTCAGGATATTTTAAGTTGAAGTGGGCACCTTTAGTGGTGAGTAATCTAGTATGAGGTGCGAAATCTGTCATAACGGTTCTTGACAGTCGGGCCATTTTAATAGTGCGTTCATTTTGCCGTCCCATAAAATTGTATATGAAAAAGTGTTTCATATTCTCAAACACAAATATAGAGAGACTCGTGGCGCAGTTGGCTAGACACCAGCTTGGGACACGTGAGGCCGCGGGTTCGATCCCCGCACCGAGACAAATGTTTGTTTCGGGTCTGGGTGTTCGTGAGACCGAAAAAGTCTCTCGTAGTGTCTGCTACCCACGACACAGGTATTGCAACCTAGTGCGGAGTCAGAGCTATGTATCTGACTGTTGGGGTGTATTTTTTAAAATATGGTTTTAGGTGATTTTAGCTTTTTCATAACTGTTTAAATATTTTCCAAAAAAATCTTTGAATTAAGATTTTTTTCTCCTGTTGTACACTGATAGTAATTGTAAATACAAATCACATTGATACAAATTCTGACCCCAGTTTAAGATCTTATGTCGAGACTTATCAGTATAACAAACACTCAGACAAACATTTGTCACGATCGTCGTGAAATGAAACCCGCGTTCTTCTATCAGCTGCATCACTGTTCGTCACGTCACAATATACTTATTAAAAAATGCACAGAATATCAAAACCTCTATCTAAGCTGGAATTAACATTCTAACGTTACAGAAAAGAACATTACTTTATTACCACAACTTGGTTTAAGTCTTCAGATTACAGAGTAAAATAGATGTGAAATTTGCCGCAAAGGAATATTGTGAAATAGCTTGGAAATTGGGTTTACAGCCATATTTTAATGAAGATCGCAGCTTTGGAATAAAGACAGGTTTTAGCGCTGAGTTGGATTTCAGGGAAACCGCTTCGCTCACTAATGCACTCATGTTTTTTTTTTGTTTTCGAATCCTCGAGTACGAGAACGAGCTTGTTTCATATATAAAATGATTTTGCAGAACGCTTTGTGCCATTTTGTAATGTGTTTTTGAAATAATGCTTATTTACTAGTCGTTTTGTCTTTCAAATAAATTAATTCAGCATTTTGCTTACAAAACAAAAGAAGGAGAACCAAATAGCTACTGCTTTTAAACATTTCTCGATGCAATAAGCATGCCAACGCTCCTTTTTGTTATATCTACTCGACCATATTGTAATTCTAATCAAATAAGTTATTGACGTGATTTTTTTTGTTTAAAAAACTGTATTTTAATAAATAAATAATAAGAAAATATTTTCATATAGCGTACGATAATAGCCCCAAAATTCTTCTTCCGTAACAATGAATACATTGTCTATCATATAACTCCACAGAAAATCGGTAACTTTTAATATTAGACAGTTGACAGTTTGCACAGTGCTAGCGTTTACGAATTTATTACCTTCGGGCAAATCTGGCAATCATTTGCGGTCAAAATTATTAACCAATCCCTATTTTCGTATGGAGCGCAATAATTGACCATCAAGCGAAACTTTGGTGGTATTGCTCACATATGAGTATGACTCGTTGTGATTTCTTTATTTATGGATTGAGATAAGGAGTGTTTAATAATTTTGGCCGTTAGCGTTACTTTTATGTTGACGAAATCAAGTAACAATAGGTATTGGCTTAGAGGTGTGATTTTTCTTCACCCATTTCCCCATAACATTTCACATCACAGATCAGAGCAATAGTCTACATGAGTCGCATATGTAGCAACAATGTAAATGTGATCTAAGTAATAATGTGCAAGCAACTTGACTTTAAAAAATTGATAGTATTCGACTTTAAGTCTTATAGGATGGGTTTCATGGACCGTTTTTCATTGATCATGAATGAAGCAATAGCAATGGCATTCAATGGTTTTTACGTATACCATATATTTAAACAAGATGTTAAAAGTTTCTTGTACATTACAGAAGTCAGTCTAAGCCCCGTGTGTAAGCAGTAGTCAGCGTAAAAAACACAACGGGAGTAAAAATAGCCCGCGTTCAGTAATTTGTTGTATATCCGTTGGTAAATCATTACCGCGTCTAAACATAAGGTGGTTGTATGACGCATTTATAGCCAATAAATAATAATTCAACGAAAACATTGGACACAGCTTGTTGGTGTTTCAGAAGCGTTGCTAACTTTACGATTGCATGCAATTGGATGGTGATTAACAAATGGAATAAGTTTTGTTTGCTTATCACGTACTCTTACACCACATAGGATGGAATTAAAACTATATTTAGTTCAAATTAGTGTGCATATTTATGTTAATAGATGGTAGAGTACACTTCTATTGAGGATCGGCAATAGCGTCCGGCCTGGACGTGTTCGATAATTGAAACATGCACAAAATAATCTAATACATAGATTTAGGAATACAAAGGAATTGAAGATTTTTTCAGTGTATAGTTTCGTACATAAAGTAGTAGATTAACACATGTATAAGTAAGGGCTGTATTGTATATGTTTGTATATTGTATGATATTAATATAACATCATGTTCATCCAACAAGCATGTCTAATGTTTTCAAATTTAGATTTAGTGGCCAGTCTAGTGTTACATTCAAGGTTTTCGTACCAAATGTATTAAAAAAAGATGGGAGCTTTTTTAATAAATTCTAAAAAAATATTGGGGTGGAGGACATCACACGTCTAAAATTAAAATGTTGTTTTGCCTAGAACTAAAATAATTTTGTAAATAATTTACAGATTTCATCATTGGCGGTAGTCCTTATTTAGCAAACTTAAGTCTTATTAAGACATACACTGCAACATATTTCTTGATGCAAATGTTCATCTTGTAACCTTCCAAAACCACATGTCGATGATGTCATCATGTCGATGATGTCATCATGTCGATGAGTTAACATACAAAAATATTCATTAACATTTGGTACGGAACCCTTGGCGGAGTTTCATTCATTGTTCGAAAATTTTAACATTCCATGCAAAGACACCGTGATCGAAATCATTGTTGTAGTAATAAAAAAATACAATATTTGTAGGCCTCACAGTAATTCACGTTTCTTTTTTTTAAAGCGGCTCCAATAAGTGACCACAAATCTGTCCCTGATGGTAAGTACAATGCAGCTTACGAAACGAGAACGACTATCGAGAGCTCTGTTTTACTCGATACTCGCTAGCGTTACGTGTAGAACTATGCTTGCGCTTCCGCCTCTCATATTACTAACTCAAAGCATATTCCTTTAAAATACTTTCATAAAATTTACCAATTCACGATAGCGATCAATCAAGAATATACCTATATTCTTGTTAATTTTGAATCCTTATAATCCACACTGAACTGCCTAAACTATTACTGGATAATAAAGAATGATCGCAAAATAAATTACTTTACAAATTCGATCCGAATTCCTTAAAACGAGATTGAATAACTTTCATACTATACAGATTGGCTCTTATATTTCATGCCCACCTAAAAATGGATGCATTAAAAAATACATGTAGCAATTCACGCGTAATCGGCATATGACGAATCCTTGTCGTTCTCACAAACTTTGAAACAAATATTTGTAAATCGTATACTGATGGAATAGAAAATATTTTCCGCTTAAAAATAATACGTCTGGTTCTGAGGAATAAACGTAACGTTGATAATTTATTTTGGAATGTTTCACGACGGGCGCACAGATTACACGTTTTTTATTTAACATCATAACGGCCGCCTTTGGTTCGTGTTTTGAATACATGATCATTGAGAAAAACGTATTTTGCACGTGACCAAAATTTCAGGTTCGTCTAATATTTATTTACATGAGAGTGACAGGATATTACTCAATCTTATTTGTGTTTGTATACTGCATGTGAGTAGACCAATATATTAGAAATTTCCCCAATTTTATTAATTATTCTTAAATAATCATTAAACCCTTTTATCCTTTTCAATAGTTCTTACTTCTTGTAGTTTCGTATATTTAAACTCTAGTTTGCCGTTCCTTTTTTGTCCAGATGTAAAAAGTCGCCTACGTTCAAAATTTTATTTGATTGGTCCTTTTACCTTTAACCAAGTAACCTGCATATTAACAATATAGTTATAAATACGAAAATATAATGTAGTCTTGAAATATGCCCAACGGCAATGGCTGGCTATAGGCGGGACTTGATACTAACATATCTGGCAAAATGTGGGTGCAAACTTGCACCTCTGCCTACCCCCTAAAGGAAAACAAGCGTGTATTTATGTACTCGTACAGTATAAATGTAAGAGGTAAAAAAAATGTGCACGTATTAAATGACGTCATTGGGCTTATTCATTACCAACTAAATGAACTTTCCTTTGTTCAGCTTTCATACATACGTCGTCGTATTTTTAATATGATAGTAGTATAAAGAAAAATAAATATAAAAAAATGAATTTATTTTAAATGAAATAATCCGTTTTGTGTATCGTTCCATAACTAAATGAAGTTTGTTTTATTGAGGTTACGAGAAACTCGTAATGGCACTTCTATAGCAGCCAAATTCTTGTTTCGCGCTCGCTATAAATTCTCCTACTATACGAATTAAAATATGAAATACCCACTGAGTAAATAATATTTTAGATAAAGTGTAAATAAATATAGGAAGAGCAATTGTGGATTCGATTCTGGACTATAATGCTGTGATTAATCGAAGTTATTTGTATCTTCATATTTGTTTTGAGTTTGATATATCCACGGTTATATAATCACTGCATTGGCCGTTGGTATCTGCAATGTGTTCATAGACAATGAAGTACCAAAAAAACGTTATGATCATCATTAGTCGGCACTAATTTTAAAGCGATTTCATAGGGCATACCAAAAAAGATTCGAAGGAACAGGACACTGTTTAATTATAATTCCATCTAGTTATCGTATCGTAAAAAAAATCGATCTTAAGAGAATATGGTCTATCAGCTCAGCTTTAGACACATAGAAATGGTACAACCATAGTTCCATTTATTAAGCATAAAAGTATAAAACCATGTCCCGCTGAGCAACATAACTGCGTGAAAAGAGGAAACAATGGAATAAGTTTAACAAATGAAGCGCACATTGCGTATTTGCGGTTCACGCGGGTCGATAATTGGGCCGTTTTCTTTCAGACAACGTTGAAAAAAGGTGGTAATCAATGCTATCACAACATTAACTAATAAGATTGGAGTATAAATATATGGTATAATTTACAAGTCTTATAAAACATAAATTTACAAAGTGACTCGCGTAAACAGAGGCGTTACTGTCTTTATTTTAATTTTCTTGGTAGTGGATGGAATGAATCTTACATTGACTATGAAAACTCACCCGACAGTCCAAAGTCAACATTATGCCGGTCTCCTGATTTTATTAAGCGACGGATAAGAAAAGCATACTTACAATATTTATGACTAAATTAACGCATGTAATCTTCAAAGAGCAGATAGAGAGACTGTGTTCTAACGCTAAAAAATTACTAATACAAACAATTCCATTTGGGAATAAAATCAGAAAATATAAGAGGAATTACTCCACGGGTATAATTCGAACTGCGGTTAAAACTAAAGCCATATTTTTTAACTTCCCCACCTTATGGACACTTATGGGTGGGAATGGCAAAACGAGTGACCCGGAAAACTACTCGCTTCCAATACGGGCTGCGTTACAAGGCCGTCACATCGACTGGAACATTTTAACAATGAACCTGACTGGGGCAAAGACAACACATTTAGACTGCCCGATATATTATTTATTCATAAAAAGGACCAGGTTTTATGGCGCACAGTTTTTATCCCCTTTCCACGTTTACGCCTCAGCTAGTAATTAATCTGAGCGGGTTTTATAATATATACACCAGTGTTGTTATGCCTTAGCGTCGAAAGCTTGATGGCTCAATAAAGCTAAGTAAAACTATTTGAATAAGGAATGTTACGGCTTTTATGCTATCTGTCGACATTAAAACTATCTCGGAGTTTATAACCACAACAGCCGTTATGGTCTTGACATAAATTGACTTGTCGTATGAATTGCTTAATCTTCTCAAGAGCTGTTAGGTTAGAACTGTTTTCGATAGATTATTTTTAAATACAGTACAACAAATTGAAATGTTTAGGTATTTTTTTTAGCGGGAAGTGGTTCTAAGAATAGAAAGAGGAGCTGTAAAAATGGAGGTACAGCAGTAGCTTACAGTGACGATATTTTTGTGTAGATACTGGGTGACGCAATGGGTTAGACGCGGGCTAGGTCAAGGTACCTGGCGAAAAGGTGCACGATCTTACTACGCTTACAAAATTGTTCTATACAAAACAGGAGGAAAGTATAAAAATACTTAACCCAGAATCGCGTGAAATGAAAATAATGTGTAGTTACCCCCTTTTAGACATTAGCATACGTATTAATGGTTTTCGCATGCAAATTAGTGTGTCAGACTTAGTATGAGAATAAAATTTTTAAGGTAATATTTAAATGGAAAACTATTTGCAGGTTAATATTTTGCTTGTGACATTACTATGTAATTATTTCTTGTATGCGCATTATAGGTTTGCTTTGTACTTAAACGATGCGGCAAAGTACTTTGTATAATGAACTGCAGAAGATACAAAGGCACACCTACAAACAGACTTTCAACATATACTTTATTTGTATATATTTCTGCACACGAAGTATAACTAACTTCGTCTATTAGATCAAGTGAAAGTATGAATCGATTCAATTTTCGTAAATTATTAGCTACGTCATTAAATAACTGTATAAACAGTTCTGTATACAGCGTTTCAACCAGCAGTAGCTTGTAAACAGGAAAGTTACTAAGACGGCATGAAAAATTCAACGAATTGCTTCATCTCTTTAGTGAGGTACTAATCTCCTTAAGGTTAACATTATTAAAATACATTAAATATGGTTATATTATATATAACTTTTGTCATTAATTTTCACCTTGATATTTCTAAATAATGCAACACTCTTGGGTCGCTGTAATTTTAACCATAGATATACTATCAGCAATTACACATTACTATTTTTGCAATCCTTCCATTATCCCCCCGCTATTTAGATGTGCGGCAATTACCCTCTAAGTAGAAGACCTTTATTGCTCGAAAAAACGTCATTTGCTTACTAGCTATCCCTACACTTGGTATACTAGTTTCCTTTGAATTCTCTTGTTCTTAAAGAATTCAAATTTATATTTACATATACCTATATTATTAAGCTCATGTGTGTGTAAGGGCAGTGCTGACATTCGTCACGCTCGGCAGGCAGAAGGTTTAGAGGGAGGCCTATATCAGCACTCAGCAGTGGACGTCTTTTGGCTGACGATGATGATACCTGTACAGGGTGTATTCAGACCGAGATCGGAAACTGGGGCAACTAATATTTCGTGACAATAAACCCTCTGGCGTTAAAGAAGATCCCGACAAAAGAAAAAAAATTGACGCTTCCCATACGTACATACATTGAATACCGATGGTTGTAAAAAAAGTCACTATTTAAATTTTTTGTCGGAATTTTGTTTAGCACCAATGGGTTTGTGATCACTGTAGCTATTACCTGTCTTAGTTTCCGATAACGGTCTGAATACAAATTTGACTGTCTCATCGAAGTGCAACAGTATGTTATACAGCTGTTTTTATTTGCAGTTACGGTGTCGCTGAACATAACTCTGCTCGCCTGCAGCACTTTGGGGCTGATCGCGTGCGTGCTCCTCATAGCCGGAGTGTACCGGGTACGTATTACGAAATGACAAAAACACGTATAAAATTACTAACACGTATTACAAACGAGCGATATGAAATGTCGGGGAAAGTAATACTATTTCCTGTGGTACTTCCATAAAACCCCAAAAACGTTGTATTGTAATGAGTTTATGTCTTATACATAAAAAAAAGGTTTAAAGACAAAAGTTTATTTTACGGAATTTTAAGCTAAATTAGGCTTTTGGGTTTCTATGAAAGTACCGCCACATAGTATGTATATAATAACGTATTTGATGTGTCTCCCTGAAAATGAGAACTATATATAACTGTTAACGGGGTTTACCAATGGAAATAACCTTAAGGGACGAGTAAAGGTTTAAAGTCGCTTAAACAACGAAATAATAAAAACTTATTGCCATTTGACATAAGAATGAATCCCATACCGCAGAGACATTCTAAATGATAATTCTGAATGTATGAATTTTTACCGCTTTCAAGAACCGGGTACTTTAACTTCTTATTAAACGCGAGAAAGATATTTTTAAAACAATTCTTTAAACTAGCTTTTTGTTTATTCTTCTTCTTTAAGACTCGAGACTCAAAGCGATTTTCTTCATTAAATGGTATAAGAAATTAAATTTACTTAACGTTCTAAAACAGTTTCATGGAATGTTATAAGCAAACCATAGAGGAGATCTTAAGTTAGCAGTTCTATTTTTGCTAATTTATTTTATAATAACCTCAATCGACTAAATCGGTTGACTCATAATTTTGAATTTGCCTCTATGTGTTCTTCAGTCAAGATCTACCTGTTCTATTCTGATCGTAGGATAGTCAGACGTTGCTGAGCTACGTCGCGATTTATTAATCGCATCTTCGAATTTCTTGTTGTCTTTAAAATCTGAGAACATTGACGTATATCCATCCGTGGATTCATTTGACTGATTATGATGTTACTTTTTAGTGTTGAAATACGAAATCACTTTGCAAAATCCATTGTTTAAAAAAAGTCCAAAACCCGCGATCAGTGCTTCAATATTTTAACACTTGATTGGCAAGTAGCTAATGGAAATCTATCCATCTATTGTACAGAGGCAAACTGTACGTTGTTTTAATTGTTTGTAGTCTCATATCAAAGAGATATACATAGATATTAGATAAACGGAGTATATTCACATCGTGATCGAACACTAAGGCAGGCAATAGCAACGGTGATTATTACCTATTGGCTAACCTGTTAAAATTTCAACAAAAAATCAACAATTACATATTTATGGTTTTCTGGAAACACAGACATTTTTCATTACGGATTTAGTAAAAGTAGAGATGGCTTCGAAGTTTAGCGCGTGGTCGAGAATTTCGGCGGTCGTTTAAACCCCAGAATCCGAATTACTCACCGCTATCAAATACTATTTTCATTTAATTTTTTTTTATATTAAAAACGGATTCCAATATTGCACCAATCCCGTCATGACTAAAATATCGGTTAATTTAACGTCACAATTTTTCAATCAAGCCAGATCAATGGCGGGTTTATGCGTCCTACGTGTTTGCATTACGCCCCGATAGCTGCTCCATGACAATATGGAATGACGTTTAATTAAAACTTTATTTTTGCTTTTCTCATTAAAGTACCACGTAAAGGTCTGTACATTCATATACTTAAACATACAGTTTTGTGGGAGCAAAATACATTTAAGGCCACAAAAGCGTTCAAAGAGGAAATCATAGGTACTTGTGGTACTTTGTAAATGACATTTTAGCCTTCGTTCATAGTGGAAAAAAAATCATCACATGAACTGCATTGCTGGTGAAAATTATGAAAATCACTACTCTTTTTAAATGCAGCGACTTACAGCTATTCGCTGTGTTGTATTTTGTATTTTTATCAATTCATATAATGCTCTATAGAAATCTTTGTATAAGCTTACATATTACTATTAAATGCGCAAGAAATCATATAGAGAAATCCATATTTCATTTTCAGTCTAAAATGAAGTTCTTGCTACCGAGATTCAGTGAAACATGAATTTCTGTTTTAGAAACCATTTTTCTTGCATTTTTTTCTATTTCCCCACATTTTCTCTGCTACCTAATATTCTTCATATTGATATGGTAAAAAAAACTTCCTACATAAGGATACATGGACTGATAATAAAAAAAATCTATTCGACAATGTTCAAATTAGGTATTCATTTTTATGCAATCGGGATCCCGTAATTGTCAAAAAAATCAAATTTTTCGCCGTAAAGTTTAGATCCTTACATTTTTTTAACAAGGTTACCGGCAAAAATTGCTTTTTTACCGTACTGAAGGCCCGTAATATAGTTACCGAAATTCAGTAAATTTTACGACGCGTTGAGCAAAAATGTTTCAGCGTAATATCTCACGCATCGACTTTATATCGATGTAGGTATATTGAACGAGATTTAAACGTGTTTGAAACGTTATTTTTGCACGCATATTTTGTAAACATTTATTAGCTCGTAAATTGTTTATTCATTAAAAAATCATACATTTATTCCTTCATACATATAAGTAATGAGTATGCATAGAGGCGAACCTAATGCCATTGGCATTTTTTACTAGTCAACTTGATGCTGAGATGAAACAAAGTAGTTGTTTAGGAACGGCCGAGAATACGCTGGAATGACAGTCGAAACGCCGATCAATGGGATCTATTATATGCTTTTTATCCTTCTTATCTTAAACAGAATTTTAATTAGTTATGAATTAAAATTAGCAACAGAAATCAACTTGAAAATGTCCATTATAACAGACGAAGTAGGTGGATCTTTTGGAGTGTTTATTTGTAGGACCCCTCAAAATCTAAGTAACAAAATTTTTGATGATCGTACTAATAAAAATGTAAAATAAAGTCCGTCGAATTAAGGATACAAAAATAATAATGAAACATGAATTTTTAATAGAACTTACCGAGTCTCCATTCTAAGACGCCTCGGAATAAGCACCTCTAATATTATCTTAACAGCGAAACTTTTTAGCCAACCTATTCCTTTATCTTATGAATATATAATTATAAGTCAGCCTTGACTACATTTAACAATGATATTAAGACTTGTTTTTAGAAAGGGTCGTACTTATTCCCTTAATTTAGGATATATATTTCCAACGTTGTGATTGCAAGTCAAGTATTCTCGCCTTGTCTTTATAAAAATATTGTTTGTTCATGCACTCACGCACGTATTCCCCGAAAAGATGGACAGAGGTTGATTTCTGTACATACATTTCGCCATTTGTTTTCATCCCTCGAAATAGGAAGCCTTTTGTCGTGTTTTAAACAAAATAGCTAATTCCTCAACAAAGAATTCCTCACTGGAAAAATCCAAAAAACAATTCGTCCTATCTGGGGTTTCGAACCCGACATCACTAGATCGCAGATTATATTGATCGTTTTGTGCCTCATGACCACGAGGTAATTATACTTACTACACTAATATAACGTACATTTCTACGCATCTTTATGCACATAACTCTATAAACTCGAATCTGTTTATCTCAGCCGTCCATTTGGTCTGCGATAGTTTATTCTGTTTTATTATGAAGTTAATGTTTATGGCATAAATACTGAATAAACGATCTAAATTTTGTTTATTTACTTATCAATATACGGGTACTACTTATACAGGGTGTATTTAGACCGTGATCGAAAACTGAAGCAACATCGGTGTTAAAAGTATGTGGTTTGTATGGAAAACCTCAACATTTTTATTTTTTGTCGGGATTTTCTTTAATGCCAGGAGGTTTGTAATCACTATTGCTATTACCTGCCTCAGTTTTCGATCACGGTCTAAATACACCCTGTATAGAAAATGTTTGAGAACTGTTTAATCGAATGCTTATATAGTTTTACGAATGTAGTTACATTAGTTTGCTGTCGAAAGTCTCCAGTTCAATTTCAAAGGCTGGACTAAGTGTGTTTTCTCTTGAAAACCCTCATTCGTAACAATGTATTTGCAAAGCCCACGGTCAACGGCAATTAACCCGCTAATATGAAGTGATACTGAATCACTGGAATAACGTAGTCTTTTTGGATACACCTTAAAGGTACACAGTAAATTGACTGCAGTGGAATAAAGTAGCAAGTCGTGGACGGAGCTGTAGTGAGGTTTGAGTTTTATTAGAAATTGAGTGGAGTAAATTGGAGATTATAATGTAACGGTAAGGGAAAACATCGTTATGACACCTATATATTTATTTACACTTTACAAATTGTGTATAGGTGGACTTAATGCCTAGCATGGCATTCTCTCCCAGTCGAAACCCACATATATGTAGCTTCATAAATTCAGAAACGTTTTTCTTTATCAGTCAAAGAGTTTGAACACACCTGGTGTTCATAACACGACTTACTGTATTACAAAAACAAAATACTTCCGCAAGTTACCCCTATTTTTACTTTACTAACCAAAGATATTAAATGGCATGTGCGGTCACGTGCTGATATTTCTCTAGAGGGAACCTCCATCGTGGAACTAATCTATTAGAGGAAATAGGTTGGCTACTAATAACTAAAAGTACTGACCAATCTTCTGTGTATTGTGTAGAAGAAAGAAATTTCTAATAGAGCTACCGGGTAGATCTCCTTTTCCGTAGCAGGAAATCGTTTAATTAAACCTTTCATTCTTTAAGCTACCATTTTACGTACAAGTTAAGATGGGACACTAGCGTAATAAATATATTTTTATTAGCCTCTCGTCTATGGGATTTGCTGTCGGCAATATTTCGACCTATGCATAGAATAAGGTTGTTTATGAGTTATGAATTTAAAAGACTATCACAATTTTTTTTCACATTCATTGATTGTTTTTACCATTTTTTTCGTCTTTTAGAAAACAGGGATTTCTTAATTTTTATACACGATACTGTTTGAAATTAGGTACATATACATGCCTAATAAATAAAGTGGTTGCGTTTAATAACTGAGATTAGAACCATGATGCAAGTTTTGTCATAGGAAAGTTACAATATGTTCAAGTTTTACGACTGTTTTATTAAAACAAAAGAGTTATATATTTTATAGTATAATTGTTATCGACTTGGTCTATTCCAGTAGTCATGTTTTTCTTCAAACCCCAGCTAAGTTTATATCAACAAAGATCAAGATTATTTTATCGATTTTGTCGTGAACAACCTAACGTTATTTTGTTTTTGAGTCGCTTAATTTGCGATGCCGATAATTTATTTCATAATAAATGAGAATTAATTGTATCTTAGGCTAGATTTCAAGTATTATTTTCAAGGCACATTGCTACCTACGTCAAGTCATAGATTGGATTCCATTGCAACAGATATATCGTCTATCCCACTCGCTGGAATATCGATATGATGTTGATGATGATGCAATTATTTACCCTGAAAAATAGTCGTATCTGATTTGTCCAACGTTTGTTCAAACTAAATCCAATACAGTTGTTGTCGAGTGTGCAGAAAATCAAACGACATTCAAATGTCTGCGCCGTCGCTTTGTGTTACTACCCTTAAATAAAACATGGCTTTGATCTGTACTCTGCAACGAGGGAATTTTAATACAAATGTATCTCATTTCCAACTTTATGCGAATTTAAAACGGTACATTTCTGATTAAACCGGGGTACACCGTATTTGTTGATACAGTTTTTAAAACTAGTTATAAAGTTTTGTGAAAACAGACTCTGTTGCGTTGAATGACGTAGCATGGGGTAAGTTGACTTGATCGTACAGCGATAAGGTCTAGATCCGAAAGGGCTCTACCTTCGAATTAGGTACGTGATTATCCCACGGGCACACTATATTTTATGGGATTAAAAAAAATCTATTATATTTTCTAAGCCACAACCTTAGCTCACATTCCAAAAATCATTCAAACCAGTCGAATACTTTTCAAGTGACATCGTAACAATTTTACGTAACTTACATTGTGATGTCTTATTTCATTATTGGGCAATCATTATTAGGGTATTTTATAGGTTTTTATGTTTCATCTATTGTCTCTCTTTTTGTTTTCTATTTTTTTCTAATATCGTCATTCCGATTAACGGCTTTACTGAAGATAATTCAACAACACATTTCGTTCTACTATTGATTTTTCTAATAAAGGACTATTCTTTCTCGTCTCCTTTCGTGTTTTTTTTTTAATTAAGGGGGTTTGTGCTACTAAGTACATACTATAAATTTAATACAGCTTTAGGAAATAATATGTATTTCTTTGTGAATAAAATTCAATAATATACCCTTGCATATTTACCTATGCATGCCAGATGCTTGTATATAAGTTTCACTGGTTCTGTAAGGTCACGATAAGTATGGGGCTGTCGTTGAGTTTACTGACCGTGAAACGGTGCCCTGGTATTGCCTGGTACGATGAGACGAATAAAAATTCTTCAAACAAATATTATACAACCATTCATTGTGTAGAAAGAAAATAATGCTTCTGAAGATACGATTTGAAGCAATGGTCTTACACAGTTATACTAAGTTTAAAATCCTAAGCAGGTGTGCATTTCTGCATCTGTGACCCGGCAACCTATTTTTTATTTCAATTAAGTACCATTGGACCTAGATTGACAGAAACAGGAATCAAAAGTGGAAAGTAAACACTTTGAGTTATATAGTCATGGTAATCATTGTTTGGTACTTTGTTTATTCAATGAGAATTCGATTAACACTAATAACATAATATTATACCAGAAATTGATTGCATCGCGGCCGAGTATCGAAGCTATTTAGGATATGCGAGGGTAAACCGTAGAATTTTAATTGGACAACGGGATTTAAACCCGAAATTAATGGATTACAAAATCTCCATAGCGGTGTTTACATCAATGGGATGAATAGCCACTAAATGTGTAATTAATCACAGAAACAAGAATTCAATTGAAATAATTGAGTGGAAACCGTGATATCTACGAGACCTTTCGGTCGTAATTAGCGCGCCCCGAGGACTTTCTGAGGGGTCGAAATGTATTTCGCTCAATTCGATAGACGCCTTTTTGCTCGACTTTTTGTCGTCGGTACATATTTGACGTGACATCAGAGGCGGCACATAAATCCTTTTATAGACAATTTGCGATGGGTGCCACCGATCGCGAACGTAATGCCTATTACATCCGCTTAAAGGGTAAAGCGGCTCTTTTTGTGATTCTTTGAAGCTTTGTTAGATACGAATAAAAGCAAAATTAGTCGTTGTAATTGGTATTTTATTTTTCAATACATGTATTTAAATTAAGGCTAAAACCCGGATAGTTGCCGCACTTAGAAGACCTACTATGGTAGATAATCGTCATGGTGGTACCGGAGGCATTAAGTCAGCCCTTATACATTTTTATAGAAACAAAGCAGAAATTAGCCCCGCTGCGCTGACTTTAAAGTTACTTTTAGTGTTTAATACAAAATTCTAAGTTAAATATAGTTAGAATACTCGAACTCATTGCAATAAGCTAAGTACTGCGCTGTAGTTTCAGAGTGCTATTGGTTCCGTGCAATCCGTCATAGTGTCAATCGTCGGTCGTCATTTATCATTGTTATAGTTAAGAAAACCACTACCATTGCAAGTCATTAATGAGTCGCAATGTTATATCACTTACCGCTGTATACGGTTTATGCTAACAACAATTAACTAAGAATTTATTCATTTTTTATCACGTAATTTCTGAGGTGAAATATTACGAGTGTGAAATTATTTTTTTTACCTCATGTTTGAATTGGTCCGTTGATGCAATATTGACATATGCTTAAGAAATCAAAAACATTAAAACGTGTCAATTTGTCCCGGCTATAATCCTACGGTCACAGGTTTAATAAAAACTATATCCTTATATCGATATCAATTACTTCTCTATCACGACACTTGAGTATCGGCAAAAATGTGTGTTAAAGACACATGTCGTCTCTCGCGGCCCATTTGTGGCGCCCTTGAACTAGTTGCTTTCTCTTTGTTGTGAGAGCCCGCTTTCGCATTCCAGTAACACGGCATTCCGAGCCTAACAAGCGCAACGAATCATCTTTCCCTTCGATTATCGACACCCCTGTGGCGCAGTTAGTTTGTCACCAGCTTACAAAAGGAACGGCTGCAGGTTCGATCCGTGATATTTGTGTGTTCCACAAATATTTGTTTCTGGTCTAGTAGAGCCAGGAAAGCCTGTAACTAGCACTATAAAGACAAGAGGATGAGAACATCTATTTTTCAGTGAATTATGATTTATAAAAAACGTTATACCACAGCTTAGATCTTTTCCCGTTTAATCTGAAGCACAGGTCTCAAAAGAATATAATTTTTCCAAGCACTCTGGTAATGATGCGACATATTTATCATAAAAGCTAGCGATATTTTTTTTCAGTTCATTGAAGCTTATGCGCACTTGCATCTTCTCGCAAACGCAATCAAAGCAAATCTACTACATAATACTTAATAGCTACTAACTCTATTACTACATAATAGCTACTATCTTTTCATACAAATGGACGTCTAAAAACAACAAGCTCTGGTAGTCCACAATGCTCTTTATGCATTATCAATGAACATTGGCTATTTGGACGATATCGAACCTTCTTGGTTAGCGGTCTGTTCTTGTAGTACCTGTCAATCCAAATGCCACAAAACTTCCATCTGTGGATATTACTGAATGTCGAAAGTTCAGCAATACCAAAATAAACCACGTTCTTCTATTATTCATTCTACTGGAAAAGACGCTGCAGGGCTACCTACAACCGATTATTCGATCGAAGTTCTGCTATCTTTAGACTATAATGTATTGTCTATGCATTTTCTCTATGAAATTTAGGTTATCATAATCCCACTATGTAAGTTATGACATGGAACGGAGTTAAATGCATCTTCACAAAGAGTTTATTATGTGAGTAGTCCGCCGAACTCACTAGTTTTGTAGGCAAAAGCGAATTCCTTTTTAATTGTAGAGAAGCCCCGATTTGCTGATTGAGTTATGCAAATGAATCGAGAGACAATTATATTTCATACAAGCCCTAAAATTCGTATGGTACTATAGCAAATCTTATACCTTGTTTGTAGTTTTTAACCAAGCTGATATGAAAATAAAACACATACTTAAAAGAGGTTTAATACTTTTACTAATTGAGGAGGTAAAGAAAAAAATATGGATCGTAAGAAATGTGGATATCTTACTCTACGAACTAAATAAGGGGGCATAGGTACACGTACCTGCTCTAGTATCTCGGTATTGCTGGGTCATCCACATGATATAATAATACCTTTACATACATGTAAAGGTATGTAGGTAGATACCTTTACATACATGTAAAGGTATCCATCAATTTATCCAGCAGATTTCGAATAATCTGGTACCTGATTATCGTCCAATTCAGTTATTCCTAATTAGGTATTTTTTTCTTGGAAATAAGATAGAAGTGAATAGATTATTTATGAAACTTAACCTCAACGATTTGGCGTGAATTATTATACAATTTGATCGTCTAAGTACGAACATAAAACTCGATCAACAAGCAAAGTTGCAAAGTTTTGCGAAACTTGTGAACCACATCAGATTTGTTGATCTTGAATCCGAAATTCGGGGGCAATATTTGCAGGAATAATTTGTGTATTTGCATTATGCATTCATTACTTAAGGGTAAATGTTTAAGGCGAAGGATTAGAACACCTTCAAAACAGTGAGACTTTAAAGATAGCTTCAGCAAGTCCATAGGTTGTGAATCGGTCCAAGACAAATATTTGTGGGATTAATGATGCTTGTGGCATCAAAAAGCCTCTCGTAGTTTTCGATACGGTCACAGGACTTGTGTGGGGTCATGGCTTTATGTTTCACCCAGTTTTTGTTATTATTGATCACTTATCAGTATACAAATATTAACAAAATCTATAATATAATCTATATTGATTATTATACTTGAATATCTGGCGATCACAAAGTAATATTCTAAGTTCGACTGATGAATATCAACCTCTGCCTCAGACTTCACACAACGGAACGAGTATACAACCTATTTTCTAAAAAAGAGCTAGTTCTATATCGGAGAAAAATTCAATTAAAATTTTAGTTAACCGCGCGTATTCCGGATTTTTACAACCATGAATTTTGTTGAAAAGAATTTCACTTTTCATTTCTATGCTGTTTTGTTTCTTTTGTGACCTTCGAATTTAATCGGTTCTACTAGGGGCGAGCCTATTACCGTTTCTCGGGTATAATTCATGACTCCAAAGTGTTTTGTCTCTAGAAAAGAAAGGTGAGCAATTCTTTGAACACTATGACAAAGTGAGGACCGATTTTTTTCGTTCGAATAACTTATAATATCATTATGACATCGATATAAATGTATTAACCACTTAGCTTCATTCATATTGCGTATCAAGTGTGCGCAGTTCTGGGTTCGATTTCGGGCCAGGCAATGTATAACTGATTCCAAGGATTTGAAAAATCTTGAAAGCAGTACAGACTTAAATTAACTAGAACTTGATTCGGCTCTATTTACGTGGGACTTAAAGTCACATCCGAAAAAATCTCTTTTAGAAAAGTTCACCTTTCTACATCATTCGAACGTGAATGTAAACAAAAAACAATAGCCTTCATACACAACCATCATAATCATCCCCATATACGTACCACTCCTGGACTTGGGCCTTTACAACTGAGTGGGGCTAGGACTTAGTCCGTCACGCTGGCCTTGTGCGCGTTGGAGTCCTCCAATGCGCACAAGGTGTCCACCACAACTAAGAACTTCTTAAGAATTCTTAAGACGCACAACCAACAACGACGTTGTAAGAATGAGAATTTTCATACAACGTTAAACAGAGTCAATAAATGTTAAACAAAAAACACCTAAAACAACACAATAGTATCATTAGGACAACTTCTTCGGTTACAGAGGATTAATTTAACAAAACCTTGGACATCGTTTACATGAATCCATTTACGTCACTTTGTTGTTTATTCTGAGCCTTTTCCTCAAGGTATTAGTTGATCGCGTTGATTATAATATTGGATTAGAGCTGCTATGATACGTGCCTGGTTTTGACAAATATTATTAATACTATTTCGAAGGGTTTTCGCAGTGACAGCGGCTAGATATACTCTACAAATTATTTGATTAAATAAGTTAAATCTAGAATATGACATGAAAATTATAAATGTACTTTTTTTACATTTACGTGTCCAATATTTATGCTACTATTCGGCAAGGTAAATTAATATTATGTTTGTAATTGGGATATATAGATAGAGAATGGAAAACTAGCCTTACCGATTTATTAGGAAACCCAAAATTACGTAAAGTTCAGAACTAGGGTTTGCAATCCCGCATTCCGCATTCCCGCATTCCCGCGGGATCCCGCATATTTTTGAGTGCTGCGGAATTCCCGCATTTGTGCGGGAATTCCGCGCGGAAAGTTTTTGATTTCGCTAGGTAATAAATTCAGTACTTCAGCTATCACTGAAGGCCTATTAGCTCCACACAACAGCGCGGGCGCGTCAGTCAGCATTGATTAACCGATCAAGCGAAGTAAAGTATTAGAATTGGCGGCGCTTTGGTTATTCTAGTAGAAAAAAGTGAGACGTTACAATCAAAGTGACACTTAGTTGTAGGTTGCTCAATGTTGTTTCTTCTAAAGTAATAGCGAAATGATAGTAACAATTATTAATTAAATAATTGAATTAAGAGATGGCCTCGAGGTAGGCGCACGGTAGAGAATCTTGGTGGTCGCGGGTTCATACCCCAGGCACACACCTATTACTCTTCAAAGTAATGTGTGTATTGAAAATGAATTATCACTTGCTTTAACGGTGAAGAAAAACATCCTGAGAAAATATACACACCTAAATTTCTAAGGGGTGTAGTCCGCCAAACCCCACTAGGCAAGCGCCGTAGGCTAAGGCCTAAACCCTCTCAGTGGTAGAGGAGGCCCGTGCCCAGAGTGAGACGTATATAGGCTGATAATGAGTAACAGTTATTGAGGTTAGTTTCATCACCATCAGCCCATAAACATCCCTTGCCTGGGCACAGGCCTCCTCTATCATTGAAAGAGTTTAGGGCCTAGTCCACCACGATGACATAGCTTACAAACCGATAATTCATTGTGAATACACATATAACTTGTAAAATTCAGTGGTTTATCCCTGGGGTTCGGACCCGCAACCGCCCAGATACTCCATCGCTCTTCAAAATCTCGAGGCCATGATTGCTGTTTAGGTCAGATTGGACCATATTAACACGCAGGAAGCTGTTGGAATGAAGGAACACGGATTGCGGGATTGCAAATCCCCTACTTTACCTCATAATAACTATGAAAAAGTAGGTACTTCTTCTATTAGTTAAATTGTATGAATGTTTTTTTTTATTACTTTGTAAACAGTGTTACTAACCTACAGGTAATATAGCATTATTATATGTACATTTTTGCATTTTTAAATTTTTGCGGGAATTCCCGCGGGATCCCGCGGGAAAGGCAAATTTCCCGCAAATTTCCCGCGGGAAAAAAATGACTGCGGGATTGCAAACCCTATTCAGAACGTTTCTAGTAATATTTTCAACAATAAGCAATGTCTGGAGAAGATTTTGCCTTGATTAAGATATTCATTTTTTGTTGACAGAGTTGTAGTATAAAAGCTTTAATTAGTGTTAATAAACACACCGACTGAATTGAGGACGAATGAGTTAACAACAATTATTATTAGGAATAGGCGCGAGTTAGAGGCCCAGAGGAACACCTCTTGATTTTCAAACAGATGTTTACATTTAATACTCTCGCAATTAACGGTGTATAAAGGCACACTTAAAAGTTGTCCTCAAAATATTTTCTAAGGTTCAGGTTAAGTTGGCTAATTGGCTCGCCGCATGCTGAATCTTTTGCTTAGCGGTCGACTGTTGTATACTCAGCCTATTGCCGTCCACTGCTGAATTTTGGCCTCCTCAAGAAAGCGCCAACCATCCTGGTCTTGAGCAGCCCTCATCTATCCGTTTCCCGCCTCCTTTCTCAAGTCGTCGTGGAATGTTAATAGCCTGATATAGGGTCCACATTATCCTCGTGTACTCTGCGCCATTCGATCCATCATCATTCTCTTGCGTTGCTCCCAATTTTTTATTTGGGGTCGGCGCAGCATGTTTTGTCCTTCCATACATCCCTATCAGCCGTCATGTCTTCAGTCACCCCTTTCTCTTTCATATCTCCTCTCCCGCACTCCATCCATGTTTTCTTTGGCCTTCCTCGGCTTGTCCATCCTTCAACTTTCATGCTCATTACTTTTTTTACCAACAAAAACATCCTGCGACATTCTATCCATATTTTGTCTTATAACCCCATCAGTTTTCGATCAGCGATGTGAACGCTACACGGTCGACCTACATTCCGATATGCAGGACGTGTGCAAGCGACCGTGGCGGGCCGAGGTTTCCCCACAACACGCGGTCGCGCCGAGCCCACTGACATCCCACAGCAAACCGGTGATAATTTGATACACTAGGTGCTGGATAAGTAAATTTGGCTCTGTCGAACACCTACCCAGTATTACTAGGTCGGTTTTTGCTACCTACAAAGAACATATAAGTAATTTATTTAAAAAGAGTCCTCGAAACCGACGTGCATGCATGAAGAGGATAATGTCAGTGGAGGAAGCGAAAGAGGTATGTTTGGACTGTGGCATTTGGCGCTCTATAGTCTCTGCCTAACCTAATGGGAGACAGGCGTGAGTTTATGTATGTATGTATGTATGGTTTTGCTACGATTTTTGGTGTATTTGCGGATTCATTAACATTGGTATTGACAACAAATTGTCTAATACATTTACCTCATTATCCTCTCATATTAGAGGCTAAAGCCATATAGTCTTAGGTACGAGTAGAATTATGTATAAAAAATATTTCAGCTGTCAGTGAAAGATTGTCGCATCTTTTATGCCTAGGGATTTTTACATAGTATTTTTGTTTATTACCCTCCTATAACAATGGTAAATAAATAAAAGGGACCGAGTTAGAGATATTTTTAACTTCCATGCAAATTTAATTTACACTTCTGTATACCTCAGTAGTAAGCAATATTATATTTCTATACTAATAATTCTCTACTAGACATTTCTAAACAGAAACTGAAGTCAGTTTGTCATATTTTTTTAAAGAACACGTTTTTGGAACTTCTCAGTTATAGTTTATTAAGTAGCAATACATACATAGCAAGTTGATAGGTTACAGTAGTAATAGAAAGTTTCCAGTGTGCATCTGTCACAAAATTAAACTCTGACTCCTATACTAGGATAAAACCCGTAATTGCTATTTTGTGATTGGTTGTTGAAAGTATTTTATGTTGTATATGTGTGACTATTAGTTTTACTTTACACTTTCCGCCAACTAAGCCATATTTTTATAAGCCGAGCCGGGTACAATCGATCACGTTGTGACGGGCGACAAAACACCCTTAATCGTCTCTATTAACGAGCAGCGTGCCGAGCCAACTTTAGCGGCATTACTCGAAATTTCTACATTATACATTTGAAAAGCTTACATTGATGATCTTCACGGGTTTCGTCTGCATGTCATACCAGATTTTGATTAATAACTCGGTGGTATTGTTAACTAATATATTGCCTTAGTCATATTAGATTTTGTCGGGTAATATTAAATTCATCGAAAATGCTAATTGTTAAATATGTAAATTGGCCATACTTAAATTAATTAAAATATTCCGTATGAAATGAATTGACAACTGATGGAGTCTGTAGATTTTCACCCAATATTTTTAGCACTTATGGACTTTCTCAACTTCCTTTAAGTGTACCTAAGCTATTGTCAAAAGTAATAAAGTATAGTAATAAATAAAGTATAGTACTACTTCATTACTTTTTCTAGAAGGCAATATCATTTTAAGTATAAAATCATTATAAATTTTAACAATTGTGGAGGCACTACAACCTAAGTGTTTTGCCATTGAGTGGCGAGAGACTTACCGCTCATGATTCAATACAAGTAAATCTTCAAAATACATTTTTAAAGGTTCCATCAAGGTCCGAACACGTAAAACTTCACCTGATACCTTTTAGCTTTTGTGGGTCACACTCATGACACAGTGCACAGTCGTCTTCGGTTTTGCAATAACGCAAAGTGAAGAAAATTTATGCCATATTCATTGAGCTCGCCTTTTTACTTGCACGGCTGAGTGACAGCATGGATGGCTAGTAATGATACAGTCATACCTCTTACAGTATTCCAAACACATTCCACTGACAAAAAAATGTATTTCTTAAGTGAATTTTGGGTACTGAAGAAAAAACATGTCGATGACTCGGTCATCTTGTCAAAATGTTATGTCAATGTTAAATAGATCTTAATACACTGTTAAGAATCTTAAATATAACCACAGAAAGAGACACTACTTTCTTAACACTTTCCATAGAATTAAGATGATCTGAATTCAACAGCAGCATAAATGCAAAGATTCTTAATCCAGTAACATCGAAGCTGTTTGATATGTTACATAAAAAAACCGCATTACAATATCTGGTATAAGTAGTTAAGTGGCAGGAAAATTGATGTGTAAATAATGCATTCTTGGTTTAACTAAGGTTATATACCCTAAATCTATCAAGTAGAAATCAGGCTATTATTCTACAATATCAAACGAATATAATTTTCCAAGTAGCTTTAGTTAGCTACCTCTCAGAAGGAGAACACAAAAATTTACTTAACTATCTTAGAAGACCCTCACCTTAGCTACATATTACAAACCACATACACGTAATGCCGATGGTTGTATAGAAAACGTCAATTCTTTTTTAACGCCAATGCGTTTGTGATTACCGTAGTGCTGCCTTAGTTTCCTATCACGGTCGGAATACACCCTGTATGTCAACCGCTTACGCTTTACTGTCTAGTTGAGGGAAGTGTCAATAGCCTTTATTTATTGATACATTTCACCATCGCCGCTTCTATGTTTAAGAAGAGGCGAAGCAAGAAACTCCAATGTCAATATACAAATGGTAATCAAGCGCCTCTAATCGCATTGAGAAGGTCGAGCAAACAATCCTTTGTCGCGCGAAAACCACTCGCCTCTGCTAAAAATATTTACAATTGATTTTATAATAAAAATTAATTTATTTGAGCAAAAGTGGTATTGTTTTAGGAATCACGTCTTATGTACAGTATTCTAATATTGTTTTGAAGTCTAATAATAAAATGGTTAATTAAATAACGTATACAAGAATTTTAAAATCACCGCATTTGATACATGAACGCTTCTGCACGTTAGTATGGGTTTCTAATCAAGTTAAGTTACTTTGTCGTACAAATATAAAAAAAAATTAAGATGAAAATATCTGTATATGTTATCCATAAGGGGTTTCTTAGGCATCTGGAGTCCTCTAGTGGCACTAGACTAGCCTCTCAGCAGTAGAGGAAGCTTTTGCCCCGCTGTGATTTGTGTTAGAGATGATTCTATTAAACATTACTTGTCCCTTCTTGTAATATTTACTCCTCAAAACTTAGAATGAACCAACATCAGGAGAAGAACATATCCTTTTGTTTCACTGATTCATGTAGAGATCGAAAGAAAATATCTTAGTCTCTGCACCATCTTGATTACTGGCAGTTATCAACGAAATATTTTTTTAATTACTATTTAAAAAAATAGTTGGCATCATTAAAATTTTGTATTTTTTTAGGACATCAAGTTCTTGCTTCTGCCGTGGGTCGTGGCGATGGGCTTGGAGACATTGGTTGAGATAATCAATCTGATCTACCTGTTCTACTTACAGACCGTAAGTATCATTATTTAATCTTCTCTACCTAATTTACTGAAATTATCTTATGTATAGTCCTAGAGAGGTGAGCATAATGTAGTTATTATTTTATGCAAATATGTATTTCACGCTTTTTTTGTTCATGCTTTCTTTTCTCAACTTATTTCTTCTTTAACATTGAACATACAAAACATTGCATTGTAATAAGTTAACACAATTAAGCAGAATATCAGTATTCTTTTATATCAGAATACGATTGTTAAAAAGGTATATAATAATAGAATAGATAATGATAGTGGATATAATAATGTTAGCAGATAATACCACTATCAACGACACTTATTGATACACTATCTCCTGCACTTTGTTTAAGATAATAATGGGCGATGTTATAAGGAAAAGGAGGTTGCTTTTCTCTTCACATATTCTTTGTCGAATAAGACTACACATGTTTACGCCGAAGGAAAAAAGGGTTTTGTTTAGTTTTCTCTAATAACGTGTGTATTAACCTACGTGTTATTTTATGGGCAATATACTTATTGTGCCCGAGTAATTACGTATCTAAATCATTATAATATATCCAATTACACATAAAGTCTCGCCCTTTTTGTATCAGAAATGCGCCAAATTGTATGTGCGGGCCGAGCCCGTTTGTTTGAAGAATCTCTTTAATTAAGGTTTTATGTAATGTTTTATGTAGGGAATTTATTGTTTGCTTTTGTTTTTCTATCATTCGCTTATATTGTATTATATTTAAAACCTATGTTACTAAAAACTAGTAAGGGCAAGCAGAAATGAAAAAATAAAGCCCAATTTGAAAACACTGCACTAAGTAGGCTGGTTAAAACATATTATTAATACCAGCGATTAAAGTGCATTTATGTAGACTTACTTATTAAACGAGAAGTTAAAACACAACCGATTTTTTGGAGTTTACGACTGCAAAATTTTACTGGGAGACAATTGCTTTTTAATACATTTGCATCTAAAAAAATACTTACATGTGAATTTAAATAAGAATAAATGAAATGATTATCAATGTTGTACCTTGACGATTAATATTCAAATCAGACCACGTCCGTCCCACTGCAGGGCAGGGCTTCCCCTACTACTGAGAGGATTTAGGCTCTAGTCCAGGCCTTAGGAGGATTGATATCGTCATACTTTAAGATCAACGATACATCATTTTCTTTCTTGTTGGTATGGTAATAGCAATTCCTATTCCATTACTTATCCACTCAAGATTTTCAATCTATAAATTCCAACACTTTCAGAGTTGTTACTGCTGCTGAGTTTTATTATTCCCTACAAATATATCCTTGAGTACCCGCACATACTTCGATTGATACCAGGAATCCGTCAATAAGATAGAAATGAGAAACAACCTAAATCACTGTGACATCAGTTGCACACAATTGTACACAATTTTTAACCAACAGAAAATATACAGAATGAAGAGGTAATGTACAAATGGCGGCCTTATCACTCATGGCGATCTTTTCAAGGCAACCAAGATGGATTTATTAAAAGAATTTAAAGGGAGGGCAGAGTGTACAACAGAAACAAAACAAAACAACATCAGTTCCATAGGAGAAAGAACTTTTAAAGTAGTCCCTTGTGTCCCCATCACGCTATCTGCCCAAATCCGTCAAGTATATTCTATGTTTCGGATATTCTGATCAGCGCTTAATTACTTTTCCCCATAGTTTCAAATCGCTCTTTCATTCATAGCTTTATAAAGGCTTACGTGATTCAGTACATTTTTAGTACTTATTAGGTAACTATTCTATAATCTTCCCATAAATATGTATGTAAGGATACAATTTCGCTTCAGAGCTAACACATTGCTGTCTTAAAAAGGGGAAATTTATCAAGGACCACTAGCAATTTGTTGTTCGCTACTCCTCTTTTCCATCGGGCTTAATCTGCCACAGCAAAAATATGTGTATAAAGCTTAGTGACTAGCGTCCACCTGACTTAAATTTATACTGAGTGTATTTAGAACGTTATCGAAAACTAAGGCCTGTTACCGTGTTTGTTAGGAAAACGTCTTTTTTATTTTTGTTTTTTGTCATCATTATAACTATAACGAAACTTATTACACCGAATTATTTTCATCATCATTTTTTAACATGATATTATCATCCTACGTGAGCTGTTAAGTGCCAGTAGGTATCGTAAAAAGTTAAAAACTCACGAAGTAAAGAAACGCAATAAATACTTCCCCCAGCTTGATTACAAATAAATGGTGATGCAAACCGGGCTCGCCTACGCCGCTTTATATGAAAATTCCTCATGGCACCACAAAAACACTCGCTGGTGCAGCTGCTCCATTTCAGTTTATACCAACACCGAGAATTTTTTACGTCTTAACAAAGAACAACATTTACATTACAATTCTGTACAAATTCACTTAAAACTGCCATACGTAACGTGACAAAATACTAACGTACTACATACAAGAATCACTAAGGTTTTTCTTTAAATACATCAACATAGCTTTCTAGTTTCGTAGATATCACGAACACGATTATTTTAGTTTTAGTCTCCTTTTTTTAAAACTGTGTTTTTGAGGAAATTTTAAACAATAAAACAAGATAAATTTATACAAATATCAAATGATAAAAGTATATAAACTTACCTCAAGCTAAAATTTTAGGGTATACACAATTTACGACTCAACTTAACAATTCAAACCTTAAAGTACACCTGACGCAGCCTTTTAAAGCTCCATGTAAAGATCACCTAAATATTAAAATCACAGATAAAATATATTTTATACACCGTTATAAAATTACTTTAGATAATCTTATGATTTCGATTTTAAGAAATATAATAGCTTAAATTAATAATCAGAAATATAAATTAGCACAAAATAGTATAATCAAAATGGCCAATTTGTCAAGGTCGAGAATTCATGCAATATGAACAAAGAGTAAATACAAAACCAGGTTCGTCATCATAAAATTATATAACCTTGCATCTAACCCTTTTTAGAGAACAACGTTTCTTTATTAAACCGTTAATAATCTAGCTGAAGATTCACTTTAGTTAACTCCTCTCGAAAACATAACACGCGAAGGTACAAAGCTTTCAGTCAAGTCTTTATATTCGGGTCGAAGTACTGAAGTACATTGAACCACATCAAAGTCCCAATAGCAAAGATCAAAGAGTACAAATGTAACAACAATAATAGGTGGACGGATTTCCGATTACCTCTGCTTGATTAATAGACTGTAATAATACACCGATTCCTGCCGAATTTGACCTCGTAAAGGCCTCAAATCTCGCACATTTTACGATTGGACCGAATCAAACAGTCGGTCAGACATAATGCCGTATTTTATTATGCCATACCTGTGTTAATGGGAACCGTAAGATTACTTTTACTATCTATAAACAGGTTGACGCTTCATAATGGTTCGTTTAATCAAGTGATTGCCGGGTGAGTAACGACACATCGAACAAAAACTCGCAAAAAATTTACCACATGCGTCATACTAAATTGGTATTGTGAAAAATGAAAGCATCGACCGGGCTCTTTGGATGTGGATGTCAAACAAGGGAGAATTCTAATTTTTCATGGAAACATGTTAGCTGGGACCCAATATGTGTTTTTAATCTGTGCACTGGAAACGATGCCCCAACCTTGTTACGTTTAGCATTCTAAACATAAAACACAAACTACAGAGCTATCTGCTAGCTGCAGACTATAGCTTGGAACGTGCGTGTACTTAAGGAATTTAAGAATAAATAATAGGTACATACTTCTCCAACTATTTTGTTTGAAATATATACAAATTGTGTGTAATCTTATGAATAGAAATAGGAGATGGATAGTCATAGATATTTTAATAAAATAAAAGAGAGTCGCAGCGTAAATTAAGAGGAAGTAGTAGTAGGCGGAGCTTGAGGGTTGCAAAGTCTGTCTTTAATTAATATATCTTAACGTTGTCCGGGTACCGAAAGAGGGATTCTAAGACTTGTTTATGTAAGTCGCCCACTAATACAAGGGCGACGAGACTAACAATAATTATACTACGATTTTCGATGTGATTATTTCCAAGTTAACTTCATTATTACTGGAAAATAACATTAAGAAATTACACAGGATATAAACAGGTTATGTATATAGAGAGCCAATTCGAAAATGTTGCAATGCGGCGTCGACTGGCGCCTCTAAAATTCAGTCATCCAAAGGTTCATTCAGATTTTCTGAGCTTTGTGCAGATCGAATGAATACACAGTGTCGACTCGGATTCTCTTTAATGAAATACTCTAGGCATACATATGTTTGTGGAATATTAAAACACCACAAATAGAACTCATTTTTACGACGTAAGTAATCATAATGTCCGTATTTTTATGAGTTTAGAACTACAGCTTTCAAAACATAAGTATATTCGTATAACTTAGCTTTTATTTTAATCCTTCGATTTAATTGGCATCCATAATTTTTATGACCCGAATAGATTTTGATGTATTTTTGATTACACATTCAATGTATTTAAAACAAATGTAAACAAAAATCTATTTGTTATTATTTGAGTTTAAAGAGAGAACAGATTATTGATCTGATAAATAAGTATCATCATCAACCAAAAGGCGTCATCTACTTGATATAAATCCCCTCAACAGACTTCGACATTTTTATTGTCTCTTCAGCTTGCTTATACGCTCGATTGTCGATAAATTTCTTTCCTTTCTTTATTTTACATGCCTGATTCCATTGTTTAGAAAACACCAAGCGTAGCCAAGTATCTGCTACGGAAATCCTTAGCTCACTTAATAACAATGAGTTTCATATAAATGTAATTCTGAAAAATGTTCAAAAAATGGTATAAGTTTTGTGACTTATTTACCAATAACCAGGATCCAGCATAGTTTCGTTTTTAAACAAAGTTTTTTTTTATTATATGCAATTGTTTCTTTCGTAATATAAAAGGTATTTCTTTTATAACTTACGATGATAAACTCAACTGAGTAATAAATGAATAATATTAATAATTTTAATAATTTTTACATCCTAAAATAATAAATCATGAGTATTTAATAATCTCTTTAATACTAAGATACGTCTGTCTCTGTACCTCTCGTTAAGTAATAGTTTAGATACAGGCTGATACTTATAGTTTAGATATAGGCTTAGATACTTTGTTGAAGTAAATAAATATTATTTCATGAGCAAAACCAATAAAGACATCAATAGCTTTCTAAAGTTCTTCAAAAAAGTTCAAAATAGTCTACTATTTCTCGAAACAATACGTTGTCTTAGCAGAAAACTGTAATCCTGCACGTCAAAGGAGCACTATTGAAAAACAAAGCAAAAACTAACACAGGAGCGAAAGTTTTAATTAGAACTTCATAAGCCGTCATAGCACAAAACATATAAAGCATTGCGCAGTTTTCTGTTATGGCGCTAATTTATTGAGCATAGTGTTCTTAATCGGAATTGAGCAATGCTTTGAATACATTATTACTGTCACCATTATCTTTTGCTGACAATGACACGTTCCCGGTCAACTTTTGGCTATTGGATTTCTCTTAAAATGTAGAGAAAATAGAATAGGTTAATACAACATAGCTATAGGTAGGTAGCTATAACCGTTAGTTTATTTAAGTATTAAACCACTTAAATATGTTCTGTCTTGTATTTTCATTCCAAATTGAAAACAACTCGGTCAATTATGGGTGAATAGATAAATAACACAAACAACAGTGCGTATGATTACAGGTTTGATATAATTCCTTTTGGTCTTTTCTCTTTCCTTGTCGAGTTACCAAATATTCTGAATTAATAATAAACTGTACTCTATTTAGAATACTGTGTAAAGCATAAGTAGAAGAAAAAGAATTGATATTTGGAAATTTAATTAAATTTATAAAAACAACACCTGATTCAAAGCGCTTGAAATAACTACAAGTCAAAATACTTGAAGCATTAACACAGCAAAGACTCCACTAGTATAATAGAAAAACATTGCTTTGGTAACGTTAAACGCGCTTTCTTACACAACTGCTCACTTCGAGTGTGGAGTGAGAAACGAGTAAAGTTCATTATTCTCTCACAATTTAATTTCAAACTGTTTAACAGAGCGATACGGTTGGGTTGAACTACTGGAATATAATAAGCACCGGTGTTATGCGGTGTAACCTCCATCTGTTTCCCACCGCCCTACGAGCAACCTGTGTTGACCTACAAAGCTTACACGCTGGGTGTTAATAAAAATACATAGATACTGATATCTACACGCCGGGGCATTTACACTAGGACACATTATTAAATGGATCTAAAATTAAATTTTAATCCAGTTAAATCGAAATAAGCATAGTATTTATATTTGCTTCAAACCGCAACATTGGAGGCACTTGTATAATTTATGATGTATTTGCCCTGCCTGTGCTAGAACCAAATGGGTTTTGGTTTTATATCGAATAGGATTGTGCTTATTTCTAGTTGCATATATCTTGCGCCTAAAATTATGAAAGTTGTAAATGAATGTTCGAATGTAAATAGTTCTTTAAATATCTATACTTATTAAATATTGATATTTCTACAGTCCTACATAAATTTAAGTTATATTTATAATTGAAACTCTATTAAAAATTCATTTTATTCGTCGAGCCGCGTCTGTTTCTTTGTCAAGACTCTCTTCTTTTACCTATGTAAATAAACAATGTTTCTTCTTATAAAGGAATATTCAGGCACAAAGGTATCTACGATAAATTATCTCATTATAGACCAAGCGAAAATACTAAATGTATACTTAAGTTTGAGAAGTCGAAAGTGTGTGCTCTGGAATTGACCTTACCGCGAGCTTAGTATTGCAATACAAAGTGTACGTAAACTATTAATTGCTTTTCTCGTAGAATATTTAATAGGCATTCGTAAATGCGAGTTGAAGTCTTATTACGCAATTAAATTATGAGGTTGCCACAGGACTTCGGCATGCGATGGAAAATTAACCAAAGCCGACGAGGTAACTCATTGTCCGAGACATAGCAGCACTTAAGATATTTCAGCCAATTTGCTGGACCACTTATCCAACTTGATCGTATTAATGTTGCTCAAACCCACAAGACTCTTGAGGCTTAATAATAAAAACAAATCGAATTTCTTTTGAAACCTCATAATTTTATTATACGCCTCTCTAGCTCCATTTCATACGTCTTCAATGTATTCTGTTTTCATTTGTTTAATAGAATTCAGATTTCTAGCTTTGGTGAGCTCTCTACAATTTAGCTTTAGATACAAACGTAACTTGTGCTATAATTGTGGTATTATATGAAACATTTTATGTTTTATTTTATTTAAATAAACATTTTAAATGTTCTTGCCTAATGGTGTACTTTCGTCTTTCCACTTGGCCCTTCAACTTCTCCTGCCCTCAGACTCTTCAGAAACGAGTTCAATGGCCGTCATGCCGTCAAGACAGCGTATTTTTAATGACAGTTAAGAATCCCTAATGAATAATAAATTTTAATGTAAAATTTAATGCTAAGATTTCATCATTACATACATACGAGTGTACACATATAATAAAAAAGTTTTGGTTTGTGACGTCATAGTCCACAACTTACACAATATTTTTGTTATTAATAAATATAACTTTATGAAGTGTCCCGGCATGCCAGGGTATTTATTACTTCGGTATCAGTCAATTGGACGGCCTACTGCGTCGGCTCTCAAGACTCAATCCTATTTGCTGCCCACTCAATAGTACATTTCAGCATCCAACGCGAGAACATTGCCGTGCCCTCAGAAATAAGTTATAATAATTTCATTTGTTGCAGATGGATTTCAACCCGATAACATCGTTCCTGTTCACATTGGATTTCTTCATTATTATGCTCAACGTAAGTATTTTTTTTAAATTGTATTTATGAGTTTCGAAAACAAAAATTTAAAGAACTGAATTTTGATTAGGCGTCTTACGTACAGTAGGTTTTATTTTAATTCTAGAAAAAATACAGACGGATTTTTAAAACTACATACATATTTTTGTGTACAATTTTTAAACACAGATGAAATACGATGTCGGCTAAAACAGCCATGCACATGTCTCGGAAACTAATGATCTTTGCGAAACAGCAAGCTGTGGCGGGAAAACTTTCCTTTCCGGACTTTAATGTTACTAGGATCAGCAAATATTTGCAATGTCGAGGTTTTGAATCGCCCAGAATGAATTGTTGTTTCAAATTTCTTCAAAGCGGAATTTCTTTGTAACCGTCCTTGGATCTGATTTTTTGAACCTATTTTTAATATTCAACATGAGTTTTGTTTAACTAGACGATCCTAGGATCTATTATTACACCTTTGCAATTTATTATTTAACCAAAGCATTTGGCACTTGGTGTCGAGGTTCAGGCTAACTCGCACTAGGCCAGCGTGATGGGCTAACGTGTAACCCTAACAATTGAAGAGGAAGTATAAAGGCTCAAATGCGTGTATGTTTAATAATTGTTAATTACTACGAAATATTATAAATATAATCATCAAAACCTAGTGTTTTCGCCCACCCGTCGCTAAACAAAAAATATTATGTGATTTCAAAGACATAAACGTTGATTACGCTCATAATAGCTTGAGTTTACTCGGAACGTTAGTAGTGTCAGGTCAACGTAACTTTCTAGATTTTTATTATCTTCCTCCACCTTAATCTAATTTACCGCGTTGGTTACTTACTTTTTATTTACGCATGTAAACCTTACTGGATGTTCGCTGGAGTATTTAAGTAAGAAATAATACGGACAAGTCTTATGCGCTGAAATATGTGCCATCATTTTGCATAAATCCAGATTTCTAAAAATGTCGTTTGTAAATCGGTCTCCGTGTTGGAAAAACCTAAAAACTCTTTGCCAACCCGGCAATGGAACCTCTATATCGCACGCAACCCAGTTGCTTCAGAAGACAAACAAGAAACAGTACTAATTTTTGGAGGAGAAAGAGAGTACAATATTGATTTAAAGCTTACAGATTTTTATTCAGAATTTGGTAAGGCAAACTGGACTTTTGGACTTCTATAGAAAGTTGCGCCACTGTTGCAAAGCACATAGAGAATTTAATTTTATAAAATTGTGTTCGGGTGGGTTGGTTCCACAGCTAGCATAGAATAAAGTACAGGGCTTCTTAAATCTCCAAAACAAAAAAACAATCCATCCGACGACTGTGACAGATAGATATACAGACAGAAATATGTTCGTATTTATAATTTTTGTACGGATTGTGTGGATAGCATAAATTAAAGTAATAATTATTATTATAGTTCTTGGAACACAATATGAGAATGATTGAAACCCACGCTTGCCAGCAATTAAAAAAATATGCTTATTATGTTGGCACTTGAAATAGAAACTATCGGAAATATATATAGCAAGATTATTGCAAAGGTTACAATTATTCATGCCTGAAGATTTCGATATTTGTTCCGATAATATCTTACCATCGTTAATAAATATGAATAGTACCTATATCATTATAACAGCATGGATTAATAAAATAATTATCGGTTTATAGACTAGGCACCACTGATTTAAATTATATTATGTATAATAATACTAGTACTGTAGTACATAAAAAATAAATCACCTCTATCTCTACTATTCCGTAAAGGTTTTCCTTTTAGATACTTGAATACATGACAAATAAAATGTATTGCATACATTGCATTGCTTAGTTCCCTCCTTCGTACAATCTTGCGCCATTGAATCTTCAGGTGAAAAAATAGGCCGGTTAATTGTATCAAGTGACGAGGGTAATTCTCTCACATTTGCTCAATTAATTCTACGTTTACATGTTACAAGTAATCCGAAGCCTAAGAATAGGACTACCCAAGAGTAACTTTTTGGATGACTCTTCGATCCGTAGCCTATAATGGCCAAGGTTATTCGTATCTAAAACTTGATTGTCAATTGTCATCTAATGACCGAGCTGTTGACTTGACGCCTAATTCAACTCTTTCGCAAAGCCATCACTCGGTTACAGCGTCTTCTGCTTCATATCCATTTTCCTTACATAATTTCCTCCCTATTACTACTTACACTAGGTAATTTCTACAGCGATTACTAAATACTGTCGATTTAGACATATTTTTCCACCCCTTAAACATCCCCACAGATAGATTTACTCACCAATTTCAAAATAAATTACAAAAATAGTTTTGGGATGCTGTCCTTGTAGCTTCAATTCTCATATGGGAATTTTATTTGAGGAAAAGTTACCTTTGACACGGAAAACGAAAGGCAGTTTGAGTAGCTAAGGGGGATCAAAAGTCCTCAATACATATTTTTGGGAGATGACCCGATCGATTTTACAGTTTATTTAGCCAAGGATAAAACTCGATTGAAGTGCTTATCAGAGTTGAATTTTGTTTACTCCCATTACAAAGATTCTTCGCGATGTTTTTCATGAAAATAATTTCCTTACTTCATTTGATTCGTCCCCACTTTTTTACGATATTTTCCTAATATTCTTGTTTTTATTGATCCTTGAAAGTATCTAGTAAATTCATGACATTACAAAAAAAAAAACACATAAATATCAACCTTTTGCAAAGGCAACGTAAAATAAATGCATAAGGGCATATGACAAATAAATAGACTTATTGACGGATATTATACATGGTGCTACCACGTTAAGAATAGAGCGTTCGTGCTTGGGGCGCGGATCAAAGACCTTTTGACCCTGAAGTGTAACTCTTGAGGGTACTTTGAATATCAATTATGTAATGTGAATACGAATATCAACAACCATGCCAATAGTATGAGCGTATAAACCCAGCAACTATAAGGACAAATTCATTACATATTAATTATGCACGTCAAGTTCTGTTACACTATTTGTCGTAACTTTATGGAATACTAATTTATATAATAGTTGTTAAAACTATTTCGACCCGAATTTTAGATGATTTCCTCGTGAATTTGTCGGAGAAATATGCCGTAAGGTTTAGAGGAGAAGGATCATACCCCGGTCGGTTTGAGTTGGTCAAAATGTTTTCGGGTTTTCCAATTATATTTTTAATAACCGTGATATTTTTAAGAATTTTTAAAACAATTGGCAATAATATAGTAAGGCAATATAATAGAATTTGTTTTGAAAACAAATAAAAGTATCTAAAATAAAGAAATATATGATTGTCTACCACGACACTTTTCACAAGATCATTTGACTATTCTTGGCCAGAATAAAGTTAAGTTACACTCATAATGATGGTGAATGGATGTGTTTATTTCACTATTGTGAAATTATTTTTCGCTTTCTTAGTAGTTGGCAAGCCGCCGCCACGAAAGTTGTTAATCTGTCGCTAATTCTGTTAGACAACTTTCTGACTATTTCTCCAGCGGCGCTCTCATAAATACCAGACGGTATTTGTTTAGCTCACACTGAGCGGAAAAGACTTAAGTCGGTTTCACTAATTACATTTCTTTTTTAAAGAAGTGTTTATTTATTTACCGGCACGTAAAAATAACTCTACCAGATGGTCTGCACACAGTGTAGTCAACAGATTGACTACATTAAATACGTGTTGTACTATTTGATAGAATTATGGTGGCTTGATTGTTACCGCAAAAATACACGGTGATAATGTAACAAAATGCAAATATTTTAAGTTTTTATGCCCTAGTTTGATAGAGCTTAAAACCCTCAAAACTGTAAAGGGGGCCCGTGCACAGTGGGACGTATATTAGGTGTGTTTATGCTGATATTTGTGACGAGTTTAATAATGTACTCCTATGTTAGTACTGAAATCTTTGTATGTATATTTGGTTACGATGAAACCGCCATAGTAGGCAGTTAAAGAAAACAATTCTCACTACTTGTAAGTCTAATTACAACAAAATGTGGAGTTGTGCAAAAAACATCAACTAAAATACTCACAGATACACTTGAACATCGAACTCTCACTGTATACTGAATAAATGCATTGAGCCTCCTTGGGTCCCGTGAGAATAATGCTCATTTACCATGGCCAAACCATTTCCTACAAGCAAAACAACAATCATTTACGCGATGGAAGTAATTTGAATTCCGAGTACAAATCTTTAGAAATAAGAGATTTAATTTTCATGCTCAGTATTCTAATAAGAAGACATTGTTGTTTACCATATTCTAAAAACAATTACGAACATTCCTTTGATAAGTAATAACTCTAAATTTAAAATAAATAGACGCAAGTAACAATACGATATAAATAAAATAAATCATCATTAAATAAACTAATCACGAACACTCGCAGCCGAAAAAAATGGAATCATCGGTAACTCCCAAGTACCTAGCTCTTTACGTACTATATATCTCAGACTTCATTTCTTCCTATAAACGTCAGCTAAGGAAATCACCTTTAGAAAACCTGCCCACCTAAGAGTTCCTCACAAAGAGTTCCTTAGAATACTAGGCCAGAATGGTGAGCTAAAGCTTAATCCGCTCTTTCACTTGTAGAGGAGCCTCGTGCACCATAGCGGAACGTTCAGAGCTGACAGATACACAAATTTTGAACAATTTCTCAAAACATTTAAGGGTTGTCACAATTTGACATAAATCGCGTACTGCCGGTGTCTGCACTATGCTCTAAAGCAATATTAGAGTAACCAATAAAAGTTTCTTGGGTCACCAATAAATCGGATAACATTTTTCATTCATACATTTATCAACTGCCTTCAATTCGGCCACTGTTCGACATAGGCCTATCCTATGGCACGGTACAAAGATTACAACAAATAATATTAAAAACTGCCATTTATCTGTTGTAACAATTGGTTGATACCTCTAACTAATTTAATAGAGTGTCCCCAATTGTTGTCTCTACTTAACTTCCGTGTGCCAAAGAGATTACCTAGGAAACCCATACCACTTTACCCCCCTCTAAGAAGAACGGTACTAGGCGCTAATTCTCCATTTGCAAGATTCTCAAAGTTAACAAATGGTGTAAGCGATGTAATTGACGTAAACCTTCATTCGCCTGCTGCATTGTATAAATTGGTCTACGAGCATCTGTCGGATATTGACTGTAATTTCAACGAATATTTTTTTTATATTATATTATATAATTTTGTTGCATAATTTTGGATCATGATGCGCATCATTAACATTTTCTTTAGTTCTTTGGTTCTTCATTATTATTTATTTCTAAAGTAATTTCCTAAATTTATATATTTTTTTTATGTTGATTCGTGCATGCGGTTTTTGCCTGTAAATAGTTGTTACAATCAAATATTTTTTTTCTGTAATATACTCACATACTGTGCTATTATTGTACTCAACTGTTGGCAATTCAAATAAATAAAATAAAATAAAAAATACCACAACGAGACAAACGATAAATCTGTTATAAAGTTTTATTCGACTTATATAAGCAAAATTATTATGAGACTGAAGTTTACTACTTGTTGGTACTAACGGGAGGATCTCAAAAACAATAGTAAATTTAAATGTTACATTTCATATTATTTATTGATTAACTATCTGACTGTCATTTAAATGACGCTAAGAAGAAAAATACATAGTTGCCCTGAAATAAGCAATAAGTGAAAGATCTTGGATTCTAATTAATTAATTAATGGGGAGATTGTAAAATGAATGAACTGTAAGCAGAGGGAAATAATAATGTACCCAGTTGAAGTTGGGACACATCAAACAACTAGCATAATATATTTTAGAGACATATTTACTT
This sequence comes from Cephonodes hylas, assembly GCA_030295005.1. Lineage (NCBI taxonomy): Eukaryota > Metazoa > Arthropoda > Insecta > Lepidoptera > Sphingidae > Cephonodes > Cephonodes hylas. The sequence goes on along the minus strand of AP025360.1, from coordinate 7,464,984 downwards.
CTAATATTAAGTATAGTAATGATCGTCTCTCGCTAGTCAATCTTTAGAAGCATAATTGATGCAGTTTTGGCACCAAGTCCTTCATTTAAAAATTCATCAGTGTTTTTCACCCAGTTGGTGACTGCATATTCAGCAAACAAGAAAAGTTTAATATCCAAGACTGTGAATTTTCCACTGCTAAGCAGTAAAAACATAACTAGTTTATGAAATAGTAGTTAATAAAGAGAATACGTACACAACGAGTCTCTACAGTACTTTATAAATAAGTCTTTTACAAATAAATGAAAGGTTAATTTTTTTTACTAGTATCTCTTTTATATTTGTTATGTCATCTTTTAAAAACGGCAAAGAATTGGATAAAATCTATGAGTAAAATAGTTGACTGCTCGTCGAAAAAAAAATCTACCATCATACTATTCACGCGAAGTAAATATTCTATTAAGAGTACATTAATGAATTCATTTTAATGAATTTAAACATGTCTACATTTACTTTTATCAATAATACCAAGTAGAAATCAAATTTGTTTCCGAATTCACAAACGCTGTGCTGCAAACTTCAATACAATACATATACTACAAAGAACAAACCATTTACCGTTACAACCTTACAGTACCAGTACTTAATTAACACCGACGTGAAAAACTTTTACACGAGCAAGATTGTAAACATTAATCCAAGGAACAAACTTACATTATGGGGCCCATACACGGTACGATTTATCTGTACGATTCGTCGCATCAAACCAATCGAAGCGACGAATCGACGGTGTATGTCAAGATCGTAAACGATTTACTTTGATTCATCATCATCCTCATCATCAGTCAATCGAAGTCCACTGCTGGACATAGGCCTCCCCCAATGACTTCAACTGGACCGGTCGATAGGTTACTTTGATTATTGTATGAAAATTTTTGATGCGGTCAATCGTCTCGATTTTCATCAGATCAATCTTACAGACGACTCGTACCGGGCCCTTTAGAAGGGCGGCAGTTAACGTCATACAATATTACTCCCCTCGACGTATTTGTTTTTAAAATCACACCCAGTGTTGATGAGTTTCGGAACACTAAAGTTGATGCTTCGGTATAAAATACTAAACTAGTGTATAGCAATAACTTCTCGCAGCACAGCGTTTGATGTTTGTGTAGATTTATACCGCTCTTTTATCTCTTTATTGAACCAGTGTATGCTTACAACTTTATACCGATAGTGAAATTTTTGGCACAAAATTTAAATAATTCGTTGTTCGTTTTGTCTTTCTAAATTTATATTTGTACCTAAAACTGGTTAACTGGCATGATTGTCAATGATTGAGCTTTATCATAATTATCAGCCCATATATCTTGCACCGCTGGTTTTCTGTACAGCAGAATTTTAAGTCTTATTTCGCCACTTTGGCCTAGTGGGAGTTGGCCTGGCTGTAGAGGCTGTAGAGGCTGTCCGTAGATATGAAAGAAGGGTGTAGAAAAGGATCGAAGAGTCGCGATAGCAGTGCTGTTGACACAAGCCCCGGCAAGTCTTTCTAGCTCCAAAAGCCAAACACACCAGTCCTAATTCCCTTCAAACCATAGAATAACAACAAAGTAAAAACATTCCGAAACCCGATATTTTAAATCCAATTAGAAATGAAAACAGAAACTTAAATTATTTATTTCATTCAAAAAGGAATTTCGTTGACTTTCAAAGTTTCTAAAACACAACAATTAGCCATTAAGAGAAATTTCGTCTTGAACAAATCAGGCGGTTTGCAACCTCGAAACTTTGGTTACTCGAACCGGGACATATTCTAATTAGCCCGGCCCAAATTTATACCTGACTCACGGACACACATGGAGGGCTCGAACGTAATCAAAAAGGAACAGGTCTCGAGGGAGAAGGGACGCTGTTTGGTCCTGATAATAAGCCGCTTAAGTTACACGTTATTTCCCTTTATTGCAAACTATACGGGAATATTTAAACAAGCAATGTTAAAAGGGAAACTTGATATTATATTCCAGTTTGAATCTTAGAAGAAAGTTAGAAATCGTGTGGCTCATGGCTTTTTTCTAGTTATTGCTCCACAAAAGTGAAATAATTACATATGTTAAAACATTGTTTCACCTAACATACTTTTAGCTGCATATCCCCAAAGAGGTGATCAGAGGAATAAAGTTTAGTATTAGTGGCTAAACGGTTCGATAATATCACACTTATTATTAAGAAAATATTTCTCTCTATAGATTAAAACCGTATCTACTAATGCAAGTGGATTAGGTAACTAATGTATGTATCTTTTAACATAATTATTCAGTAATTGCTTTCATTAAGTTTCTAAGAGATGAAAGCGGTATAAATGCTGCTCACAGACTTGACATGAATAAGCCATGTCGTTAGCAAACAACGTGTTCGAGTATCTTGTTTATATAATTAATAGATCTTCAACAAGAAGTAAACGATATTCATGCTCACTAAACATTTTGGTACATATTTATTCAATTCAATGAAATCAAGCAAGTACCGTCTTGTTAAATAAAGGATTTACATTATCATGATGTTGGCATGTCCAATGGATAATCCATCAGGCAAATTTTTAAGACTCTGTGCTACTGTCGATAAATAGCAGCAATGCCACAAACTGTGACTTGACAACAATCTATGAGACGTATTTAAACAAAACTAAAAAATAAATATTAAGAAAAAAATTGTGATCTAAAATAATCCAGGTAAAATTTCCAACCCTTACTAAGTTACCTCGTACAAACCGTGTAAAAACCTTTACTCTCGTCCAGTCTAAGAATTATTGTACATAAAATTTCCATCCCACACATAATTACTGCGTTAATTTATTTGTAAACTGATTACCAACTCTCTGTGTTTAACTTCAACTTGGCAGTTTATTAACATTAGAAAAAAGTTGAGGCGAATTCAATTATGTATAAAATTATTCTCGGGAACTTTACTTTTGTTTCATGAGTAGGTAGACGGTTTGTCTGCCAAGATCTGTAACGCGCTCCCATGTTAAGTATTACAATCTAATTTTATTTATTATCATCATCAGACCATAACATCTCACTGCTGGGCTCGAGCCTCTTCTACAACTGTGACTGGTCAAGGTTTAATCCATAACGCTGGCCTAATGTTGCCTCTTCCTCCAAGGGCTGGCAGGAGAAAAAGCCGTAATTAGTTTAGCCCTCGATAATAAAGAGTGGTTGAATTAGTAAGACTATGAAATATGCGATACTGTAGAGGAGTTGTGGAAGGCAGTGAAAATTGTTACTTCGCAAAGACGTATTCCGAACTCCTTTGAACTCGAAATTTGGTTTTGATATTAAAAATACGCGCCATAAGTAATAAAACAGACGAACGCATAAGGGCAAAATTTTCTCTGACCAAATCCCCTAAAAGTCGATCGGTATTGTATGAAATAGATGTAAGTACAAATGAAGGCGGGCATATGAGGATATTGTGGAGGTTCGAGGACTGGCAATGAGAATATTTGCTAGGAAATTTAATTTTTCAAAACATAAATACTATCTAAACAATGGAATTACTTCAATCAACAATTTCTAATAAAACACAAATAAGTGAGATATGCATAAATTGAGCTAGACGTAAAATTTTCATGACTATATCCAGCTAAAAGTGGCTTACCTTAGTGGGAACTTGAAGGGTTGTGACCTTGGCAAAGTTTGTTACGTAAACCGACTTGTCCTAACTAAACGGAGTTCGAAAATCGTACTTGTCTATAACCTATTGTGTAGACTTGAACGTCGGATGAGAATAATGCTGTATTTACACCGGCGGCGTAATCAACGTTTGGGGAATTCTTTCAAACACATTATGTTACAAGTATAAATACTTACTAGGGCTCCACGAGTGAGTACACCTCTTTATAATAGAGAAAAATGTTCACTAAAACACATCAAACGGGACATAAATATTGTCTATATAGCTCAGAGTCTTTAATAAATTCTATATTTTCTTACTACAGTTAAAAACTACGTCCAAGATCAATGTCTGTCTTCAATTTTTACAGATGATACTTGGGTCTGGATGTATGTGACAAGTTTTTTAGTATGGTAGTATTCTAGTATGGTATCCGTAACGTGTATGTGACTGTTGGATGCGTTTATATTTTTATTAAAAAGTTAACCCTACCTTAGTTTTACATCCTCCTATGAATACATATCTATAGAAGCATTGAAGTCGGACTAAATTTACAAAGGAATCTCGGAAAGTTTAAACAAAAATAATAATAGCAGACAGATTTAAATTGAATTTAAAAAGTTCCAATGAGCGATTACCATTACACATTTATACTGCCAAGCTTATAACAATCGATCACATGCGGCTTAAGAAAGGAAACCCCTATTAGAAGTTTTTCTTTGTCGGCGAGTTAAGTATTGTACCGCCAAAATGTAAAGACTATTTGCTCGTTTTTCGAGATATTTTGTTAACAGTGGGGAAGAAAAAAAGAGATTTTTTTAAATATATTTCCACCAGCTTCTACCGTAATTTTTTTTACAACGTAATGTTTGGTTGTCAATCACTCCCGTCACTAGTGTTTTTAGTCGACTCAAACTCCTCTATTTAAAAAAAAAAAGGTTTTTTATATTAAAATCCGTAATACCAATTCAGACTGAATTGATTACTGCTACGGAGTGTGTCCCGTAAGATTTAAAGTTCTCCGGCTAGATTCTCGGGTCGGGCTGTTCCACTAGAAAACGAAACGTTACTCTACTTATCCATGCGGGGATACAGGCCTGTGACTTTGTGTCTAAATTTACCCCCATATAACATTTATTCGAACCACTTTTTATACCTTTTACCAACATTTAGAATCATTTGTTATTTACAAATCGTGTGTATTCAATATTTACTGCGGTCAACAATGCCTCGAGCTGTCCCTATGGCATTCTTAACTCATCGCGGTTTCCTTAAAATTGTCGATCTCCTTGGGTCGGAAGTCGGTTGCCATCGTCTTGCCAACTGAAAGTATCGAACCGAAGCACAGAAATTCCATTTACTTACAATTTTTTCGCCTTAAAAACATCGTGGCCCTTGACCTACAAATATGTGAGTTTAACGCCATACAACCTTTAAAATGCTGTAACACAGTAAACATGCTGTGTTATGGATATAACAGTGTGTCTCTAATAGGAGTAATAGATCGTTAACACGGTGGAAGAATGAAATTATCGCGCAGTGAACTTCCGAGGCGGCGCTACTCCGAAGCGGCGACGAAGTTGTCGAGGTAAATAATTTAAAAGTACCCGATATTAAATGTATTTTACCCCCTCATTAAGTATTTAAGCGCGTTATTACGTTGTTCTTTCATCTTTTCATGCTATTTTAGTGATCGTGCATTTTTATGTTTAAATCGAATGTAAGCGTGACGTGTTTAAAAAAATGGTTATTGGGAGTTTTTTTGTGTTATTTCATAATATCACTGATGACGTGAACTGGTGAAAGAATCTCGACAAACTTATTTTTGTGATATACCAATTTGTGAAATCTATTAGACTATAAGTAATCACAGTCAATCTTGAAGAGGGAAGTTCTAGTCTCAGTGCAGATCATGCAGGTAACCTACGCGAACAGTTTATAAAAAAATCGTCTTTAATTTTTAGGTTTAACAGTCGAAATTCTCCCTCCAATCCGATTCACAGAGCGAAAGGCAACATTCAATTGTCACATGTCAATTCACCTAAAAACGTAATTGCAGTATGTACGTTCAAATACACACAAGCGACTAATTACTTTTTAACTGTTCAAAAAAATATCCCGCACCCCGTAATTAGCTATATAAAGGGAAAAACTTCGTCACGAGATTTACAACGTCGCGAAATTAAAAGCAAATAAACAAAAAATATGTAAATGAATGTAAAAAGGTACGACGAAATATTGTTGCCCTGAAATGCCATGATTGTGGGGAGCACTGGGGACGGATTACGTGTACCGAGACAAAGGATTCGGCACTCCCTAACAATTCCTATTCGTTGGAGGCATGTAATCGACCACTGCCACGAACGGTCTATAGGTTTCTTTACCATGAAATAACTCACATTGTAAGTTAGGGAATTGTCATTTTTACATGCATTCTTGTATGCTCGGAGTCAAAAAATCTTCAATAGTATTTAAAAAGTACATCTAAATACGATGAGAGTGCGTGAAAAACCTATGCATTACAATAAAAGCAAAAATTATAAAACTATATCTACTCGATTTTCCATTATCGCAACATGCTCGTTAAAGATATACTCGCCTTCGGAACGAGTATGGGTTGATATAGAAGCTCAAGGCGTGAAGTAAAATGCATAATAAAGGCACCAGCTTGTGTGAACAATTTTAACATGTGGGGCACAAAGTGCAGGGTTTTGACCTAGAAGAAGTCACTTTTTACTCTGGATTTTACACCGCAAACCCAATTACGAGCGTCAACTGACTACGTGCCATTTTACTAAAGAGAATACGCGTTTAACATTCAAGAGAGATAGTAAAATGTCTTTTGCCTCGACAAACTATAATGTTAACGCGTTTTAACAAAATCGACGCTCTTAAAGTTAACCCTACAAACTTATTAATACCAAAAACCGCGGTAACCTTTCACGTGTTTAATTTATTTTAATCTCGGAGCTGACTCGGAATAAAATAAAGGAAATGAGCAGAGAAAAGAAACAATTCCTTGGTGCTGAGATTAATTTTCCCGCTCCCAGCTTCAATGTTTGGGCCGCGGTAACGCTGACCAGTATTAGTGACCAGCTAGCTAAATTAGAGTTTTAAACTGGTTGAACTGGCTCGATCTGGTATTACAATATTTTTTTATACACACACACACTTACGGCTATATTCCCCAAAAAAATAGGTAGGGTTGCATTTCTGCAATAACATTTTAATATACATATAATCAGCCTATCGCCGTCCACTACTGAACATAGGCCTACGCAAGAAAGCGCCAACTATCCCAGTCTTGTGCGGTCCTTATCCATCCATTACCCGCCACCTTTCTCAAGTCGTCGGAATATCATCATTTCAATATGCGATAATCAAATTAATCTGGTTATCATTATTTTTGTCACTAGCTTTTAGTACCATACCACTTATGTTTCTCTTGATGTTAACAATAAATATATAAGTGAGAAATAACTTTATTAAATACCTGCCGAAATTTTAACATAAAATTAACATAGAAGTTAGAAAAAGAAATTCCCGGCTACCAGGCTCCCATAAAAGTATGCAACTAATTTCAGATCAAACGAGGTGATATCACAAATTCGCCCCTTCGTTCGTCATCGCAATTCTAGGGGTCGTGACCTTCTGCCCCAAAGCATCTTTCGGCACGACCTACCCGGTGCCAAATTACTCGATCCCGCGTTAATTTTACAACATCCTATATTCGCTTGCAGCCTCCACGCAGCAGTAATCATCATGAACAGACTTGACTTAGGATACTCGTTATTCAATTACTTGGGACTATGTGGTATTAGCAGGATAGACAATTTGTTATTAAAACGCACAGGGGGTCATAATAATTCAAATAAGATATAAGGATGAGAAGGGATATATACGTGTTATACCTATGGAAACTCGTTCAACCGGTTTAAATTTTAAATAATCACTGAGATGCTAGTACGCTCAATAACTTCATCTGGGTAAAGGATACCGAAGAAAGAAGAAGAAAGTATCTTCATTGCATGGCAAAAATTTGTGTTTCGAAGCTATAAGAATAAAAAAATATCTCTTGTCATAACAGGTCTGTTTTATTCCCGTTTTGAAACATTAAAACGCTTATTAGCTACGAAACCAATACAGTTTTTGAAATAATGAACTGATATAGTTTACTGTGCTTACAATGATCATGAGATAACCATTCTCATAGTCCAATGCCAAAAAATTCTGTAAAGGTACATTTAAACCTCTTCAATAATTTTAAAAGCTTAGCATACAAACTCGCTTTCGCATTTATAACATTAGGATTTGCATTTTGTCGACGTGGATTGAGTTTCATTTTATTGAGATATTTATCTTCAAAAAGGTATGATTTGAAAATGAAATAATGTCTTTATTATGATCCATCTAAATCTGTCTAACATATCTATATAATGTCTAATATATATACTTATATATAAAGCCGGAAATAAATCTTGTACTGTTGAAAATGTGCAACAATATTTAAAAAAATAAACAAAAAGATGAATGTAATTTTTTATCTTCAACTGTTTTTCCTACGTTCGCTCCATTTTTGTGAAAAGTACTAATTGTCGGGTGATGTTTAAGCCTATTTGAGTGTTTTGAAGTTCAGTAGTATTGATATAGAATCGTGGGCGCATTAGTGTGGTCCCTGTTATGATAAAAACATGGTTGGCCTTCAAAGCTTCTTAATTCTGTGATAATTACACGTCATATTCAGCGGCATAAAAAATCAGATTAACAATAGTTGCCAATCTTTCCCAGCATGAAAGTAGTGTGGAGAATAATAGCCAACTTTCTTTCAATATTTTTTGTTGGGAGCTAACGATGCCTGCCCATTGTCGGTTTTACTACGTCATCATAAAAATACACCGCTTGAGTTACTTCTACACTTTATTACAGATTAAATATTGAACAGCTAGCATATTTCATGTTTGTGCTAAAAACTTCCGCATTTTCGGTAAGCCAATCTGCGTTTTTAATACCCATCTAATCTGATTAAATGCAAATGTACTTCCATTCCATAGCCTTTCGCGTCGGTTGTTGGTACTCTTTCCTAAATAAACTTTAATTTCGAGCGGAGGACGTTCTTATTTTATGACTCCAGGAAGAATTTTCTTTAACGCAGTAATTTCTTAAATTAGAAATAAAAATTATATTACTCCCGAGTTTTGCTATAATGGTATTAGAGATCTTATGTTTTTGACAGATTTTGTTGCACGATTGCCACATTGATACCCGTGGATGTAATAAAAAAGTTCTTTGCTCAATTTTCGGGTTGGGGTAAGTGCTATTGGTCGTAATTAAGCTAAATTACATGTTTAAACTTTAATACTGAAACATAAGTTAAGACAGAGGCAATTGCTGTACATCATTACGCTGTATAGATAAGGCTCTGCAATAATTTCAATAGTATAGGTATACATTTTATTTTAAAAACTGAAACGAACATTCATGTACTCAAGCATTGCATTCTTTTGATGACCAAAACATGACGTATTTATATTTTATAAGGAGTAATTAATTTACCAGCAGTAAATAACAGGCAGCAGAAATCCCGAGGATAAAATTATAAAATTTTGCGGTTTTGCAACGAAGCTATCAAAGAACTAATATTGGAACTTCCTACAAACACCTTTCATTTCCCTTAAACCTACTTCTTCCGTTTTCAAGCAATCAATTTAAAAAATTACTTCTGCGAGCCAGTTTATTACGTTTGTCTTGATTAAACTAGAAATAGCACGTCTTAAGAAAACTTGTATTTCTAAATATGGCCCACCAGTCTGAGAAGATCCGCGTTTTATTTTCAGATAATGGAATAAGTCACTTCAATCCTCTGAGATTGTAGCCGTTGTTTATTTCGGTATAACTTTGTTAGCTTCAGCAATTTAATTTCAGGTTTCTAAATCAAATTTGTCTGTATTGACACTATTATAACATAACCTGACACAATTTCAATTTGTGTTTAATTAACAAAATGAGCTTACTTGCTTGTTTTATTAATTATATTTCTATTTTGCACGATATTACCTAACAGGTTATTAAACCAAAATCCTGTCAGTCTTTATTAGGCCTGAGGAACCCAAAACAAGCGTTTATTTAAGAAGCTAACTTTCTTTCTTTCTCTTCTTTCTTTAAAAAGCATTAGTATCTTCCCATTAGTGTTTGAAAAGCAATGATCTTAACACCTAAGACGCGTAAAAATGTGAATATTGCAAAGTAAAGATACAAATATAATCCAAAAAGATAGCAACATCATTACTATAGCAAGCATACGTGGGATGGACTAGTACAAAAATAAGGGCAAAATTTCCTAATTCCTGACTCGTAAAGAAGACAAATGAATTCGGGTTCTATTTGGAAATGCTAACGAATTCGAATTTGATATTCGAATGTCTATTTACAGGAATGGAAGCAGAATTTGCCACATCACGACATCCTTAACGATGTACCGCTTTTGGACTCATTCGCAACACGGCCGAGTGGAACGAAATTAATACCACCATTACCATTCGATTTTTCCAATATTTTTAAAAGTGCAATATCCGAAAACAACCATCTGTTGAATCATAGATGGGTTAAGAGAATGACGGCAATCATTTGCAGTATGCCATAACTGCAGTCATATGCTAATTATACCATTATTATCGAAAATTGAAGTTTAAGGGTTTCTTCCGCACATAGTCATACCTACAAGGGACGTTTCAGTGCCACAAAATAGGAAGCCACAAACTTATAGTTTGGTGCAAAAGTATCAAAATAAAACGTCCACGGACGCTCTGAAAAAAATAAAAAAAATATTCTTAATAATAACAGCCATTGATAGATACACTTAAGCTTACGATCAGGTATCAACGCCTAGTCCTGGTATACAAAAAGGTTTCCATTACTTTCCACTCCGTGTTACAATGTCCGAGATATTGCATATTTGTGAGTAAGTAAACTTTATTTACGCGGTGTATTTTTGGTACGCGGCCAAAGATATCAGGTAGGGACACCCAATAGCGAAGCCTGACCAACAAAGTTAAACACAATCTCTTTGTTAGAGTTCTCGGCATATTTTACATACGCATGTAAACAAGATTACCTCGCACTCTTTTTGTTACGAATTCTCATACTATGTGTTACTCTTAACATAACACACTAGAATTTCGTTTGTTATCAGTTTATGAATGGAAACTAGATTTCTCTCCACCCTGGCATAGTACAGCAGAATTATGAATTGGACGGCTGCCCATTTGAAACTAAATAGTTTAAACCGCCCATACTATTTCATAAGCAGCAAACTTCAGAAAACTAGACGCTTTATACAATGCTTGGAATGTATTCGACTCAAAACTGGTCATCACAGTTTGGGCCCCAATAAATAGCAATCCTCTTATCCAGCGACCTAAATGTTGTAAGAAGCTAAATTAGCATCGAGCCTGTAAAGATTTATCGAAGTTAAAATTCATTTTTGTCAAACATGCATAAAAAATCACGTATCTTTATTATTGGAATAAGGTAAACAAGAAAGTGTGCCACTTGATTTTAATTGGTCAACACGACCCATGAACACCCACAATACGATTTATATGGACCACATTGTTTCAGCATCATCGTCATTAGTCACCTGACGTCTATTCCCATATAGCTTAATCAATGTTTTAAAGAGTATCTTAGTACCGTGTACCCAACGACATTTTCCCATTTACTAATGTTTACACCGTCCAATAATTGTTAAAATATTATTATATTGTCAACAGATCTATGCAATGGTGTGCGTCATCTCGCAGTTCCAGGAATATCTGGAAGGACGTGGAACCGCTGCTTTCGATTATTCCGACCGGGTAAGTCATTTGCTTTACCTACTCGTACATACATCCAGCGGTGGACTTCTTTTAGCTGATGGTGGTGACGTTCATCATAATTATTATGATGGCATACATAGTATCAAAACTCAAGACGTCAATCTTGAATGGTAGAAACGATGGGCTGATGAAACTACATGCAACATCTTAATTTTACCGATTTATATCGGACTAGCTTTTGCCCGCGACTCCGTCCGCGTAGACTCTAGGGTTAAGTGCAGAAAGTTTTATGCATTTATAACATGTTTATCCCATGGGAATACATTTTAAAATAAAATTATCCCATGTCAATTCTGTGAGCCCTACCTAATATCTATCTCTATACCAAAAATCATTCAAATTGGTTTGGTAGATCCAGAAATACCCATTCCCACGGGAATACTACATTTTCCGGGATAAAAATATCCTATGTTTTATCCTGATGTATAAGCTATATTGTTGTAAAGTTTCGTTAAAATCCATTCAGTAGTTTTTACGTGAAAGCGCAACAGACAGACAGACAGAGTTACTTTCGCATTTATAATAGTAGTATGGATTGAGAGTATCGGAAAATTAATACTTTTTTAAATTAATAAAACATAGAATTCTTATATGAACGCAGTAAGTAGGTAGCAGGCCTTTTGAACACCTAAAGTTTGAATTTATAATTTGACAATCTTAAAATCATTATAAGTAGTAAAACGTGGTATGAAATAATATAATTGGCATAGATCTCTCTATCACCGAAGCGATGATTGACATGATTTAAGTTTACTCAAACGTTGCTTCAACGTTTTCTGGAATTCATAATATTTTTTAAATCATCAAACAATATCACATAAAAACTAACAAAAAAAAATAATAATTAAAAAAATAATATATTAAGATTCTGCAAATGGGTCAGACAACTGGGGAGTAGGACAGACGAACTTAAAATAGGTTAAGGTGAAAGCACCTAAAAACCAATATCTTGAACATGAACTTGTCTGCCTGAAGCTAGGTTCGTCATGCGCTAGCAAGCTGCTCAATATTGGAATAGTTTGCAATAAACCACTGATCAAACTATTGGGCTGCGAGCTATTGCAGGATGAGGTACCTTAACTGTTCCGCGAAGTTTTAAATATATCATTGAAAAACCCGACTCAAAAGGAGCAGAATTTTTAAGGTCGCAGCAATATCACCGCAATAGCACGTTCTAGTATCCAAAATATAAAACACGACATTACCAAAGCACGTTACTCAAATCTGGATCAGCAAAAAATCACTCAGCTTCAGGCAAGACACCATAATATTTGTGTCGAATGAAGAAATTATCCATGTATAATGAACTTTACTTAAATCTGTGGGTGAAAAATATATTTTTTTTATTTATAATATACTTAATTGTACACCATGAAAACATACACAAAATGAAAGGGAAATAAGCTTAGGATTAATGTTAAAATTATATATTTAAAATATGATACTGAATTAAACCTCAAATCATGTAAAAAAGAGGAAAAAAAATTAAAACATAAGAGCAAAAGTCATCACAGTAAATTAATTATTAATGTACCTAATCCAATCTCGTAGCAATTATGCTATTACCGTGAAATCACTAACAGATGAAAGAAGATTTTTTATTGTATTAAGCGCGTAAATTATCAACTATTCCTTGAAATAAAGGTAGTGTAGGTTAACGACTATGAAATAAGCTTTTGTGCGGGAATTATTTTTGAAGCGAATTAACGAAATTACGACTATATTGTGTTTACGAATTAAAGGGATCTCTTAGATTGCAGTCATGACATTCCTAATTGACCTCATCTAGTTATTTCGGAAGTTTTTCTTGATATGTTTTATCTTAATTTACTCTCCCTTACAGCTCTGTCCCTTTTGCATTTCCCAAACCTATTAAACCTTATCAATGTTTAAGGGGATATATTATGTAGCAAATTATTCACTTAAACACGCTTTCGTCATATTACTTTTTCCTTTACCCTTTAAGAAAGAGTATTACGTTAGCCCTTAGCAACAGAATCACGGTTTTACGAAACCGAATTCCTTAAAAAATGACGTCTATATTTTTTTTTAAACCTTTCATCGACACAAATACGCTTTGTTAATACATTCACGAAGGGCGCATAGAAACCTCGGCCTATAATTATATTTGAATAATCGGACAAAATCTGCAGTAACTTTAATAAACAGAAGCCTACCAACTAATACGAGTACCTAGCTCGCATGCTCTCAGGTTTCAATTTCTCTTTATCTATAAAACTAATTATAGAAAATGAACGCGCGAGTGATAATCTTATTCCCAGCGTAGTTGGTGCGATGAAGTTGCACGTGTAACAACCGCAATAATTAGAATATCTTGACGTATACTGCAACGCTTCAATAACTCAGAGGCGGGCGGAATGTGGGAGTATCTATGTCTATCAATACACACAACAGTCACACTTGACTTTGATCGTGGACTATAAAATAATAAGAGATAATCATGTTAGTGTTAATTAAGTTTGTCATTCAAAATCAGCTTCTTCTGGGAATACTATAATTTATGTAGGTAACTGTAGTTTTAGGATAAGAATGGACATAAAAAAGTACGAGAAAGAAAATGTATATTGTATATTGGCAGTGTAAGTTACCCAGGTGCGATGTATTCATAAAAAATTATACACAGACATTCACCAAGTTCACTGTTCTATGTCTCTTTGCGACCATTTTCCCATGAGTTTTAAAGAGATTCTCTTTGAAATGCATCTGTCGCAGCGGTCGGTAGCGCTGGTCAGTCATTATCAGATGATCTCACTCTCATCTCCCATAATAGATAATAATTAACTGAAAGTAGATATAGTAAAAATGTAAGGAACCATGTTTGAAACCAATATGGATGAAGATCGAGCGCAAAGCACTATCGGAATAGATCAAGGGAACCGGCACATACGTTAGGCGTCTGGGGCGGTGGAGTGTGAAAACTACGCTCCCCCCGGCGCACCGAGAATTTACCCCCGGCCTGAAATAGTTGTTAGGGCTATTACACGATGATGAGATTTTCTTCCATAGATTGGTACCTATTCTTAAAACATCACTGTCTGTAAGTCTCAGAAAAGCAAATTATTAAGCTGGGTAATGGAATCTACGAACATATTCAGCTATTATGATAGCGTGAGTTTAAGATTTAATTAGACTAATGAACGACCTGTACGAGGTTTTAATTTCCAAATAGAGATTAACTTAGAACTGAAAACTGGTCAAATGGCATGAGTTGATACAAACAACTTTATTAATGAAAGACAATTAATTAAGCAAACCAATTCATAAAGCGGTGACATCTTCCCATTCAATGATAATAAAAATAATATGAACAGATTGTGTTTACATAGGGGACCAGCGGCTTCGTCTGGTTTTATCCGTGCGCAATTTGTTTGTGTACTCTCACTCTCTCTTTCAGTTTTTTATTTACTTGCTTTATGTAGCATTTAACTGGAGCAAAGAGCATTCTCAATCATTTCTGATAAGCATTCTGTCGGTAGTCAATATTAATTATAAAGTTCCTCATGTGTCGAATTCTAGCCCTTAGGAATATTGAAACATGGTATACAATATTTGACCGGTTAAATGAAATGTTAAGCCTAAGTTAAGTGATGACAGTGATGGCCTTGAGGTTTAGGCGCACGGTCGAGGATCTCAACGGTTGCGGGTTTAACAAGCACACCCCCTTGACTTTTCAAAGTTATGTGTGTATTCTAATGAATTACCACTTGTTTTAACCGTGAAGGTAAACATCGTGATGAAACCAGCACACCTAAATGTTCTTAGGTGTGTAGTCCGCCAACCCCCACTAAGCCAGCGTGGTAGACTTAGGCCTACAACCTCTCAATAGTATGTAGAGGAGGGCGGTGCCCAGCCAATGCTGTCTAAATAGACGTGTATAGGCTGACGACGAGACATCCTATATTGATGAAGTAAAAGGATTACCAGTCTTCCACTAAGGCTAACACCTATTATTTTTATTACCAGCTAGCCGCAGTGCAGTACACTGCCACGGCCCAACAGACGACTACCACCAGCTCTGCTCCGAGCGGCAGGCGCCGTTCTGCCGGCAAGCCCATGCCGAGCCGCTGCGACCCTGAAGAGTTCTCCGAAGCACCGACTAAAGCGATCAGTAAGTATTAATTTGGATAAACACGAGAACTAAGACTAGCAAGAATATCTCGTATGATATGGCTTAAATGATGAAAAAAACGTGCTTCTCTCGAAGGGAATCGTACCTGGAATTTCGGTGCGCCTCAATTAGTCAAACAACAATAAGTCTATCATAATACATATTAGTTTTGATCGTGTAAATTATACAATCATTTCATCTGTTTCAATGTTTAATAAAGCTTTATTTTCCAAAGAAATGAAGATGATTTATATAATGGGTGATAAATATTAAAGAGCTCGATATTGCCCAGCCTACTTTGTACAGCGCGGGCAATTGTTTCTAAAACATTAGAGTTGTTAAAATCCTCTCAGACATCCTTTAATGCAAAGACTGAACAAAGTAGGAGTAAGTTATTTGTGTATTAAATATTTATGAGGCTGTTGAACGGCTAATTCCAGTTTTGTTTTTGGATTATTATTCATTTTTTTATGTATTTACATAATCAAAAACACATGAAAACTAAACGGGAAAACAGCATTATAGACACATGATGACGTTACGCAACTGTTGATTAAACCAACTAAACTTTTGTGTAAATCATTATCAGCCCACATATGTCCCGATAGGAATGGACTTCTTCTACTGAGTGAGAATAGGACTTAGTTCTCCACATTAGCCTAGTACGGGTTGGCTGATTACACGCCTAATAAGTTCTTAAAAATACATCCAACAAAAAAGGTGTGCAGATTTTCTTAAAATATATTTTCTTTAATTACGTTATAATTTATTCTGAATAAGATGAAACGGTGCCTATAAGTGATTGTAATGATGGAAAAATATTCACAGAACGCGGTAAGTCTATTTCGCTACGAGAGGGCTTTGCACCCAATGGTTTGTGACCGTTTTCTGGATGCATACTAACATACCATCGACGAATTGGAATTATGGCTATCTGCCTGTTTGAAACTCACAAGCATTACTTGATTTCAATGATCTGCTCAAATAGTTCCTTATGTGCCGTATTTCTAACTGCAGTATGGCTATACTATATAACAGTAGTAGAAAATGTTATGAGAAAAAAAATTATACACGGTGTCAACGACACCGTGTCGTAGTCTAAAACTAAGACAGGTAATAGCTAGGGTGACAAGAAAGACATTGATGCTATTATAAGTCCCGAAAAAAAAATATTTTCATTTCTCCCTAAAAAACGTTAAAATTACTATTTTTTCCAAACTTATTTTAGCGTCAACTTTTTTTTAAACATCGTGACTATTGTTTGTCTTGATTTTCAATCACGGTCTTTTAATACCTTTTATAATTTAAATTAATGAATAATAAATAATAGATAAATTTAGGTGTGGGGATGTAAGGGACTTTGGGAAAGGACATACACTATTTATAGCTATTTATGATATTGTGCATTGGAGAACAGGGGATCAAACATTTGTCAATTATAAAATCTAAGCAACAACATATAAACATTTTGTATCAGATTAAATCATGGGCTCATTAAGTTTTGAAGAAGAAGAAGAAAATCTAAGCAACTTCATATAAAGATTTTGTATCAGATTAAATGCGATCACGGGCTCATTAAGTTTTGGGTGGAGAGAAGATTGCATGCCTCAATCCTCTTGCCTTGTAAGCCCACGAACATAATTAATATTAAACAATGTAATAGTACATTTGCATATTACATCGCGAGATGCGGTTAGATTAGTGTATAATCTTAATATCCAAGTTGATGTTAGTCGTTGCTAGAATTGTATTTTCGTGGCGTTAAATATGTTATAAAATTATATGATTGGTTTAAAACCCAATCACCCAAAGATAAAATTATATTTTATCTTTGTTAAAATAAACTATAAATATTACTATCGACATTCGAACGTTGGAAGTTTTGTTAAAGGGCTATGAAATCTATTTTTTATAGCAAAGAAAGAAAGAATTTTCTTGTTGTATTTTTTTTTATTTTTGATGTAGCGCAAATGTAATTTGTAAACACCCATAAGCCAAGGCTTATGGTCTAACACATCCTTTTTAGACAATAATTCATAACAGAAATCGATTCTTTAGAAAATATATGCGTTCAATACGATAGCAATTCTGATATTAAGAAAATATCATCCTTCAAAGCGAATAATTTCTTATAATCTTAACGTGAGGGTGTTCTTTCATCATTAATAATATTAATTTTTTTTTCCACATTATCCATTTTATTAAACACACCCCAATGGACAAATTCTTGACGAAACACTAAAAAACAGTAAAACTTACTGGAAAATTGAATCCACAATCAGTCGTACGTATCAACTTAAATACAAGACAAATAAGAATCTTCATTTATATTCAACATGTACAATCATTCAAAAATTGAAAGCCCTCTAGAATTTGATTTCTGTTGAGCCTCAGGGAGTGCCTCATCCCGACGCGTTTTGTTTCGGATTTGCCCTAAGCTTTGTCTCATCTTACATAAGAGCAAATGGTATCACTAATCTGTTATCATATCGACGTTCAATCAAGTCTTGTTAACCCATTTATTTTGCCCTTAATACGCGATGAAGAAGGGTAATAAAAGGGCAATCAAAGTTAATTGATCAGTGATGTCCTCTTTGCCCTAGGGGGCATGCCTGAGATCGACGCGTTCATTCTGTTTGGAGTTCTAACGACAATATTGTTTATAAACATAAGATTTTAATGCAACTAATAATTTAATATAAAAACAAAACTGAGCCGCTTTTACAGTATTTCAATGAGAATTAACAAGAGAATGCTTGGCAATATTAATATTTATTCGCTGAAGCCGGGGATGAGAAATGCTTTAATTTCGTTTTCTCACGGCCTATAGAGTCTTTCCCGCTCCACTTTATCTCAGCCGGTGTTCGGACAGGTTTTAATTTTTCATTTGGCGTGCTCACGAAATATAACTCGTAGCGGTTGGCGGTTGATCCGACATCCCCACGGGAATTAAAGTTATGTCAGCAGTCATTTGTCAGGTCAAAATATTCCCAACCTTATATTTGAGTGAATGAATGGCTACGTGACGTCACTTCCATGTGTATGATGTCTTTAGTTCAGCTGTTGTTTAGAATACTAGGACTTATGTAAACAATTTTCTATAGAACACACAAAATTCTGACGTTTGTTCAAGGGCCTACTTGACCTATTAATGGCTCACTATCAGGTAGCCAGTGTTCCTTTTGAGGCTATTCGCTGTTGTCATAGTGGAGTCTTGAATCTTAGTGATTAGGCTTATAATATTTATAGTTTGCTACATGCATGGTTAACCTAGACGCAAACTTCATTAATTTTTATGCAGCATACATACAAATTGTGTTTAAAAAGTTAATAATCTTGGCAAATTGTATTACATTGATCGATTAACTGTCAAAATAAAAGTACACGAAAAGTCTTGTAGTAGCACTTAAAACGAATTTAAGTGCTTCGTAATATATCAGCTACAATAGGCTTTCAAAAATAACATTAGGTCGTTAAAAATATACACTTACACAGTAAATACACATGATTTGTACGTGAAGAGAATTTATTAGACATCTTACGAAATTTAAAGAAAATATGAAATGTTAAAGTAATATTTATTACATTTGTGAAGGTCAGTCCAAACTCCCAATAACTCAGGAGTACGCTAATATTAGTTGTAAGATATAATATGTCAAAATACTTACTTGTCACTAAGATATAGGCCTCGCTTTTATAAACGAGCGCTGTTCCACGTGGTGAAAAGAGGTTTAATGACGTTGTTTTATCATAGTTGCATAATGAGGGCAAAGGGTATTCAAGCCATTGATTAGTTAGCTTCATTATTCTCTCAGTATATACTGGTATTCTCACTCTCATATTCTGTGCATTGAAGTTGGCACTAAAGATTGACAAAACTTCAATAATGATCTTTGATTTAATATTTTTATTATTGGATGCTTATGTAACATTGCAAAACTGATTTATTGAATTATTTTTTTAATAAAAACAAGATGGCTTTTCAAAATGATTGTTAAAAAAATACACGCACACTGAGCATGATAATTCCTTTAGAATTATTATTAGTTATAATACTGAAAATATTATACATCTGGGATGGAAACTGCGAACATGTGTTATGAGACTGAACTTCAAAAAATTTTGCTTAGCAGTCACTCAACTACATAAATTTCCCGCAAATATAAAATCTTCAATTAGTTAGTACGTGCTCTGTTTTGAAATAAAACTACTAACCCAACAAATTCTAATGGTTATACTTTAGCTAAACATGGCTAATCAACCGCCACTGTTAAAATCCTCTTTTATAACTTAGCGGGCAGTTTTCTTTGTTGTTATCGGAGGTGAAAGTAATCGAAATAAGTTAAAAATATTTTTTCGCAGGGAATTATAAAGTTTTATTGGCGTCTTAATTTGTTGAAGTTCGTAGTATCGGACTCAGATCGATAAGACTCGCGACTAAGTGGCCCTGAAATTTAAAATATATTCTGATGTAAACATTTTATTTCTGCAGTGAATTATCACCAATTTCTATGCTATAATCGTAATGGTTTTTCACGAAATTAAATTAAACCTTAAAGTGACTGGATTTTTTTAAACTGTACACTTTTTTCCTTTATCCTTTTACTATGGTATTAAATCTGTGACCAAAGTGAATTCAGGAATAAGTAGTGATGATCAAGGGACTAATTTCACAACGCTAAGACTATAAGCGTCGTGTGATGTCACACACAACCTTAAACCCTCACGCTTCACAAATATTTGGGTGTTGCAAAATGTCATACTAAAATACTCGAGGCGAGATCGGAAATTGTATAGTAACAAAAGTCAGGTTAATAAAATTAACACGTACGCTTTAATATAAATAATGATTTAAGTAACGATACTTGGAATAAATTTCAACAATAACACCCCATTAAATACTTGTTTGAAAAATTGACTTAAAGTTCCCGGGTTTGATATTCAGATCGGGCAGTCTAAGCTGTAAGCTCATCTGCTAGGACATTGTGACATCCAGCACGTAGTAAGAATTTACGCCAAATAGCAGCTATAGACTTGTTCCCCATGATATGGGATATAACCGGCAAAACGTAAATGTATGCCTGCCTATTTCTTTATGGGACTGAGAACTATGAAAATGTATGGATATAATTATTAGGGTTTTTGTTCGACAACAAGCTTATCAATATGACAGTATATAATAATATATCTCTTTTCCCCACGTGGAACTTATAGAGGTTCTCAAAATGTGGAGCGTACGCTTCTGTTCACATGTTAGGGAGCTAATGAATGTGCCTTGCAAAAATCATCAAATTTATTTAAACGCTGAGTGTTTCCAAAACAATCAATGCTAATTCTGGCAGTAGGTTTTATTACGCACCTCGATCAAACTTTTGCCTCTATTATTAAAGGTAACATAAGGTATTATCATAAATACAGAATGATAGAATGGTGCATCCCGTATACCTTAATAAAAATCACTATTAAAATTATTCGTAACTTCGTAACTAGTAAATGTAATCAAGAATAATGTAAGCAAGATTGCGTATAACACTGTTTTATGGCCGGGGCTAAGGTACTATTTCAACCCGCTTTTACATTTATTTTTATTACATTCTACGGGGTAGGTGGCCTACGCCCAAATCCTCCCAAGCGTTTGTGAGGAAATTCATTATAGTATTTTTGCAGCTTCCGTGCTGTCAAAAGCGACCCGTTCCACTGTGAAGAAGCACGTGCAATTCCCTGACGAACAAAGCTGCATTGAAGAGGCTGCCGAGACCCAGGCCAATGGTGAAGCCGATGAAAAACCCGGTAAGACTAGTTGTTACCCTAGGAACAAAGTAATACGCTTTGGCGATTCTTTAACCTGTAGCTACTCTGTGAGTTGCTGGCTGCCTGCCATTTACAAGCCTTTTACATATGTATAGGTTACTATACGAAGATGTTGTTTAATCATTGGTATCGTGGAGGATGCGCCATGCTTCTAGATGGTCCTGGATTCAATTCCCCGTCGGGATATTACTAGATTTTTCTCTTAGGAAATTCAATAGCAGCAAGTATTCTGAAGTCGTGACCAAGGCTTACCTCTTATTAGCTAAAATGTTACTGCCGTAACTTGGATATAGGATCCTATTTATTTTGGAGCTTTGAGACGTAAATATGTTCTAAAGTAATTTGTTTACTATGCGTTATGATACAGACTGCTGGACTCAGTATAGTTTTTTGCTATTTTATAGTGTTAAATATTCTTACATAGCCGCTTTCATTTTAATAAGCTGAGTTAAGTTAACCGCTTTGTAGATGAAAAAGGGCTTAACTCATAACGACCCCATATAATAGTACGACCCATTTGTAACTAAAACATGATATCAAAACATTCGCAATTTTTTTGAGTGCCTTAATAGAAATCATATTCCTCTATTAAATTTCTGTAAATATTATTGAGCGATCATTACATACGACCTTAAGTATTCGAAATGATTATTCTAAACTTACGAGTTGTTTTGTCTTGTTCTGTTGAGTGTCGGTATAGCGAATAAGCAAGAAACAAACATGACACAGTTGAGAAAGGTCATATCTACATTCATAACCAAGCCTCTATAATAATTGCTTACTGTTCTAATTATAAATTAATAGATCCCAGAGTCGTACTACATCATCAAATTGTTATTCATACCTAATTAGATTTTTATTGCGCTATATATTAAATGAAATAAGTTATAATTAAAGGTAACATCGCGAAAGGGACCACATGTTGTGTTTATGCGGGTTATAATTTATGTACCGGAGGCAGGGTTGCCACGCGTCATAACTTCACAAAAAACGTGATATCTGGAATTATAAGGGTTTTACAATGTCGCTGATATGTGTAATGTATAACAAAACTCAAAAAATGTTACAAAAGAGTATGTTTATGACATTTTTCCTGTTATTGAATATTATTAAAAGATTTTTTTTGTGATGTGAAGAATAAATTTAACATGTAAGTATTTTTATTCCAAGACAAACTTTAACTTAGATTACTATATCCGCCCATCTTTGTGACTCTACTGGACACATTTCTCCTTCATATCTCAGAGGGATCCAGCCTTAGTCCAACCTGATCTAGTATGGATGTCAGTCATTTATTATTGTATGAGTTATTTTTTATTTTTCTAAATAAAATTAGAGTACTTAATTCCATATAGTTGCGATGACGTTGTAAGCTTGGTACTTGGGAGATAAATGTTTTCGTGACCCCGATGGCGTCGTCAATTTGTATGAAAAGTAGCTTATACTCACGTGTGGTATGGGCGCTGTTTACGCAATAAAGATAGCATACAGTGGAGCTTGCGTAACCTATTGTAAAAGGAAAAACATGTAGGAGAAAAGTGAGGATTTACTACAAAAATTGAATGATAACTTCACCCGAGATTTCCAAGAATTTATTCACAAAAATAGCTTCCACGCTGTGGACTATCTAAGTTGAAATATGAATGAAGTTGTCTTAATCGGGCGAAACCATTTACGGTTATAGCATACCCCATGCCTTGGGCGTATGTCATTTTGTATCCCACCACGGCATGACCAACTGGATCATAGATATTTTACGGGGACCCCGGGCAAAACTGCATGGATGGTCTGGTACCTTAGTTAAACTAAAACCAGGGAAATTACCTAGACAATCAGTGGCTCTTCAAAATTCCGTTGGAATAAAAACGGAACAATGAATGAACACCTTATGAATCATGCTGACCAATTGAAAAGACTAAATAAAAATACATACGTAGATGAGTTACGAGACAGTAATCTCGATCAGGGCAGTGATGGCCTCGAGGTTTAGGCGCGCGGTCGAGAATCTCGGCGGTCGCGGGTTCGAACCCCAGGCACACACCTCTGACTTTTCGAAGTTATGTGTGTATTCACATTGAATTATCACTTGCTTTAACGGTGAAGGAAAACATCGTGATGAAACCTGCACACCTAAAAGTTCTTAGGAATTTCTTAGGTGTGTAGTCCGCCAACCCGCACTAGGCCAGCGTGGTGGACTATGGCCTAAACCCTCTCAATGGTAGAGGAGACCCGTGCTCAGCAGTGGGCGTATATGGGTTGATGAAGAAGAAAGAAGAAGAAGAATCTCGATCTGTATGTAGGATTACGTAGAGAATATTGATAACCAAAAGTCTTCGAAAACATCATTTACGAAATATTACGATGTAATTCATAGCGAAAATTTGTTTTCAATTATCAAACGTTAGCTGTGTCTTATCCAAATGTGCTAAAATTATAAGTGACGGATTTGTGATCTAATTTTGTTTCTTTTAAAAATAAACACCCCACTGTCCTTTGAATCGATCCGTCTGTTTTCTCCATTCAGCCCCTTCCAGACACTATAATTGTCAACAACGTCAGTACGGAAAGCCTAATAGTCACACATAAAGGTTTTGTTATGACAGTATTCATATGGTTCGAAACGAACCAGTTGATGTATAAATTACAGCTCTTTAGAAATTAGCCGTCACGCTTTTCGCTTCAATACATAGCTTTCGCAATGATGAATGCGTATTTAACTTCTGTTCCGGCCGTGACATAAATATAGGCCTAATAACAGTTGGAAATAACAACTTCATACAACATATTATGTATGTAGGTTACAGTTGGAGCCTTCATTAATATTGAAATAGCTGTTATCAATATTTGTAGTCAGAACAGCTACATAATATCAATGAAATAATATGAGATCAAAGAAACAAGAGCAAACAAACTGTGTATTTTTTATCAAAGTAAATCAGATCTAGTAAGAATGTTAACAAAAATGTTTAATGGAATAATAATAATTATAGTTCACATAGTTTTTTGGGCATTAATCACGTCCCCGGATTTGAAACTATTAGTATAAAGCATACATATACTCTCTTTATATTTGAAGAGAGTATTGTACGTGATAAAAATGTCTAAAATTCGCGATAATAACTCAATGTAGATTCGGAACTGTGAATTGTTTGACCGTTGAGTGTTTCATGTTGACTAAAGATATTAATGCGACTTCAATTGACTGAACTAGAAATATTCCTATTAGGATGGTTCATGTCGAAGAAACTTTAAATAGTCGCAAACTATAGAAAGATTTCTTAACTGGCACACTCCGGTCATGCTTGAGTGACATTCATGCAGGTAGTTATAATAAATTAATTAAACTTTCTTGTTGAATCAATCAAACCATTTCATTTAAATGTGGTTCGATCTGTAAATACAATTTTTGATTCCCTTTTCTTATCAACAACATTAGGAGGGAAGTTATAAAACTGTAACATTTGCTAATATATTGTGTAAATATTTTTTTAATTGCAATAGAATTCAAGTGTGGCGGGCGGAAAAAGAAAAACGCATCGTTGCCTATCGGGTCTCATAGTAAAACTAACGTGGAAACCAAAAAAATCATTAAAACCACGATCGATTAAGAGACTATTTTTCCCATGCAGAATAAATTAATAAACATTTTCATCATTTAAAAACCACACATTAAACTTATTATTTTATTATAGTAGATACAGCCAAATGTTTTGTCAAATATAAATGCATGCATCCACTTTATAACTGAAGTGGGCTTCAGGCGTCGCTCGACATATCTCGTAAAACTAACTTTTTGAAAGTGCATAATAGTGCTAAAGTTGCGAACCTATTTCTGTCGCGCTTTTAAACTTATTTAACACTTTTCCTCCATTGAGTTCACTATCATGAAGCCATTCCAATTCACAAATGCTTTGTTAAATATTATTTTTCAACCAATGCTATTTGTCAAACGGGAATTTCGATGTAATTGGTCGATTGAATCCAAGACAGTAAAACTAGCAACATAGTTTTAATCGTTTTAATGAAATCTAGATCAAATTATTTGCTATTGTATATGTAATATGTATTTGTAAGTCTATTAGTTTGGAGTGAATGCTTTTATTCTTTTCCAAGGTCGGATTCAAGATAGGTCATAGGAGAGGGTGCGTAAAGTAGGTATATTTAAAAAAATATTGGTTACAGCATTACATTGCTAACAACTCGCTAAAATTATAAATACTCAGACAGTGGTCCATGCCTTAATAGAAATTATTCTACGAATTAATGTGCCCCTATTCTTTTTCTTTGTACACATTATTTCTATCTAAAAACGCTAGTTTGACCCACTAAGTCGGTAGCTGGCTTTAGCGGGTTCCATGAAATCGTAAAAAGGGTTTACTAGATTTTTCGCCTGATTTATCCTCAATATAATGTTTTATGTTCAAACTCTTTTTCAACATTAAACGAACACATTATGTATAGAGCTTTTGTCGTTTCGTAGAAGTTTCGATCAATGCCTAACGTACTAACTTATTAATTACTAAAAAATATATAATCATTTAATGCATGTAATAAATAAATAAATTGATAGTTCATATTAATGATATATGATATAATGATGTGTTACATCTACTGCCGGACATAAAGCTACCCCTAAGATTTAAGAAAAAGGATTGGATGCCGCCTGCAAACTTTTTAAATTATACGTGACTAATAAAGTACCGCCAAAGCAATCCGACTTATGTACCATTGTACACTTATTTGACTGAATTAAACATACTTTATAAGTATCGGAAGTAATGGAAAACCGTAAATCCATACATAACACACTCCAAAGCTTTCCAATAGTTGATGCAGTTCTTAAAAAATGATTCAAAACCAGTGTTTGAAAGACTAAGGAAATGCAGGGAAAGAGCTTGCTTCCTCTTTCATTCGATAGTCTTTGCCAAAGGATTCTCGTATCTCAAATCGAATGTTTTCTATAGATATAGACTCAAGATTCCAATTCATTGACTCGTGAAATGCCTTGTGCATAGTGTTCGTGTTTGTGGCCACTGCCCACTTGAAGCGGCGGTATGCAATCTTGCGCTCAAGTGGAAGTTGCGGTTGCTTATTAAATACGCAATTGGCGGCTTAAAGCATTCCATTCCGTACAATAATTAAGTTAGTGCTCGGTATTTTAGTACCTAGATAAAATATTTACACCTAGTTTCAGAATTAGATTTTCACGTCCATACAAACTAAGAATGTAAAACTAATGAAAACAAATTATGCTATGTCATACGCGATTGTAATTGGAGTTCAATTAACTACTCAAGGAATTCCACAAGCTCTTAATAGATAGCATTAATCTTTGATAAGTTTTTTTTAAGACCTAGTAGAAAACCTGATCTATAAACAGATTAGCGTATGCTAACGAAAGAAGATTGCTCAGAGCGAACTCCGTGACCAACCGTCCACAGAAAGGCTCCCGCAGCAATTCTGTTAGATAATGCCAGATTCTGCGGTCGATTTAATCTCTATCGTATCTGCCCGACATCGGACACGCTTGCTTGCATCCATCTCGGTGATAGAGAAGCTTCACTATTCAAACAAACCTCTATCCTTACTTTGTGATTATAAAGAAGATGCAGTAATTATAGCTGTCATCAGACTACTTGAGACAAGTTAGCAACATATCTTTTTAATGTTATTTGCACCGCCTCGTTGTCCCTGAATCATTTATTTTGAGACTATTTGACAAAAGTCACTTTTTAATAATTTAATTGTATATTACCCGAGAAATACAAATGTAACCATTTTTGGATACTGCATTGTCTACTTTATGTTTTGTACTTGTATTTAAAATGTAAAAAAATATTTTGTTGAAAATAGTGCCAATTAATAGCCAATTATTGAATACGAACTTAAAGTTTATTGAAATGACGAATATAGATCAAGTAAATATTACTAATTTTAATAGTCTATTAAAATAGCTAAATACCATCTTTGGGCTGGCAAAGTAAACTAGGTTGGAAGCTTTCACAATAGTCGAAAGTGTCAGTGCTCAGTGTTTTACTTATAAGTCTAACGCAATGATAGACAAACAAAAAAGTTGACTATGACAAATTACGATGCATATATTTATTACATTCACGTCAAAAAAATATTTTTTTGATCGGTTTTTTTTTTAATGCGAATAGGTTTGTGATCATTGTAGCTGTTACCTGCCTTAGTTTCTGATTACGAAATTTAGTTTATGATTAAAACCATACATACCTACGTTAAGGATCTCATGGTAAAGCTAGCGGAGTCCAAAAATAGTGTGACAATCGATCAACAATATTCATACAGAAACACTTTGCTGAAGTATCCAATATCGTAGGCGCAACATTGTTGACACAAGTTTTGGCTTTATACCAAAGTTTGTTGGAACGCAATACTCTTTGTACAAGATAATGCTGATGAAAGGAAATGTTTTAGATATATATAAATGGTAATGAATTACACAAAGTGCGTTAGAGTTTCCTTGATGAAGACTGAAACCGCACAACCTATTTTTACATATTTCGTGTTTGTGATTATGTGTTTAATCAACAAACTAAATAATGAATAACTAATGAAAAATAAATGGTTTATTTATGTCTAATTGTAAATCGTTTTTTATTTATTTCTGGGTTAAAATTGGTCTCCAATATTTTAAATCAAAGCCGCCTCGAGTATTAAATATTTAAACAATTTCATGGGATTGAAACTCATATATTCGTGTATGCTCCGAATACATGCTGCATGCAATAATATGGGAATGTAAACAAACATGTATCCAATTCTTTATATGAAGGCAGTCAAAGCTTATATGCAGAAATATTATGAATATATGGACAAATATTATACATTAATAAAATGGATGTGCAATCAAAATCCCAGATACACGAAACTGTTCACTATACAATATTCAACTCGTTACATTTTCATTACATTGAATATATTTTACATATTAACAGGCCTTAATTCCAGGATTTAATTTCAGCAGTTCGTTTTGCGAAATGAGGCATTATAAAATACTGAAATAATTGCTTGAAATTTCCCTTCTGGTAACCCGGTGTCACTGCGAATAAATATTACTCGAAATCAACGGATTATCAAGTTCAACGGAGTCTAAATCTCAAAATATAAATAATATATAAGCACAGTTTATACGAAGATTATTCTATTTTATTTTATAGTAACACTAATTAACAGTAATCATTACATTAACATCACGGTACTTCGACCTCAATTCGCCCTCTAGCTTATTCCAGGCACAGGCCCTTATTTCTATTTAATATTAACTTAATTTCCATAATTCATTTACACTAGACACTTACGTAAGATAACATTTATTGTACAATTTCAGAGTGAGTATAATGTCGAAAAATAATTATCTTGTCATTATTGCTAGTCATTAGGGTCTCATTGCCTTCAACCCTCCCTGTGACAGTGAGTGAAGTGGGATGGATGGGTATTACTAAATAACTTGGCTCGAAAAACAACTGACTGTCTATTACGTATACTCTACAAACATTTTTTCAACCTAACAGTGCCTAAAATAAAGCAAAATATCGACTGCTGTAATGTAAACAAAACAAATTTCACTCAGTTGTCATACTGTGGCATCTCGCGATATTTTTTATTCTGAAATATTTCGTTTAATTTTCCTTCCTTGTACATACGACACGGTACGCTTTGTACGTTTGTTATTCTTCAATCTGTTTTTACCGTCTTAATTTTATCAAATTACGTGTGTTTGTGCTCATTTTTCGTGTTCATTATTTTCAACGTATGTTTATTTTTTATGATTTTATTCAGCGTAAGATACTAATTGGGAGTTGAATAGACTCACGGAACGTAGACTTGGATTACATCTGCCCTCACGACTGTAACAGCTCAACGAATTTCAATGAAAAACTTTCTTACGTATTCCACTTTGAGACATTCCAAGGTAATAAAGATTTTAACATGACCTTAGCAAGTTACTGCATTTTTTAAATGAATGGGGCAAAAGTTTCTACATGTAGTTTTCTATTATTTAGCAGATGTGTTTGTTTCATAATCATAGACTTTTATAAGGTTCTCAATCAAAACTCTTTCGAGTGGTCATTCAACAAGTAGGCAATCCAATTCAGTATTAAGCATTTTGCAGCTGATGTTGCTGTTATTTTTTAAATTTCCCTCAGTAAAGTTGGGTTGTTTGATACAAATATAATCTAATACACTTTTCTATAACAGTAAAGTATATCCTCTTGAAATCCAGCTTGAAAGTAGTCACAGCCCCAGCGCCAACGATACGTGAAAGCGAAATAAATCTCGTCCGAACACGTATGATGTCAATAGAAAGCGCCTACAGGGCTGTGAATGCAGAGATCGCGCGCATTCTTACATTCTCGTACAGACGGAAGACTACAAAATTCCAGATATTCTTTGTGAAATATATTCCACTTTGCACGCTGCAATGCCTTCGAAGCCCAACGGATTGCACTAAATCGCAGGTTAAGCCCGAGCGGTGTTCAATTCTTTGAAGGAACATAAAAGGACTCTATATTTACAAGATCCATTATGCCTATCGTAAAAAATATACTATTCCCAATTTATAAGTCCGATATTTAATCTACCCCGATGGTAATCATTACGTTCGGTTATTTCAATATTTTTTTGAATATATCAATTAAAAGATAAGTGTCTCGACAAATAAGTTATTTTTTCAAAGGTAATAACACGGCCCCACGGGTATCAAACCCTTTAGTGAATAATTATCAAGCATGTTTAGTCTATGTTAAGACGAAGGTTTATTTCCACCAAATCAGAAACTACAGTTCGGGAACAAAACCGGTTCCCAAACTAGACTATCATCAATATCGCTTCATTTGTAAAATAATCATATTTACATAATATGCTTGTATATTAATGCTCGACGACAGCGAAAATAATATGACACCGTTGACCGTACTTACCATGAAGTTCGGTTATGTGACATGCAATTAAATTATTAGAAGACATCAAAAAGGTCAATCGCGACTGAAGCCCGCCTCAACCTATTACGATGAAAGTAAAAAAATCCGTGATATCTCTGTCAAAGTGATCAGTCTGACGTGATATCCGCCTGATAACTTCGTCCCCTTACAAGAGGGTCAGTATAATTCGGAACCATTTCTTAGCTTTATAATATTTATTATATATAAAATATTTGATGGGTATATAATCAGATTATTTACCCGGAGGCCCGTGCCCAGAAGTGGGGTGCACACGAGCTGATGATGTAATCAGAAATTGTAATCCACAATGGAATTGAAGAGTCTCGCAGTTCGATTGAATTATAAACAAAAAATCAGACATTTTATTTGCTTTTAAAATTGTCGCCCCAGCGTTTGATAGTACCTCCACTTTAGAACACTTAACTCGAGGTTGTAAGTTCATTGTAATTCTGAAGTGAATTCTGAAATAGCTTGTGCCGCTCCGCTCAATCACCTTACGAAAAACAAATTAAATAATAGTGCTTTATACCAACCTTTAGTGAGATAACGGCACTGTCTCAATTTCTTGTACATTTTAGATTTAGATTGGAGTCTAAGCTATTTTCAGATTTGACAGTATTTTCACATGATATGACCTACGTCAACTATAACTTAAACTTTAAGCATGAGTTCAAGTTATGTTACACTTGTTAATGTTAATTTAATGACGATGAAAACAATTTCTTAGAGGTCTACTAATAAGTTTATAATTGACTAGTTTTATTTACCAACCTCCATAAGAACATCACCTTTACATAACAAACACAATCGTGATCTTTTGTCGAATAGAATTCTATAAAACAATTGCGAGTTAATAGGATTTTATTAAAAAATATTTTTTCTCAACACATCAACAAATCTGAGAAATCTAATGGGAATGTCCACCATAGCCTAAAAACACCCACTTCCTTGGAATATTGCATCGCAAGTGCGTTGTTGGCCTTTTGAAATTTCTGCGAAAAGAGGTGTTGTGTAAAGCTTTTAGGGTTCCGGCACACTTAGCACCAGGAAATGCAACTTGCTTTACGTCTTTTAATCTAAAACTGTTGGATAGTGTGACTGGGAGACCATTCCTCAGTCTGAGCGAGGCTTAACCATTTCTGAATATTCATATATTCTTTTGCCCCTAACGTCGTTATGCTTTCTTTAAAAATAATAATCGGTGATCTTCTTCTTCTTCATCAACCCATATACGCCCACTGCTGAGCACGGGTCTCCTCTACCATTGAGAGGGTCTAGGCCATAGTCCGCCACGCTGGCCTAGTGCGGGTTGGCGGACTACACACCTAAGAAATTCCTAAGAACTCTCAGATGTGCAGGTTTTATCACGATGTTTTCCTTCACCGTTAAAGCAAGTGATAATTCAATGTGAATACACACATAACTCCGAAAAGACAGAGGTGTGTGCCTGAGGTTTGAAACCGCAACCGCTGAGATTCTCCACCGCGAGCCTAAACTTGATAAGACTCATTCATAACATGTATACTTGCACCACTGCAAACAATAATTTGAGTGTAATAGCAACTATATTTATCTCTTCGTTTGACTTACAAATTTAAACATCAACAGAAACTGTTGAGTTTTAACCTTTTTATCTGCATACCTGGTGAGAATAAATTTCTCAGCGCAACAGACTCATTCGGAATGTAAATGTGAACAAGTCCACGTGAAATTATTTCGCTCACGTCCACCCCATTTGAAATACAGCAACTATTGAAGGCACACAATAATTTCTAAGTTTCAGCTTAAAAGTTGAAGCCAGGTGATAAAGCAATTGGATTTGCCAACTATAACGCAATTGTAGTTGAATTCGGTACCTTTCACGGTCAAAAGACAAATTCTTATACACACTTTAGTTACTGACTGATATTAGTTTATCCTCCCGAGAGCATTTTATTTGTTGCCGGATTAGGCTATTGTGATAGTTAAGCCGATAATAAATGCCATCAATCTATTGCTGGTGTTGACGTTTCTTGTAAGGGATTTCTTGACCAATTTTCCCTCTAGTTGCGTGAAATCGATTATCCAATTATCTAATCGTATTATTTATCATGACTAGGTCAAAAATTAAGCTGGAATGCTTGTGACAGTACCTCTACTACAAGTAATGCATTACCTAGTTTTCATTGTCGCTCTGGCATTGCTGAAGACCACGGGCAAAATCAATATTAATGACATGACAGAAATTGCCTTTGAAAAAAATTTTTTTTTTCATTTTTAAACGATTTTGTGTTTTTAAAATAATTACATCTATACACACTTCGATTTAGGTGTTCTGATGATTTCAAACACCCTTTAGGTCAAATTATCTAAGCACGCGAATGGAGTGCATTGATATTTAATACAATCGTAGACCAAATAAAGGTTGGAACTAGGTCGTGAGTATTTCACGATATATTTTTATGATACATTGATAAGACTATACGATACCCAAAGGTGAATTCATTTTGAGACTCATGCAAGTTTATTTATTTATTTACTTTTCATACATTACAAGGAAAGGTGGACTTAATGCCTGAGACATTCTCTCTCAGTCGAACCTTAGGTGGTGCGGAGATAAAAATTGTGCAATTTTCTGATCTCTCTTTTCAACGTAAGCACTTTTCAAAAGTAACAAACATAAACTCACAATCACGGACAAAAAATGACAGGCCAAACAAAGATCTGTTTGTTTTAGGCTGGAATAGACGATTTCGACCAAATATTTTATTCGTTCATCTGTGACGTCATAAGGAGATTTTGTATAATCAGAATCTCTTGGGAAGTCCTCGCCAACATCAAATAAAACATAATTCCAAGATCGTCATTTATTTTGATAACACATAAAGCTATCGCTCTAGAAAACAAAAATTCAGCATAGACATGAGCTTGTCTTTGAACATAAGCAATAAGCATCAGTCAGAAAACATTTTTAATGCAATCGTCTTTCGCTCATGTTGAATCAACCCAACAGTTGCAACAACAATGCCAAGTTAAGTCATGAGAATAACTTGTTCTAGCAAATTTACTAAAGACTGGGTGACCAAGACGGCTGCTGGTGCCAGGCAGTGTTGGTTATTCTAGAACAAAAGCTGCCTGAATGACACACTGCTGCAATACAATGTAATATCCACCTAATCTCTGCCAATATTGGGAATCATAGCGGCTTCTTTGGACATATATGGTGAAATAAGTGTCCGTCCCTAAAATAATTAAGCCTGTTTTCGATTTACTTCACTGAAACCACGCTCATCAGTTTCGTCTAATATTTTGAGACGTTTTAGAAGTTGTCGAACGTAAATCGTGCTTACCAAAATAATATACATACAAGAAGAAAAAATACGAATCTTTATGAATTAGTGTGTAAAATCACCAGGAAATATTGACGTGGGTTTGAATTTTTTTTTCAATATTACTATTGGTCACCACGAAAGAGATTCAGTTGGTATATAATTTATTTCAATGTGTTCGAGGTACATCGGATAATTATCTCCCCATCAGCATTTGATTCGGACGCTTGACAAAACGTTGGACATTATATATGGTGGAAATTTTAATTGTAACAGATGATCTCAGCCTCTATATGTGTCCCACAGAACGGGTCAAGGGCGTGATCTATCACGTTGGCATAATACGGGTTGGTGAGTTGCAACGGTTGCCTTTAATATTGTCATATCTACTTCTGCTTATTATTATTTGATCTACCTATCTTCATTGCTACTTCTTAGTGCACAAGCTTGCGCCATTAATGTTCACTAATCTTCTTTATAGAGCAGGCCCGGTTATATCGCGTTATTCTTCAAAACTTTATTAATAAATTACAATTAGTAAAGCTTAAAGACGTCGTTAGAATACGCGTCACGCTATTTAACCTAGCGTCAGGACAAAAGGTCACAAATTAAAATTTCGAAATTAGAAAGGCATGAAATATTCAACGACAATTAAGTCGAGAACGTTTGATAGGAATTGGCAACACGTTTTTCAAAAATATGATTGTTATTGTGTATAGGTTTCCAATTTAGATTTCAACCAAGAGGCTGCAAGCTGTTCTCGCTAAAATCCGTCACGTTACAGGGCTCGACCTCAGCTCTCTTGGTTCTCAGGCTAGAATCCTGTGTCCTGTGAAGATCTACGCGCGTCAAGTAGTCAATATATGATTTGCTCTCAATTTCTGTGTTCGTGTGTTTGTTACAGTTATTTGTCCTACAAGGATCACAAAGAACAGGGATGACGGTTAACAAGATCATAGTATTTATGTAGAAATGAGTTGTTTACCAGCCTACCGTTCATTATGGCCCTTGTTATGTCCTTGTGTTGTAAGCGTGCGTGGTGGCGATATGTGTTTCGATGATGATGATTCTGTTGTTGGTGCAGAGGGCCGCGTGATCAGCTCGCTGTGGATGGAGCTGGAGTCGGCGGCGCCGGTGCCGGAGCGCTGACGGCGGCGCAGCGAGCAGTACTACCGGCCCGTGTCTCGCGCGCGCATCGAGCGCCGCAAGATGTCCGCAGCTGGAGTACCGCCCGCCGACGAAGCACACAAGGACTCCTACTTGTAAATCACACGGATACAATATCACCTTAAAGACGACTCGTACCCTTGTTACTTATTCTACTGGAAGGATCTGATAGACATAGGACATCGATGTCCACCCAATGGAGCCTTGTTCTTTTCGGGCATCCCAAATCCACCTTCCAGTGAGAATAATACTTCATTTTAGTTAGTAAAATTCAATATAAGTCCTATATTATTTCATTAACCGTAGACTAACGATGTCGCGTGAAAACAATTCTGGCAGAAGCGGTTCAAACATTAATTCGATTTCATTATTCGTGTGACAGGTGAACGATTTTATGCAAACTAACATCCATTTTCCCACGCGGCGAACGCAATTTGTCTCATCCAATAACTCTTATCTTTCATGTCATTTTGTCAAGTTCTAACAAAATTAATTCATAGTACATTTTGGATGACAAACACGCGGATTGTTAGTCAATGAATAATGTCGCTTATTATTTTTCCGTGGCGTCTTTCATAGTAATTAAGCGAAATTCCCTAATCAATGGCCGGTCACAAATTGGACGGGCAGGCACATGTCAAAATTGATTACAGCTGACAATTTAAACTTTAGTGTGATAGAGGTTGATTGTTATAGAATAGGTTGATAGGCGAAACGAGGACCGGACGCTGCGTGTTCAGCGGATATAGAACTTTAACACGCCTTCGCATCGTTTATATTTGAAGACAGTTTCGATCCGATTTCAAATCAAACAACTCTATTCCAAACAAAGCGGTGCAGCTCTTTATGCTCTAGATCAATTTGAAACTTAAAACAATGCTGTGGAATATTAGCTATTTATTTCGAAATTTGAAGCAAAAGAATTCAGCGATAAATTATAAAGGTTGGTGATAACAGCGAGAGTAATCCAGTGGTGAGACGTCCCGTGTTGCCGAGAAGGCGTGTGTCTGCTAACTACGGGACTTAGTCGCGGGTCGCGCGGTGCCCTTCAACCGATTTCTAGCGGGCACCGACCGTCTGGCTACTCATACGTGGGAAACACAAACTTTAAACATTGCTTCATTTATTTTTGCAAATATACTCAAATGTGAAAAGTAAAATTATTTGATAGTCGTGTTTTTCGTAAAAAAAAATATATAAATTGTGTATTCCCAGCAATGTCATCAAAAATATAATATCAAAATGGTCCAATACACTTTCGCTTTACATATTAAATAGAATCTTGATATATCCTTTTGAGTACCAAAGTGGACAGATATACGATAATACGTTAAATCGAAGTGAATTTATTCAAGTAGAAAACATGTCTGCACAAGATATTCCATTCCACAACATAAAATGCAATATGTCGGAGCTGACGCCAAGCATTTATAACACGCAGACTAGATACATTTTAATAAAATATGTTTTGTCGCACCCAACCACATATTTACACATTTAAATTGTCATAAAGTATGTTGTATAGCATCGATATTGTCAGTGTACAAAGGCAAACTCAATAAATATTAATTGTCATAAATAACCCATACGCATGCTTAGTTATGAAAACTCACATTTTAGGAAAATAAATATAATATTTGTTTTACTCAAAATTTACTTTGTTGTGAAACTTCTATCATATTACAATATACTCAAATGTGATCCAAACAATTTCTTGAAACTAAAGAAATAGTTTTGTTGTGTGTCAAATATATAAAAATTAATAAAATTTGTGAAACCTCAAATCCACTAAGATGTTAGTTTAAAGGGATCGATAGATTTAAAGTTGAATCATAAAAAATAGATGCAACGAGTGCGTGCCCTACGGTCTATTTAGGAATTTATATATATGACTTTACCTTATCAAAATGTAAATATTATTAACAAAACACATACCTACATAGATGCGTTGAAAAATATTTCCTATCACGTTTCCGAAATAAATAGATTAGTTTTTGACAGCGTATTAAAAAAAATAGTTTTCCCAATTTGGCATAAAGGCGTAAAAAAAATCTCATTCACTTTTCTAATATAAGTAATGAAAACGATAGAAGGTAAAACCATCTTAGAATATAAATGTATAGGTTTAAGCTTGTTATTTATTCAATTGCATTAACCTGTGAACTACGTACGAGTACTGTCTTTAAGGTGACTGAATGCAGGGAGAGAACAGGGTACAAGCGAAGCTAGTCATGTTTTGTGGTAGCAAGTAAAAAGTACTGTAAGTGATATTGTAAAGTATTGGTGCCAACTCGGCAGCTACTAACCGTATGTGGAAAGGATTCAGTGAACATCGGCGATATATCAAAAGTACATGACACGTGTGAAACCAACTGCCCGAAACGACGATATCAGCTCGAATACAGGACAATTCTGAGAATTTTCAATGCATACAAGCACTTGTTATTGTAGCCCACCTATTACCATCGATTAAGGTTTTCTCCACACTTGCGAGAGCGAAATAGTTCAACGAGGCTCTTAGTAAATCTTCTGGATCACAAATATACAGCATTTCACCAGACTATCGATAACCACCAAAAGCTACAATACATGCTTGTATCATTATGCGTATACACATTTTGATGTTATTATCTTGAAATGTAACAAAAAAAAATCCAAAAAAATATATGTACTACTTTACTTGAGAGGCTACGACTATTAGATGTAATTCGAATAACAAACTACTAGAATTTATTTTTCATACTTCTACGCTTAGTCCCATCTAATTTTAATTTACTAATTTGTCTTAATTTATTTCGCCCGAACGTCTGGAATTCGTTAAGTTGAAATGAGAGATTACGTTTTCCATGGTCGACTATAAATACGGCAACGTTTGACATACAATTTTATTTGCTACCGTCGTAAAACAAAGCCCCTCTACCCTTTGTAACAATTATTTTAAAATGGAAAGCCGTATTTTAGTTTTCCATTAACTTCAATGGTGGGAAGTAAACTCTTTTTGCGAACTCAATTACTGTATCTACATTATGTTCCTTGCTACACCTACAAAATCTTATAATTATATTTGATTTATTACTAAGAATTTTATTTAAATTTTCGTAGGGATATATAACTTTGCTATTAAATGTTACAAATAGATTTTTTGAGATTTATTCGTAAATGTATTTAAATGTTTTAAACAGATAGTTATCGATGTGGTACGGATTTAATTTATAATTCATATTATAACGTAGTGTTGCCAATATAATAACTCATTAGTCATATTCAGATAAGTGGACTTCAATTTTAAATTATCTTGATGTATTGTAATCCAAATAATAAACATATATAAGAGTTAATGTACTCTCAACTATCGCTTCGTGGCATCTTCTCAAACATTTCGTACTTCTAGGTTCGGCTTACAAAATACAGTTCTTTTTCGTGCTACCGTGTTTTGTTGAGTGGAGATTTCATTATGTTACAAGTTGGAGTTTCTTTAGCGTAATTTAGACAAGTTTAGAACAAATGTAATTATTATTTTCGGTTAAGCGACATCTATTAATTTATTGTTAAGTTGAAATAATAAGATAATTTGTGTTAAGTTGCAAGTTATATCTTCGGTAAGTTAGACGATGTATAAGTAATATTTTAAAATAATTATTATTCATAATAAATAAATATTCAGGCTTATTTGGTGTAGCGATGTACGTCACTATATTAATTACACATACATATATGAATTTATCGATATTGCGTTAGAATAGAATGTTTTCGATGTTTAACATAATATAGTCAATACTGCAGGTCCAGTAGTCAGTACCCCTCCGATAGCTACGCTTCTTAGTTATTCATGTATGTTACCGGGATAAGATGTAATAGCTTCAAATTGTAATGTTATCATTGTAGAGGATATCTTCGTTGTGCAAACAGTATACATATTGTCGTTCTACCTACATATCTATGGGCTACCACTCTTCATGTCGACCGTACATTTTGAGTTCATAATATTCTTTATCGTAATATAAAATTAGTTGTATTAAGTTAAATATTCATAGTTTAAATCTGTAGCATTTAAATGAGTTTCTCGTAAAGCAGTTACTAATCTG
Organism: Cephonodes hylas; assembly: GCA_030295005.1. Classification (NCBI taxonomy): domain Eukaryota; kingdom Metazoa; phylum Arthropoda; class Insecta; order Lepidoptera; family Sphingidae; genus Cephonodes; species Cephonodes hylas. The sequence goes on along the minus strand of AP025360.1, from coordinate 7,425,993 downwards.
TGTTATTTCGGTGTTTAAGTTAATTTTAAGTTGTAATTTATATTATATTATTGAAGTTACACTTTATGCTGTTATTCCTGTTGATTGTCTGTTATAGATTAAATATAAATTGTGTCTACATTAAATATATTCGTGTTTTATTTAGCTCCCACCTTAATTCCCTGGTTATAAAACATAGGCAGCTTAAAGAAGTCAAAAAGTACAAATATACATAAGACTCACGTCTGGGATAGGCAGACCTGTATTTGTTCACTCTTACTTCGCAAATTCTGTTTAAGACCACCGTATTAGGGCGAGAGCATAATGTCGATTTTCATAAATGCAGACTTTAATTTGGTATACAAACGTGTACCGCAAGACCACGAGGAATGAGAAAGTGTTTATGTATTTAGTGGCACTTTACATTGGATATTGTCTGTCTAACCGGACAAAGTGTAGGAAGTAAAATGTATTCCATCTAAAAAGTAGGAAACGAGAGAGACTGCTTCCAGAGAGTGAAATTTTATGTATGACAAATCAAAAATTTATGACAGCCCCGCGCATTTGTATGATCCACAATAAAAATTTCACCAGTTTGGTGTATTTATTTATATATGTGTGCGTAGTAGCAAATCCTGGGCTCAAGTGTTGATTCATACAACTGCACCACAAGTTAATTTTGCGTGCGACAAACACCATTCTAAACTGGTATATTGGCTATAAAGTTGATGCCAAGAAGCAGATCGTAAAAATGTAAGCCAAATACTTTGTGAAACGAGAGTAATAAATTATATTGCGCCCGCCCCACAGGTGTGGTGTAAGCGGGTAAAGTAACACTTACTGAAACTACACACATAAAAGTAATGTTATTAGTAGCCTATCGAATATTAATTACATATCGCACCTCCGATAAAACAGTTTGGCTTTATATAACTGATATGGAGAATTATAACCAAGGAATAAAGTGCTCTACCAGATCATGCCGGCTGCACGGTTGCAGTTTCGGCGCCTGTGAGTCGAATTTGATCAAAACCTTCGCTATTCATCATAGAACTGCTGTATCTACTATCTATTTCATTTTTGAAAACACATCCTAATGTGCCCGATTACAAGACTGCTAGACCTATAGAATTTTTTGAGAAGGTAGTTTATCTTTTAGAATATCGCTCACAGAAACGCGACTGCAATATGATGTGTTAGTTTCCTCTGACGAAATTGTCGCAGCAACACACCAGGATTTATCAGTACCATTGCCGTTTCTCACTTTAGCATTAACATGACCTTTTCCACCATTACCGACGTTCTGCTGATGAAAGAACCTCCGCTCGTAGTTTTATAATCGATTCATTTTTATTAGCTTTACGTAGAAATATTTACGACAGTGGTACTTGTAGCAGGCTTGACATTTGCAAGATGTAATTAAATTTTATAATTCAGCGCGACTGCGGCGGCACGTGCTGCTAACGATGTTAAACAATTCCAACTAAAACTAATTTTCTGGAAAGTTGTACACCAAGATGAAAAAAATGCGTGCCGTCACTTCGGAGACATACATAGGTTAACAATACTTAACAAGATGGTAGATTTTATCACCGCGCGAAAGCAATAGCATTTATGATTTCCGTAGTAGTTTTTTTTCTAGTCAGAAACGGACGGCATTACTTATCAAATTGTATTGTATTTAGACTTATCAAAATTTTTATTTTCTGTTAGGATTTTTTTTATCGCCAATGGGATTTTGATCACCGAAACTATTACCTGCCTTAGTTTCCGATCACGGTCTGAATACACCCTGTATACTTAATTATTTATTGACTACATTTAGTGACTTTAGGTCGTCGATTTGAATACTACATAGGACTTTGTATATTACTTGTGGAAATTTATCGACATATGATTTGACAGCACCATTATAATCAAATGCTTTGTTGCCATGTTGTACTGTATGAAAAATCAAGAAAAAAATTGTCGCAGTATTGTAACATTGCTCCTTCTTCTTTGGAAGGCGAGTGTGTGGAATTGATTTGTTTGATGACGAGATATCAAACATCTCTTTCATATTTGTTTTGTTCTCATCACGCACTTTTGTTTCAGAAGCCTGAAGTCAAAGTGAGATTCTGCAATTTATAGTCGTAGACAATTGTACTGCAAACGTAATAGCAAGTAAAGAAGAATTGAAACTGACCAATGAATAACCAATGAAAAACACAATGGCAAATATTGCGATATTTTGCGTCAATTTCATATATTTCAAACTTCCAAAGCATTCTAACTTGAATATTGCATTGTTTAAGTTCGTAGTTGTTTATCACGTAGCAGATATTGTGGTTTTGAATCGACTCATGCGAATTAATACCCACATTAGCGACATATTCCACAGATATGAATTGGGCTGAGCGTCGGGCATATTTCAAAACCTCGCGCAAATCGCGTTATGAAGCTAATGGCCGAATTGTGAAATTCGAGGCCGAATATCCACGAATATTCAACAACGTTTGACAACAGAAAGCAATAATGTAGTGCTCGATTGATGCAAGTCGGGGATTTTTGGTTTTGTCAACGTTGATTACATTCTAAGTTGAACAACGTTTAGACTATTGATATTGATTTGATTTAGACTTCTATTGGAAGTGAAATGAAAAATATTTGTAAAAATTCCAAACGAAAAACTCATAGGTGCGTATATGCCAACCTTATGCATATAATTCTAAAGTGCAGAAGTGAAGTGAAAAAGTTTGGGACTTCATAGGGGTAAAATATAAAATCAAACACATAATTACGTAAATAATGTGATTATATTCTTAAATCATAATGGATACATTTTGTTAAAAAAATTCGGTTTAACAATCTCCCGTTACGTTCAACATTTAGATGGTAGTGCACATAACATAATATGCTTGTTAAAAAACATCGTAAATTGTAACATTTAATTTTACATTATTCATCGTACATAAAATATATTTTAATACACAATAATTTGAGTGCAAGCAGACTGAGCACAAATATATAACCAATAACTTTAATACACAAACATCAAACACTATCTACTGCAAGCGCTTGTTTGACATAAAACATGCGTTACACATTCATAATACCGATTAATATTTAGAAATTGATTATAAAATTTGTGCAAAGTCCCCGAATGACGCATTACATAACCATTAATATTTAATATCGTATTTAAGTAACGTTACAATCTTTTAGATTCACATTAACTTTATTTAACATTAATCACTTTCACTAAACACTTGTCTAAGTCGCGACTCGCGGTACATTACAAGTTATACATGGTTACAAACGAAACTAACATACGTTTTTATATTATTCATTGCTACACACAAGGCAGACAAATTTGTTTAACAAAAGATCCCGTTATGGTTCTATAATCACAAGAATGATCATTTTATGTAAAAGTTACTAAGCGGTAATTTCCTAGTCATAAAAAATACAATAAATTACATACGTGAATACGGAGCGGATCAATTTCGACGATCCCTGTGTGTAGGTGAGAATGAAAGTAAACTTAAAATGTACGGTTGTGACAAAAGTATCACTGTGTGTAACCTACGAAATAGAGAAACAGTTTCCATTTAAAGCTTACATTTGGATTTATGGGAAGCTAGAAGCAATACACGCGATTTATCACAATGATAATATAAATAAGCAATTATTACTGGGTTTGTGTCATATTATTCGTATCGAAGCAGCAACGATGCCATACGAAGCGGTGTGGTGGGCCCCTCGGTCGCTGTAGCGTAATTAGTGCATAACTTATATAAAACGCACTCTCATACGAGTTTTTTTACGTATATATCTAATAAGTTATAACAATAGATGGACTGTACCATACTCTTAGATAATCTCTTTCCACATAATAAAATCAAAGTTTAAAAAACGCAAATGGAATTTTAACGTTAAATCAATTAATAACCACGCGCCAATTCTTAGGCTTGTAACAATAAAAGTCATTTATATCAATAGTTAAAAAAACCGAGAATGATAATTATATGGAAATTCAAATCATTATTTAAGATATTTATAACCATTTTAAAAATTAAATAAACTGATTATCCTTCATCAAATTTGTTAATAAAAATATTGATAACATAAAAAGACATTAAGGTAACAGCGGGCCCTCTGAACCATATAGAGCTGTTACACACATTACACTCGTTTCTTTTATTATTCATTGTGCTAGTCGATGTTTAAATTTCAAATCTTTATATTCTAAATACTATGCCGCCATAATACCATTTCGCTATATCAATATCGCTATATATTTTGTTATATATCGACTATATTTTTATTATTCCGATATAACTTCGGGGTTTTTCGTTTTTAATACTATGCCACACTGTGATATTGCCGACACTTTAACTGGACAAGTGTCAGAAACTTTAATACATCGTGCTGGATTCTCAGCGCACTTTACTTAAAGGATGGTAGCCGTTTACATACTTTATACAATTGTACAATGCAAGACGCATGAATCAGTGCGGGAACGCGATGCGATGAACATTCAATTGAACGAACATGTTGACCTATCCGCTATAGGTGATGATGAAACGATTAGTGATTAAATATTGGTTATTTTTGGCCTACGCTACACTTGTGACAGACAGCGGTTGTAAGGCGTCGTCATCGGCACGATTATACCGTTGACGGCTGAGCAATTTCATTCACCGTTCGTCATTCTACATCGTTCGTTTGCCTCCTAGGGTTGGCAGCAAGTCGGCAGCTATAAGCGAGGGTTGCTAGGTTTGCTAACCAGGGGAGAAGGCGCGCGTCACTAGACGGGCGGTATAGTCCATAGCACAGCGGTCTTGTCGGCCGACGTGGAGAGGAATGAGAAGTCGTCGGGGTGCCATCGGGCGGAGATCACTTTGTCCGGGTGTCGAGCCACCGGCACGCTCGGTAACGCGCACGTCAGATCGCCTGAGAAAACAATTAACGACTTATATACTAATTACACAAATACACGCAACAGTCTCATACGTAGTTCTGATCCCAAAGTAGGATGGAAGTCCCGTGTCGTGGTTATCAGAAACTACGAGAGATTTTACGGACACCCAAACCATACCCAGAACAAATGAAGATCCAACAATCGAACTAAGCCTCTCGTTCTGCAAGGTGGGGTCACGATCGCTATAATATTAACGTTAGTGCAAGTGTCTCGTGTTGTGTTCTCACCCTGCAAGTCGGTGAGCACGACCCGACCGTCGTATCCAGCGGTGAGCAGGTAGTATGCGCCGGGCGAGAAGCGCACGCTGCGCACGTCGCTGGAGTGCGGCGTGAACCGCTGCAGCGCCCGCGAGCCGCGCACGTCGTGCAGCGCGCACGTGCCATCGTCGTGGCCGCACACCAGCAGCCGCCCGCTCGGGTCCACCGCCAGCGACGCCACTGCCGACCCCTGCACAACATTCATCATTATCATAACCATCATGCTTATCATCGTCATCATCACCAGCCGATCAAGTCAATTGCTGGACATAGACCTCTGGACGGCACTGAAACTGGACCACGGCACTAGGCTCGGTCTTCGGCCCTCTTACACAAAATTACAATACACAAATATTCAAGATTTATCAGTGGTGGTACTTACATTGAAGACCAATGTTAATAGATAAATAATGTCTAATTCATAATTATCTATTTTGGGGTCTGGATATGCATTTATATGGCAAATTGCTTTTGCTAAATAAAATGGTGCTGCATATTATTCACATATCATGAGAAATCCTAGAATTTTTCTCACCTAACCTAACAACTCAATCATTATTAAACCAATCTGAAAAATACGACAATGATCGGCAAATTGCTCTAACCGACAACGAGAAACATTCGCTGTAGACCACATGACGTTGCAGTAGGTACGGTAGAAAATTATACTTTCAAATGGCGATCAATCGTTTCGTGTGTTAAAGCTGGTGCGAGCAAATTGAGTTACATCTGCGTCCAACGCAGAATTCAACATGCCGTCCAGTACTCTGAGCTGACACATCAGATATTCACAAAGATTTTTAAATTGTTATAAGTTTCAAGTAATAAGTACAGTAAAATCGGCTTTTGATCGCAAAAATTTTGAAACTAAAAAATATTTTACTAAGTTTCCTGCCAGTGAGTGGTACCTTAAAATAAAAGTTTTAAATTTTCTTCTTTAAATAGGCAATGAGAAACTAAGTGGCGAGTATTCCAACTCGGTTTTCAAGAAAAATATTTCTTCTTTATTTCTATTTTTATAATTTTAATTTCATCAGCGCTTGCAAAATGTCGAGACTGTACCCTAAAAGAAACCGTAGCTTTTATAGGCGGTGAACATATTTCCTATACTTGACAAAACCACAATATCAGCTACAATCAGGCACATAACAGAACGGCGTGTACGGAGGTGGTGACGGTACGTTCACACTCGCGTGGGTGCGTGCTTTCTTTACTAGTTAGAGCGTGATATGGAAATTGGTGTTGAAATTTCGAAAATTTATTGGTGCACACTATTTGTACCCCACTTCCGGCTGTTGCACAATGAGTATTCAAAACTGTCTAACATATACAGCAATATATATCGACAATTACTTGGAACGAAACACGAATTCCACGTAATTAAAGCCGAACTAGAGCGGTTTATTAGTATCGCTCACACACTTCGACCTAGTTAACTTCGAGCACAGAGCGCCTACAATACGGATGAGGTCTCTATCAAGCGGAAGTAGCAAGAAACTTTGTACTAAACCGATAAATCATTGAGTTACAATACAAAGCTTATTCCCTCCGTTTGATACGCACCTTTACAAAAAAGAATGTTGGCCCCTTATTTTTCTCATCCTTTTAGTTCTTTTTAATCAAATACTTTTTTTTTGGTGGAGTTTTTTGAGACAAACAGAAATGCACCCTAACACCAATATATATAAAGTTTCCCCACATTGTTGCCCACTTCTAGGTCTATACGTACTTATAACAATTACTCGAAAATTTTTGATCCCTCAGTACATGCTTTTAAATAGAAACATAGGTGGACGTTTACCCAAACCGAAACCAAAAATTACTATCTTGGCCACTTCTCCTATTGTTTCTCAGGCTGGTTTCCTAACTAGGTCCTAGAACTAATTTCCCTTCTAAACGCTTTTTCAAAAGAATTCACTATATGACATGAAACATTATGAGAAATACTGTTCAAGGTGACATACTTTCTATGACGTGATTTTGCCAAGTGCGCATAACAAACATATAAGTTGGGTCTAAGAGGTAGACCAAACAAAGCACTAAGCTGTAGACATAACTCAGAGCTAGCAGCTACCTGTTGACATTCCAACGCGATGCATGTTGAAACATATTTTTAACAACGCAGCAGAGAACCAACATGTTTTTAGTTGTAGGCAATTATTAAGGTACTTTTCGTATCGTTATTAAACAAAAATTAATGACAGACAGTAATTATTTTTTTTTGTTGGAACAAACTTAAACAAATATCATTTAATCAAGTGCATACACGTAATTCATAAATTACGTGTAGAAAAAGGGGACAAATACCTAATGTTTATAAAAATAATGTAGGCATTTGTTACTTATTCTCATTTATATTATAATGCCAAGATTTAAGGCTTATGAATTGACGTAATAAGCAGGCTATTAATACAAATATAAAGCGGTGAACCAATAACAATGTCGATTCACAAGAACTTGGATTCATTGCGATCATTGATTCACCGAATCACCAATTAATGTACTACTTGATCCATATATTTGTTTCATAACCTAATTAACATGAGAGTAGCAGAAAATTTTAGTTGTCATCAAGACTTTACCGACAAATATCCACGACTCACCAGTAGAACCTTAAAAACTTTCTTTTTAACGTACCTTTTTTAGGTCATAGATAGTCTTTCTTCCTTTGTTTTCACGGAAGATAAAACACATTTTACCTCAGATCAATCAACATCAACAGCCTACAACAATTATTAGGTTTAATATTCAAACTTAGTAAGAGTCTCACCTTGCTGGGTTGTCCGGACGGGGGCGAGAGAATGTTGACGCAGCCGCCAGTTCGCAGATCCCAAAACCTTACAGTCTTGTCCTGACTCCCAGATACGAACATAGCCCCGCCCCAGTTGTACAGGGACAGCACATGTCCAGAGTGACCGCTCAGTGCCTACATAAAAAGAAAGAAAAACAAATAAATTATAAGGAATACAGCCAAACAAAAGCAAGTTCAACAGTATAATAGATAAATGATGATAATAAACGGCACCAGAATAAAATGATGGTATTCTTTGGATAGATGTAGTAACCAAAATGGATTTCATAGCTTTATGTTCCTACAGACACTCATATTAGTTGGTCGCGAATAATACGAGAATCTTATGTTTCCACGATCAAAAGCTAGACATAATTACAAAAAAAACATATGTCAACTTTATACATTTTCATCCTTTTTAACATGGAAGTCGTTTATCTAATGTTAATGTTTTTCCCAAGCTCTCAGATCTCTTACGTATAGTTATACGTCACTTGATCAGTTGATCAAGTATCCTTTTAGTATAAATTGAAGAGTCATTACGTTCTCAGTAAAGCACATAAGAGCCACTATTTCATTACTATTCAAGGTCGAGTGGGCAGGCAATCAACAACACACTGCAGTGACGTAAACAACTCTACTAATTTCTGCTAAGTGTGCGTTGTCATTGGAGTGTTGATCACTTTAATACGATTACTATGATCACATATTGCTCGAGTGAATGTGTTTGCCGCAGCTCCGCCATGCGTAATGTCTATGAACGCTTTAAAATTAGGTGAAGCGATGACGTTTTTCATCGAACCTTGGGGATAGATGAGGATGGTAAAGTATTTGATGACGCATTTGCAGTTGTAATATTACCGAAGACGGTTTCAAATTTTCAAATATCTTAATTGAAAGTAGACTGAATTTACGTTCACGGATCTCAATGTTTATTTATAATGGAGCAAATGGAATTTGACTATGACTATTAAATTGAAGTATCTCATCATTATCTTCACATATATACCTTCTCTGCAGTTGAAAAGAAATGGACCTAACTAAAAGACCTTGTCCACTTTGCCATCAAAGCGCCAATTGATGAACTGCTCAACCCTATTACTTCTTGTGAAAAACAATCAGACTTACGGTACGTCACGATAATTTTGTACCGAAAATTCATAACAAAATTATTATTGAAACATTTCATACATATTGTATATCTAAATCATAAAACTTAGTGAACACTGGTGGAATAGGCTCTTAAACCGCATCACAAACAGGGCAGTCCAGTGAATTTGCATCGGGAATCACTTCCGTGACGACCGCACCACAAATCACGCATGCGGTTTGTACTCAGGGCTCGATAACTTTATTAACTGATGTGGAGCATTTCAGAGTTCAATCAGTGTCTGTTTGGAGGCAGTATTTAAATACGTCATTCTAATCATTTACAAATAACCACCAGAGAAAATGACCACGCAACAGCAGTTACATCTAATCTAAGGTAGATTCGGGTTCGTAATCTAGCCTGTGTAAACTTAGTACTGAGCAGGATGCGAGTTGGGAACAAAATCTACTGGCAAGTTGGAGGCTGCAAATGCGCACTCAGGGCAAACACCACTGACATATACGGGTTTATATGTGTTGATACTAAGTTCTCGTTTGCTTTGCGATGAAAGTGAGCATGAATCTCAAAGCTGTGTAAGGTAACATTATGAATTAAGCGAGCTTTTACAGCTGCTACAGGTGCAGGATATTTCAACTTTACACGTTGCCTGAATAAATACTTTTCTCTCATTGAAATAAAATAAAAGACAGACTAAGAGACAACCTTGGTTGGTGGTCCTTAAAAAAATGGAATTTTAAAATCTCAAGTAAAAATCAGAAATCACAAATGCAAAGATATTTTGGTCAAAGGTACAAGTGAAAGCACTGCCTGTGAATCAACTTTACTGCGTCACAGTCATTATACATTCAATAATACTGACTCATTAGTTAGTTTTGCAATCGAACAAGCATGCAACTGGTGCAAAACGTGACTAAATGTAGGGTAGAAAGCAGCAATTTAGTATTGTAAACACGCCAAATCATTTGAGTTGTACAATGAAATCCGAATTCGCGAGACGCATAGTTATGTCTCGATGACGCCTTGATTTATTGTACCTGGAGCGTTGGTGTCGTAAACTTGCGACGATTTACACGATTAAAGCTGGATTGAATAATTAATCAAATCGTCGCGTTTAAATGGGAAACACTTGAGAATCCCCGCTGCCTTCGTTACGAGGGAAATGTACTTCCGATACAGGATTCACGGTTCTCATTTAAGTGCATACAGTTCCGCGTCTACATACACATAGAACATACAGCTTTAGGGAAAATCAATAAGTCAGATAATTTGGGAAGATGTTCTTCTAATTTTGTTGAACTAACTATAACTAATGCTTTCTCCGACGGATTTTTATAGTTCTGATGGTAACTAAAATTGGTCTCTTGACCAATTTGCTCTTGCATTAAGTGGCGAGAGGAAGAGGTTCCCGGCATTTGACTAATTCCAGATGATGACAAACTTCTGCACGCTACCCTCAATGGTAAACTTATTGAATAACATTGGTGAAACTGATGTACCTGGAATGTTTTGCCTGTGGCGCAGTCGGTGACGTATATCTTGCAGTCGCCGGCGCCGCCGCTCACCAACAGGCTGGTCTTGTTGGACGTGTCCTCGATGAAGCAAACATCGCGAACCGTGCCGTCGTGCATCGTTAGCTCCACCTGTTGAAACATTGCCAATTAAACCATTAGCTTAGATACCTTAAGTGAAACGTGTCTGGCTAACAGCACCATATAAATTTTGTTGTGATTTAATTATAACCAAAACATCAATATAACATTTTCATTCAATTAGCCTTTAAGTATACTTCATACGATTTCTATTTACTTTATTATGTATTATTTAATAATATATTTAAAGCTATGTTAAACAAGTATTATATATGTTTTTCTTATCTGGGCAAATTTGAGAACCCATTTAGGAGCTCAAAAAATTTGATCACCCGAGATCCGCAGCTAGATTGCGCTAGCTATACATAAATTGTCTTTTGCCTCAGCTTTGTATTATAAAATACAAAAAAAAAGATCATGTATTATCTATAAAATCCAGAAATAGTAAAGTTATAAGATGATATTGTTTTAGTCCATTTAGTTAAGATCCTAATATAGGAAGTGCCGAAAAAAGAGGAACGGAGAATGATTATAAATTAAGCAAGAAATAAAGTTATACAGGGTATATTTATACCGTGATCGGAAACTAAAGCAGGTTATAGTAAAGGTGACATAAAGCCCCTAACGGTATTATTATTACCTAAAGGTAAGTAATAACCTACCTTCGTTTCCGATCACGGTCTGAATACACCCTGTATAATTACGTCTATAGGCGTACAATTTTCATTAAAATTATAATAACGATTTAGGTGTGAATTAATAACAAGCTCACTTTGCATTTGTAATACTAGGAAGAACAGGCATGTTTTCAAACAGCTGGTCTGGACTGGTTTCGTCCGCAATATGATTACAAACCACCGGAAGAAATTATATTGATGACAGTAACAGCCGTAATAAAATCGTTTGCGTGGTTTACATGATGAAAGAAAGCAGGCAGCGATCTTGATTTGTATCGTGAGTGACGCTACATACATTGAACCAGCTATAAATGGACAGCCAACCAGCTTGCGAAACGTGAGGCCGCGGGTTCGATCTCCGCACCGAGACAAATGTTAGTGTGATCCTAGAATACTTGTTTCGGGTCTAGGTGTTTATGAGACCGAAAGTCTCTCGTAGTGTCTGATACAGGTTTTGTAACCTAAGGGTTTGTCCCATGCGGGATTAGAACTGCAGATTCGGATGCAACGGTATAAACATTAGTGTTAATTAAAATCCGGTGAGGCGGGGAATATGAATAGATTTGGTAATGTTGCATATAAACAGGAAACATCCCAAATTAATTAATTTACTGCACATTGAATAGAGGGCACTGAAACTAGCGGTATACCGCTACAAACTATTTGGCTTACAATTTTAACAACTATATTTACGTGGTTACCGGCGAAATAACTTCGGCGAAATATCTTTCAGCGATAAAATATTCATAGATAAAAGGAAAATAGTAAATCTATTTTGCAATTAAAAGTTTTATGATAAAAATGCCGGTAAAATACTCTAATAATTTGGATAAAATCAAATAAAACGATTTATATGCTTTACATGAGCGTTAGTAATTACCAGAAATTATTTTCAATGACTGAACTAATGTTAACATACGAAATTTAAAAAATAATAAATGCATTTACATAGCTGGAGATAAACAAAAATGTTTCTATAAAAAACACATTTTGTATAAAAGCATCAGGCGTTTCTTACCAAACCAGTATATTGCAGACGTCGAAATCTGTGTAGTTTTATGTGTTATAGTTTTGAAACAAGTTTATTATAATTAGATATTAAGCGCGAACTGATAGATAGTCCGACCTTAACCCCAATTAGATAGCCGACAATTATCTTTATGCAATTTATTGAAAGATTAGCTGAATTATAAATAAACAAAGAACCACTTCATGGTTATGAATCGCAGCGGGAGTTCTTTAAAGAACTACACAAAGATATTCGACATCATAGGGAATGTTCGACATTGACCCTTCTCGAAATGAGAGCAACGATTCGATTGATATCATAGAATGTTGTTCCTAACCGAAATTTCGTTTTCTGTTCTACTCCTACAATGTGAACGGCGATCTACTATGGAAAATTAAAATTTACCAGTACACATTAAAATTAAAATTTAAAAGTATTATAATTCCAGACTCTAGTATACATTAAAATTATTTTATTTTCCAATTAAAATCTATCGTTTTTGTAATTTGCTTTCTGACAGTTGTATAAAAAATGAATTAACGAAACATTTGATATGAATTCTCTCATTGATTTAAATTGTTTGTCAAAGTGAGTTCGCTTTACAATGAAATATACTTTATCGAATATTATATCATGACACCTTTAACCGCTTTACGTCCGTTGACGTCATCGAGAGGTTCCTGCCCGTTTGTGACTCATCAAACGGGAGTTACGACTAACGTGTCTTGCGAAGATTGAAAACGAAAGGATAGCTATTCAATTGGCATTTTAATATCTTTGTTGTGCACCGACAGAGCAAAAATGTCTACAAAATAATTTCAATATTAAAAATACCATTGAGGCTGTATCCGAGATAAGGCAATTCCGCACAAAATATAATCGGGCAATTTAAAAGGCGTTTTAGAAAATAGGTTAAACAGCCGTTGACTGATGACAGTTTATTTACATACACAAATCAGTATCTATATAGAAAACACAATATTACGTATTCAACTATATATACACTCGATAATTGTACAAATAATCACAATCTGCACACCGCATGACGTGTGTCTCCGTGAATAAATATTTGATTATGTCATCGTAGTAAAAGTGTAAATTGAACGATCTGTTCGTGTCTCATGAGGAGTCATTTATCATTAGTTGTTAAGTATACAATATGCATTAAAACAAAAAAAAACAGAAAAATCGATACATTTAGCAAAATGCGAGGCACTCGTGGTTTCCGTAGACAAAAAAGTTTGAAATATTATTTTTAGATTTACGTTTAAAGGTGCCATACTGCTTATTCATTCGTTTGATTTTCGCAATGTATTTTACATAAGTGCCACTTGATGTAACTGATTGCTTATCGTTCAACTTTTCCCACAAGTATTGTTGACGCGTTTAAGACCGTTTTCTTCACACTTATTTATATTTAAGCAATAAAACTCACTTGGAAAGGCGCGTATCTTAACAGCTCATTAATCAGCATAATATGCACATGATGCAATGTGTGTAAAAAGGTCTAATTCATAAGTTTCGACCGTTCGTAGAATACATTTATTCCCACAATATTGCAGTAGTTTTCTTAATTGAATTGCAATCAGTTTATACCCTCGAATGTAATTGACATTAAGTTTGTGTAATTCTTAAATATGGCGAAGTTTATAGCTGTTTGAAATTTATAAGCAATAGGTACCAATTGTGATATAACGTGGGCGTTTAAGTGAAACACTTGGCTTTAATCTGAAGGGAGAAGTCGAAGTGGTATATACGCTCTCACCTATTATTATTAAAACAAGTTTCTGATCTATTAACCTTCCGGTCAATGACCAAACTTTCAGCATTCGTTCAATAACCGGGTACCCGGGTACCCACATATAATGTGACGGTAGAAAAGTTATTAGTAAGCTATCTACGTGGCATGTTAAATAACTATGGACACTATACACAGTTTATAGGCCCCATGGAAGGTTCTAGACCTTTCAGAGACCTATTAGGGACTAATCGGCCCTTTAGCCCAAACAATAGTTTTAAAACTTTAGTGAACAGACGTTACATGTCGGTACTTCTTCTTCTTCTTCTTCATCAACCCATATACGCCCACTGCTGAGCACGGGTCTCCTCTACCATTGAGAGGGTTTTAGGCCATAGTCCACCACGCTGGCCTAGTGCGGGTTGGCGGACTACACACCTAAGAAATTCCTAAGAACTCTTAGGTGTGCAGGTTTCATCACGATGTTTTCCTTCACCGTTAAAGCAAGTGATAATTCAATGTGAATACACACATAACTTCGAAAAGTCAGAGGTGTGTGCCTGGGGTTCGAACCCGCGACCGGCGAGATTCTCGACCGCGTGCCCAAACCTCGAGGCCATCACTGCTTACGTCGGTACTACCTTAACTTATTGCCAATCACGTTTAAAATCTACTGTAATAGTAAAAATATATATACAAATATTATTAATTATATAACGTGAAAAAATCTTTGGTGAAAGAAGTGTCCACCGTGGTGGCTCTATATAAAGAATCGAGAAGGAACATTACTAGGACACCATTATTATTGGATAATTATTTTACTACTCATCCATTGGTTAAATGTTTACTATTGTGATACTTGACGATTGTCGGCATTTTGAAGAAAAATAAGGCATTTATTCCACGAGCAATAGCTTCATCAAAAACGCGAGAGGCCATTATTTACTGCGTTTAGTTTTAATAAAAAACATAATTATGTGGAGTTATGTGCCAAAAAGGTACTATAATATTATCGTTAATCCATCACGAAGCAAAAATTAGTATTAATGCAAAGAAACAACCCGCAATCATTGAATTTTATGACGGTTCAAAGGCTGGAGTGGACACTATGGAGAAAATGCTTGGTTGATATATTGTAACGCATAGATGGCCTCTAGCATATCTATATAATATTCTCGATGTCGCCTGACTTTCACCATGTCTTCTGCATAATGAAAATCATAAATGCTTGTTAAGAAATGGCATGAGCGACGATTATTTTATCGGCTATTGGGCAAAGAACTGCGTACTCCTTTTGTCATAAATCGTTCGCAGAATCCTCAAATTTTGAGGCATTTCTCAACGAAAGTGGCGATTAAATCTTTTACTGGCCGAGCTATCAATCCATATGCACAAACGGGAACAACTGGATAATCAAGATCCCAGTTTTTTCTAGTGAAATAAAAAATAAACGTCGCGAAAACGAGAAAAATATGTTTAGTATGTGAGAACCCTATTTGTGATGAACATGTGTTGGGTATGCGTCATGATATAATTTAGGTACTTTTATTTCCGAGTAGCAGTATATCATTATAAAAAAATAAACAATATAAATAAATAAATAATAAAAGATAATCATACTAATAAAAATATGACGGGAATTATGTGTTTTTTTACTTACTATTTTTGCTATTGCTTATAAAAAAAATGTTTGAATATAATAAATTATAAACTATATTATTTTTTATTTATTTTTAAAGTCAAATTGCAAAAATACTTTAAACAATTACTTTCTTTAATATGTATTACCGAAGTTCATGCGTTATATTTTCAGTGGGTACCCGGGTGCCTGGTCATTGAACAAAGGACGTATCAAGTTTGGTAGTTAATTACTATTATTACATAATTAATTATAATCATTTTTAACAAGAATTAGGTTTAAAAATACTTAAACTTTGGGGATCCAGACGGTTTTGTAATTTTTTTTAGAAAAAGATATTAAATTCTATCCGCGAAGTCAAAATGGATACCCGGGTACCCGGTCATTGACCGGACGGTTAATATAAATTGAGCATTTGAATAATGTGTAAATGTAAATAACGCAATGGCCCCTTGCATAACCTTCTTCATCAACCCATATACGCCCACTGCTGAGCACGGGTCTCCTCTACCATTGAGAGGGTTTAGGCCACAGTCCACCACGCTGGCCTAGTGCGGGTTGGCGGACTACACACCTAAGAAATTCCTAAGAACTCTTAGGTGTGCAGGTTTTATCACGATGTTTTCCTTCACCGTTAAAGCAAGTGATAATTCAATGTGAATACACACATAACTTCGAAAAGTCAGAGGTGTGTGCCTGGGATTCGAACCCGCGACCGTCGGATTCTCGACCGCGCGCCCAAACCTCGAGGCCATCACTGCTTATCTTATCTTGCTTATTGCATAAGCTATGCATGGATAATACAATTAATAAGAAACCTTCCGTCGATCGGATGAATAAAAGGAAAATATAGATACATTAAAAATGTAATATAAACTATTACAATTAAAGAAATGGACGTAGCCTTGATTTTGCAGTAAAAATAAATATTAACAGATCACTAGTAATAATACTCATATCGCAAACGATTACTTTAACTCTTTAAAAATTCCTAAATACTTAAATATCGTATGAATATTGCTATCAGTGGAACGAAGTAATAAAGAAATGACGTTCTAGCTATTACACAATACTGTAAGCGACGTAATGACGAGCTGCCAGTTAGAAACAAAACGCGATTTGCAACTGTTCGCATCGAGTTTGATTCGATAAATCCAGCACTGCTTTAAGCGTGTTTCGTCGAGAACCGATGGAAATTATAAATTCACTGTTTCAAATCGAAACATCTGTACGTATTATTTCAATTATAAACTTGCAATAGAGTTTATGTTATGAATATTTACATTATGAGTAAACATCGTAGCACAACCAGATTGTGAACTGTAAGTTTGCCAAACCAAATTTGGTAATGACTTTGGTTGCACACCTGCGGGTTTTAAAGGTGACGCACGAACTTTTCTATATAATGGTTTATGGTAACGTTTACAGGGCTGAATATAACAAGCTGTTACTCCAACAGTCGCGCACGCCTCGTGTGTTTACGTTACTCATTTTATTAGCTGTTATTACTGTCATAAGGCTGTTTTTAACTAATCAAGTTAATTAATAGTATCATTTAACGATGTCTAATGATGACACACTTTCATATTCTAAAAGGGTTCGTTACGTAAAATCTCTTAAGCTTTCTGAATTAATCGAAGGGTGTGTTGCCGGAGAAAATTTTAAATTTAATGGTTAATAAAAATTTTAAATGTAAATACAGTGAAATTTTATTACGCTTTACTAATACATAATCTGCCGATTATTCAACAAATTAATGAATAACATTTAATTCAAACGAAAGTGAAATCATGTAATATTTCGAGACGTCTAGATGTATGAATATTCAATATAGATATTTATGTAAATGCAACGGATCAAAGCCTGTTAAAAGGTCAACAATAATCATTTCATGTTTCAATTTAAATCAATACAAACAGCCATGACCGCTGTGACATTCGCAGATAGCAGCCGACACTGGGCGACTCTGTTGCGGTGAATCTTTTAATTAATTCGCCGACAACGACTCAACCCGTTAATTAGCCGATCAAAGCGACTTCGAAGGGACGCCGATAATAAAGATGATCACAACATTCTTGTAAAAGCAACTTGTGTTCATCTAGACGGTTTGTTGTTGATCTTTGTTTTTAGATGAACATGCTAACAAAATGCCGAAACTAGAAATTTTGTTTTAGAAAAACTAAAGGTTGCTAATGATGGCTTTTGATTGATATATTACAACTCTTTTAGTTATTAAATCGAGATTTTTTTCCCGTTAGGTAAATAGAGTATACGATACAACTAGTAGGTTGTATAAGCTTCTATATTTTTTGCAACCAAAATTATGTATGAACCTTACAATAATGTGTGTACTTACTTCCTGCCCTTCGAGGTTACACGCATGGCTGTTGAACCTCATGAGCTTGACTGTCTTGTCGTTGGAGCCGGTGGCGAGCAGGTCGCCCTCTGGACTCCACGCGAGGCAGTAGATACTGCCCTTGTGGTGCTTCGTGCGCTTCAGCAACACCGTGGGCGCTGTGGGTGCACTGCTGTCCCTGAACAAAACAGAATAGTGTCTCAAAAATAGCCATATCATCGTCAGCCCATGTACCATTGAGAGGGTTAGGCTTTTATCCACCTGGCCCGGTTCGGGTTGGCGCCTAAATCTCGAGGCTGTAGTTGCTTCAAAGATATAATAATAAAGATGCTTCAAAAAATATAAAGATGCACTTATATTAATACTGTCATCAATTAAGTAATGAGGCTGATGACTGTAAACCATTTTACATCAGTACGAAATGCAACTAAAAATGTGGATATCAATGGATTATAGGTGAGCAGTATTAGCAGTATGAGCCCTGTGAGCAGTAGCTTGCGTTATTCCTCACCAGTTTTATCCAAGTAAATCTACATTAATTTGCTTAATATGCCGAATTTAGTGAATTTGGAAATGGGATGCCTTCAAATACCTGTTTAAAGGCTATCAGTATTTCCCGACTTGGATTGGATCCAAAACGACCAATGCTTATCGTGCAATGGCAGATAATTACGCTATAATAATCTTAAATTTATTTAATACGGACCAATACCTCCAGATAGGTGTTACACATTTAGAAAAAATGGCTTTTGATCAATCAGGCATGTTTGGTGGGCTTAAGATTCTTATAAGCGTTAGCTATCAAATAAGGAATTACCATGGAAAAAAACTCATAAGACGATGTAATAAAATATCGCTAAATAGGAAATTTATCGTGTTTTTCTGTAATATGACATTTTACTTGTCTTGGCGGGGGCACTGCCGTGGCCCCAGATCACATCTTACAAAAATATTGACAAATTAAATTGATTTGGTTGAGAAATGGGTTATCTGAAGTAGATACATAAAAATATATAATAGTCAATGCATCACGTATGAATCAATATCGCTAATCTGTTTTGTTGTATTTTATTAATAGGAGCAACTGCATGGCGTATTGGCGTACGTGGGTGAAGTTGTTATAGTATGAACAATTGGCTAAAAAATGTAATGAAAAAACGAGCGAAATTGGGTCGAGCTACAAGTGTAAAATTTAAATAATAAGGCAGCTTTATCCACTCTTAAATAGTTTTATCATCACTTTAAATAAATTTACAACGTGTAAATGGAGCTGATCAAATTACACGGAGATTGATTAAGCCATTTATAAGCGACGATGAAGTAGAGTAGAGGGGAGTGGTGGCCAAGATTTCCACCGCTCCCATCTTCATTCCAAGTCGTAAAATGCGAAATAAAATTGCCATTATCAAGATAGTAAGCCATTCCTACTAACACTTAAACTGATTAAATGAATTTGACATTTCACTGAGAGAATTGATTGTAGGGACACCATGTATGATGTTATAATATAAAACTATTTTTACTCCTTTTCTTAAAAATGAAGCCAATTAATTGACCTTAATTAAATATTGTTGATATTGAGTAGACGTCGATACCACTTTATGTATTTACATTTTTTGAAATGAAATGGAAAATTACTTTCTTTTCTCTTCTGCCTAATTAAAGCCAGTTGCTCTAAGACATAATTCGAGCATGAATTATATGATATTCGAAAAATATCAATCTGTTATTACTTATTACTTCAACAAATAAAGACTTACACTGCTAAAGAAGGCAAAGAAAACAGTGGCAGTAAATAGATATTCAACCTCATTCCAATAGCGTCTAACAACCGTAACAACGTCAAACGCACTTTATTTCATAAAGTACAATGTACCATCACATTGTTATTATAATGTGCGAGAGAACACAACAAAAGGGGTTATTAACCATTGTCTTGTTGTTAAAACGACCACTCAATGGCATTTTTTGCGACACGTACGTTACACTGGTGACTTCCATGGTTTATATAAGCACACGTGAACGTTACGATTTGTTTACGCGCATGTAGCAATTCATAAAACTCATATCGTAAACGCGATTTACTTCTATCACGGACACCGACGAAAAGTGTTACAACTTTCGAAAAGCGTGGAGACAAAATAATTTAGAAATGACGCAATGCGAGTCGTGGGTATTAATTGAGCTGAAAGGCTTTGTCACCCCGTTTAATGTATGGCTGAATTTTGCAACTCAGTGCGGCGGTGGTCTGAGCGAGTGAAGAAGCAGCGTAATCTCGCGAATTATTTCGTAAGAGCCATATTTACAAACGCCGAGCCGCACCGCCCGCGGGCCTCGCCGCTTTCTCACATAGTTCTAATGTTTAACCAAGCTTCCAAAACTTTACTGTTAGGCGACATCATGGTTTACTCACAACACGCAGAACAACTTAAAGGTATCCTACACGACAGTTTACTTTAGTTTACAGCTCGAGCTATATAAACTGCTTGAATTGAACTACAAGTTAGATTGAATTCACCACATAAGTTTCTCGGAATAGTTCAGAGGTAATGTTCTACATCGAGAAGCATTATTTTTTTAATTTATCTTGTACCTACTGCTCTTTGAGATTCTAGAGAAAAGATCAAGGTTTTTTCGATCCGTTTGTATTATTCTGGTTTTATTACTTGCACTCTTGTTGATCTTGACTGATTTTAAACTTCTTTTTATTCTATTGTGAAATGTTCTAAAGCGATCTGGCAGTCTGGTGGAATGCACAGAAGATCAACAAAGAAGGTATCTATTTCCAACAGTCAATGAAATTAATGATTGGGATCAAAAGATTTACAAAGGCAGTAATTGTTCATGAATAACAGTAACTTATTTATGATAAGTTAGGCGACATTCAAACAATGAAATATTTTTCTGATGCATTTATTAAGCATATATTAGAACCAACGACAAATTCAATTGCAAAATGGTCATTGATACAGATATTTATAAAACGATCTACGTGGATCTTCATTTCTCAAGCCTCATTCAACATTCTACAAACGCAGGAATCGAGTATTACATTACCGCCATTGGAGTTAAACACGTCTCGACAAATATTAACTAATGCAAAATTGTGTAGGTTTAAATTAAAATTACTTGTGTGTGCGAGGTGCGCGCGCTGGTTGCGCTGAATGACAATGCTTGGCGTATTTTGTCAGGGTTCACCGACACGTGGCGCGTGAGTCATAAGCTTTCGCACTGCTTACTAGTGTGGCTGCGACCTTATATCGCGAGGCATACGCGAGACACGAATTGAAACTAGTTTCGCGAGCCCAACTAATATTGGCATCAGAAAACAAAGCAGGGATGACGTTTTCATGGGCCCGGTAGAAGAGCAGGTGGGCATTGGAAATTGATCACCGCTGCCTAGAAACAACTCGATGTATCACAGGCGTCATACAAGAATTAAAGCCGAATAAAGGCCAATAAGGGGTGGTCGTAAATTTTAGGCCGCTCCAGAGTGGATCAAGATTGTAAAAAGGACCGATGAATGATTACCTTCAATAATTAACATACATGTGCCGATTAGTTGAGTGCTAGATATAACTAAATAAATGCTGATTTCCAAACACAATGCATTTGGTTTGAACAGCGTTCGTTTTCTCGGCAACGGCATATAGTCTACTTTTATAGTTTCGGTTATCCAGCAACGTCTTCCACCAGACAAAACGCTATAAGAAACGATTTTATTAAGAACTAACCTACGGTAATCCAGCATCGGTAAAATTTGTTCACACCATATTAAGATGAAACATCATCGTTAATAGTACTAACATGAAAGAAAAAAATCGCTATTCATAACATTTAAATATTATACAATATTACATAAAAATCATAATGTATTAGCAGCACAAATTTGAATATACATACATATACGCCCTGCAAAAAACTGCAAAGTTTAGCATTTTTCTAGCGTTTGTGCCAATTGTCGTCGGAGCCTAATATTACGGGGTATATTAATTAATTTATCGGTTTAGAAATGTTAAATTAAAAACTCATTCAACTTAGAAACTCATAAAAAAATCAGCTTGCTGTCTATTACGTGGATCTTAAAGTACACAGACAGTTGGTGTCACCTTAAGGAAGAATACAACACTAACAATCACTTCGGGGATACAGACGTAAGATGAACGTGAATGGATATATGTATGAGTCTATATAATTTACATTCGAGTGGTGACATGATTAAGCCTTAGAAGTAAAACATAATTTTGGTATCGAAGGAAATACTTCATGTAAAAATATACTTACTTTTTGAAACAAAAACGAATTACAGCATAAATCGGTGATAATATATAATGCACACAACAAAAGTGTATGTAAAAATAAATAACATGAAAAATAATAATTAGTATTATTCATATTGAAAGCTGTATAAAACGGAATTAAAATGTTGAATAAATATTATTATTACCGTATTTATACACCGTAAAGTACATTTAATGAAAGTACGAGTATATTTACATTATTAAAAAAAAATGTAATATAATTTGTATAAATTGCACAGAAAATTTTAAAGATTTTTCTCGTCAACTGCAGATTTTATTCTGGATGAAAGTTCGTTATCCTGATTAATATAAGAGTAATGCTGAATTACCATAAGTCTAGCATATAATAACACGTTACATGTCATATTCTTAAATTTCTATCCCAGAAAAACTAGGCAAAATATATTTCTGTTCTTCCGTTTTGGTAGCTAAAGTGTCACAAAATATTGAGCGTGCCTATTGAAACTTTCGATACATTTAAACACTCGATGCTGCTATTGCAAATTGTCTCCAGGTATCCCAAAAATATTGTATTGTTTTGATTGGCATGTACCAATCAAACCTAAATGTCGATCGCACGCTAATATTCACGCTAATATAATTGCATCTAAATCTTCGACCCGAAATGATTAAACAATATTCTATAAAAAGGTTAAAAGCCTTGGCATTTTACATTACTATTATTAATATTTTATTATATTATGTCACTACATTTGCGCGATATTAGCTACTTCACTAGGTATGAGTACCTTAAAAAATATTTGCGTTAAGGCACTTCAAGTGTTTCTTTTAATGCTCATACTGGGCCATTTGAGGCGTGGATGAAGACAGAGGGTGCGCCTCTTACGAGATTATACAATGTTGCGAAGGAGGCGTAAATCCCAAATGTCATAAAATAACAGATGACCATAAAAGAAACGTTATTACTCTCGCGTGAGTGGAAAAAAACATATGACATAACTCAGAAATTCTGAGAAAAATATTACTTTTTATGAATTGATGATTAATACCGATTACAATACTTTTAAAAAAAGATAATTTCTGACGACAGAAGTTTTAAACATTTTTTATTGAATATAAACTTAGCTATTTTAATGCTGTGAAGAATAAACAAAACTAGATTCTCTGAATGCTTGTTAATATTACTATTTAGGAGGACAGTTTTAGTGCACGATGACCTAACGAAAATCAATTTTATTAATGTAAAGTTTTTACTTATTACTGGCGAAACCTTCCGTTTATGTAAGTGAATTCATATTACGTAAGTCATCATAATCCGATGGGAATAGAATTAAATTTGCATATGCGTCTTTTGTATTTTAGGAACTTTGAAAACTGTTATATTTTTTTATTTGAGGACACTCGAAAATAAGCACATTTTAATGAATACGTAATATAAATAATTATATTACAGCATACGATAGAAAATATTTAGATCTTATGTAGGTATCCAAGCACATGAGACATATATTTTACGATTGATTGCTTTGAATGAGAACAGATTTTACGAATAAAAAGTAAATTCTAAATTTATTTATTAGTCATTAATTAAAGACCACTACATCATACTTTAACATAATAGAATCAAATTAACTGATGAGAATGATCAACGATTTAAATGCGTCGGAATAAATCGCCTGCTTTCCGATTGTCAAAAGAGCTTATTAAAAATTCGAAGTTCGCTGTGTCTCTATTTGGTGTAATTGGTCACGAAAGGCAGGCCGCGAACCGCCGCGAAGAGCCAGGGTCGCCGCGTCTCGTAAGGTCGGACGCGGAAATCTGACACTCAGCGTCTTCCATTTATAGACAGGGCATTTTGTATAGCACGCCGCCTTTCATTGTTGTTTATGTGTATACACTAGCACTTAGATATAATTCATCTCTTGTGAGTACGGACGTTAGCTTTGAAAAATAATTATATATTGTTAACGTTCACGGCTACTGATTGACTACTGACGAATGTTGTTTTTATTATGAAAAGTTAAAAGGTAAGAAATAAAAACAATCCTTATTACTCTCACAAAGGTTTCTCCACGGAATGAATTGGAATTAACAATAAGCCAATATCAGTAGATTATACGTATGTACGAGTACATAAACCTACTAAAACAAAATTTTAATGCATTATTGGAACTAGACTACCAGGTTGGTCCCCACTGAATCGAGTAATTTTGGCTTCGCGACCAGAGTCCGTCGAAATAATAATACGCGAGCTAGGCATGAGGGACATGTGTTTGTAATTTAAATCAGTCCATACGTTATATTGCTATACACTTATCTACTTGATGATTGAGAAAAACTTAGACACAATTAGGTAACAATTTAACATATTTTTAAACTCAACGCTGAAATTATTTTTAATTGTTTTATTTATGTCAGTAATTTATATGATCAAACTTTCCCTCAAAGATGCTAGTCGAGTGAGTTTCGTTCACCTTGATGACATTATTAACATCGATTTTTTCAACATGGCAAGGCGATGAAATGGAACTACAAAGTCGTTGACCAGCAATATATTATTAAAATAACAACCGTCATACTTGAAAATGCGAGGCCGAAATACGATATCGTGTGGTGTCAATATTTTTTCTTGCGAAATGAACCACGTTACTTATCTGGAGATCAAAGAGTGATAAATCTTAGTTTTCGCCGTGGGAACAATCGTGATATACAGTCGACGCAGCAGTTTCGTACAAAGGAAAACAGAACTTCAGCTTATTCAAACTTTCACCAAATCAATGAGGGGGATGTGTTTTGACAACCTGGCACGTTAACGCTCCATTTCAGACAAATAGGGAATTTATATGTAATTGAGAGCACGCGTATATAAACACGTTTATTGCTTGTTAAAGGAACGAATGCTTTCTGGAATAAAGGTATTCGGTATTTATATTTTTCTTGTTACGCTTTTGAGACATTGATATCCGCGCACAATACGTACATACATATATCACGTATCAATTTGTTGCGGTACACGTAGAAGATTTATTGGTTTATATACAAAAATTGATGAGTACCTATAGTAAATAATATATACGTACATATACCGTGTTATATACGAAGATTATAATCTATGAATTGATAATTATCAAAAGCTAGTTAGTAATAAAACTTATTATAGTAACGAATATTCATAAAATTATCAAGCTAGAATCTAGTTTTGTAATGTTTTTTTTTAAATAAATTTCCTATATTTTTGATATTCAATCAATACTATAATTTACCATATACGCTTAAGGCAGTTATAATAACGTGTAATTCTCAATGAATACTATATAATTATAGGAATCATGCAATTGCTTTTATTTCATTCCGGTTTGCACATTCACTGTGAGTTATTCTGCCAATTCATTGTAGAGCGTTTTAATGACTCGAGCAAAAGCTATCAAAATGGGATTTGATAACGAAAAATATAAAGCAAATATACATCAGTGAAGTGAAGAATAAACTTACTTGACATCTTCAATCTTGGGATATGTACATATTCTGAGAGTCTTGGTGTTGGAGCCGACGGCGTACAGCTTTCCGTTGGGATGGAACTCGGCGCAGCGCACCGCTTGCAGATCCTCCAGCACGGTGACGGGTTTGAAGGTCGGCCGGGAGCCGTTCACCTCCGCTCCCACCACGCCCGGCGCCGACATCGGCGCCTGATGACCGCCATTCCTATTCTGAGCCTGAAGCAAATCCGCTAAATTAGCATTGATAATTGAAATGTTCCTACGCGCTAATCCACCATTCAAATATATGCATCCGCAAATACAGTTAAAGTTATGCACAATGATTCTCGCAGTTATCGGAAATATGTTTCGCAATATCTAACTTGCGTATCTGCAAATTTTTATTTATATGAACTCAGAGAACGGTCTTATCACGACATGAATTTTTCGTCGCAAGGAAGTCTTTTGAGCGAGTTTATGGACGCGGCATTTATTTTTTATACACTTAATGCATTTACATTATCATTAAGTAACGAACTAATTGTCTCACGTTCGTAAAACGTGTTTTCTTTCTACAAGCTTTTAATGAGGCATAACGTCTGTCGCCTAGTTTTAATGCGAGGGAAACGTATCATTTCTGACTCTCTCTTTGCAGGCCGCACTAGCAAAACCATAAATATGAAAAATTTACAATAAGAACGCAATGTTAGTCGAGCAAGTGAAAACTAAATGACATTCATTTTAAACGGGAACATTCATTACGTATGTTAAAGCTCTCGGCGTCTAGTGCGGTGAAACCTCGGCAACCTTGTTTGTTTCATTCTCAGATCGGTGAGATTAAACGATGGCTGTGACTTTGTGACGTTGCACGGTAATGCTGGCAGTCCACTGGAGCCGAGTGCGGACACAACAATTTATTACGATTAGCTGGTTGTCGCAATTTAATACACTTTAATGCCACATGATCACAGCAGCTTGATATTTGCGCTAAAATACCCTTCAACTAGTTTATCGTTGGAGTATAATGTACATGTAGTCTCAATAGGTGCTTAACAGTATAAAACAAAAGACCGCAGAAGGCGCGCTCCCTGCTACAAATTGGTCACGACTTGCATTCTTTGCACACGAGTGCCCTTCGCAGTGGTGATTAAGAGAATTCTATGACACGGCACTATTAAAATGTTTACCACATATTAAGTTTCTAGTACATAAAAAAATCATTCATTCAAAGTATGTACGCGAGAAAATACTTTGAACAAATTAAAAAACACCTCTCAGTTGTATAGAAGAAGAACTTCGCCCTGCATTAGGACGTCAAGGGCCCACATAGATAAGAAATACTAAAATATCATTATTATTGCTAGACCTATAATAATTAATGCATCATGCGATTTAAATAAGATACAGATTTGATACCGATAAAAGAATATAAAAAATAACAGATATGACAAAGGTTGCAAGTAACAATTTCACCCATCTCACGTGATAAATTTCCCAAAAATGTGTTCATGGTAGTGTCAAGTGTGTGCACAACACTATCCCAATTAATCGCAATCATCATATTAAAAAAAATGATCAAAAGGTATTGTCATCGTAGGCTTTTTGACATGATTGAACTAATGTTATAGAATCGCAACAAACGAAGGCAGCAACCAATTTTATTATTGGGCTTAACCAGTGACAAATACACCAAGGTTACCAGTGTTAAAAAATGCTTGCGGCTCCTAGGTTAAACTCAGACCAAAAATATAAAAGCATAGAAAACGGATCATTTGCGGAGTATTCGTAAATAACAAAGTTGCCCAAGACAGTCAGAAGTAGCTTAAAATGGAAAACGATATAACTAGTCCATAGCCATATACCTTACACACGTCAATTTCGAGTTAAATAGAACTTTCATTATAAATACAGCGCTGCTACCTTGCACACAATGATTGTATTTATATTTTTTACAATAATTCCCTTACGAGTAAAGATAGCAAGACGACATTTTTTCAATCGAGAACAAAACGAGCGAGTTAGCCTAGTATAATTAGAATGCATAACAATTGCCAGGTCTTGTCTTGTGCGATGAGGCTTGAGTGGCAATGTTTACCACATGCCAAGATTGCAAATTCGCGCCATATATGACCGTAGTGTACGTAGACAACGTATGCATAATGTGAAACGCGTCCGGCACATTGCCGTAAATAGACATTTGCGGCGTGAAGTACACAAAGAACACAATATCAATCATATGACTCACACTGGAGTCACCGAAAAGCTGGTTCTTTCCATGTTGATGTGTTCGTGAGGCTAACTATAATTGAGGTTATTTTTTAAAAGACGCGCTGACAGAAAGTTGGAAACAGTGATTACGCCAGTGCCACACAATGTTAATTCATGTTCGAACTCCTTTCTGCACATGTTATGTGAATCTAGTGACTCGGTGTCATTCATATCTCCAGTATAGCGAATAGACAAAAATGCTACCACTTTTAGTGTCATGAATGGAGCATTACACCGTAGTAACCCAAAGCGAATACAAATATAACACTATGTCAATTTAATTTTTCCCTAACTAATTTTATTTCGAAAATGACTGTTGTAAAAGAGTCGCCGTGGTTTTTTGCCTATTTTTTTACCGTAAATTAAAAAATAAGAGCGTGGTCATAAAACTAGCAAGAATGTATCCTCCTTGCGTAACTTACTTGAGTAACTCAAACAGTATGGACGCATACAAGTCAGGTCGTACAATGGCCTGTTGAGAACTAGTTTATTACACACTCTATGCCGTCAAAACGTATGACCGATAAGAAAGTTGCCGCAACGTGCGTGTAGTATTAAGACTTAAATACATAGTATAGATTAATTTTAAAATATTTATGCTAATTTAATAGTTTTTCTCATTTGTGATGTACGCATTTAATAATATTAGTTTTACAATAACTTCTAATAGTGAGTATATCGCGTGGCTCTTTATTTGATTACATTAAACCACACAATTTGGTCATAATGTCCCACCTGATGTTGGCTTACGATACTGTATAAAACGTACCGTAGGTATTAAACGAAGACGACTTTACGGTACCCCATCAAGATCGTAAGCAAATATTTGTTGCCTATCGTTAATAGCCTACAACACATAAACACACAGCTATAGCTCAAAACTACAATGCCCTATATCTTGTGTGCCGACAGCTGATCGCACAACACTCCAAACTTAATACAATATTTGCGGATCACACGAACATTCGCCCCGCGTCCGTACTTCAAATTTCGAAAATTTGATTACCGCATATGCTTGGGAATTAATCGTTTATTTCGGTACTATTATACTATTAGTTAAATCTATGTATCTATATCAATGCATTTATTTAACGGTTCGATTCGTGGGCATCTTCAAACCCAAGATACAGTTGTTATTCAAATTTATAGAATTTTAAAGGAATTTTGTAAGGACAATATGTTCTTTGGAAACATGATAGAGATTTTTAACACATTTCATAAAGCACTTTTATATATACAATGATTTTCATCAAAACATGAATCCGTTTAGATACGATTAAACCCCAGTGGCTGATTTAACTTTTAATTTCATTGTTACTTTGACTCACAAAGGCTGGCAATAGAAAGTTTCGTACTTCATGGTTGCTTTCGTCTCCATGGTTAATAGACTTTTATGGCTCCGGTTTCGAACAAATAAATGTTTACATGAAATTATAGTACCTTGTCTTACACATACATTTTAACAGATATTTTAAAGCAATACGCACGTCTTAAACAATTTGACATATTTTCCAACTGGTTTTGTTTTAATTATATTATTGATTTATATCAATCTTCGGTGACCAATGGCGCAAGTTATAAAAAAGTTGGCAATATAAACCTATAAGCAAACTAGTGAAATATAAATTTTAAATATTCGACAGATTTAAAATTGAAACGTATTTCCAATTGATTATAAATAAAATTCTGGGAATGTTACTTTACCCGGTATTGAAAGTTTATTTTGTTTAAAACTTATCATTTATATTTTTTAAAACTTCAATTATATATTAAGCCATTTTAAAGGACGTAAAATATAATAGCTGCAATAGCACCGAATATTAATCAAATTTTACTATACTTAATTTCTAGAATCTTTGTTACGAGGTCTTAAAAGATAATGCCAGTTGGTGTTTCATTGATATTATCTAAAGTTTTTTTCAATGCGATATCGCGGCAATTACTATTACAATTGGCGCTGTTACGTGTGTGTTAATCCATCGCGATTGCCAAATTAGAAATGTGCTACAAATCGGTATTGAATGGTAAAGTTACGCAACGATTTTCGGCAGCGATTTCTCGATTTAAGCCTAATAGGCATAGAATAATTTAGATTAGATTTGCAATTAAAATTATTTAGAAAACCTCTCGGCAACACGACGTGCGTGTGCGACACTAGCAGAAATGCTGGACATTATGTAACATAACATAACACAGTTCAAGTATATTTGAATTTGTAATATCAGGTCAATACATTGGGAACGAGTATAGAGAGCGAATATTTTAAAGTTTGTGACGTACGTTTTACATAGTTTAGAGAAATAATTATAATCATTGCGAAAATGATTACAGAAATATATAACGGTGTAACCGTTGACTTGTTTACAAACATGAATTATGTATATCTTGAGAGTTAAGTTGTGAAATTTCATGTTACGAGTGGGTCAAACTAAGTATAAACTATGACACTAAAGCAAAGTTATTACATAATCAGACTCATGTTTTGAAATACGATATTAAAAAGAACAATGTTACTATGTTCACAATAAAAATTCACATTCGCATTGCACAAGTGGAGACGGGCAATCCACGCACCTAAGTCGCAATACAAAAGTAATAGACCGGTATGGATACAAATACTAGTGTTTTGTGTATCACATATTCATAAAAACAAGTATAGAACATCCGTTACACACAGGACGGTGTGTTGCGGTTCAACGGAGCTGAACGAGGCGTGATGCCACAGCCATGTTGAGACTCCCTGGCTGCTTCGCTAAACAACACCTGCATTTGTACATCTCACACACGACATCATATTCGCCAGCGCACCACACTTTATTATTCACTTCGCTAAGCAACAGCCAGATTTTGAATAGAAAGTACGCATAAATTGCACGTATATCAAACGCGAAACACTAAAGTTATATCAACGCGTAATATGGTTCTCTTGTCATCTTATATAAACAAACACAACCGTTTCAACGCAGTCATCTTACAATGAGTCGACTGTCTCGGTAGAAAGTTAGTTCAATTACCTGAAATGCCGAGATCCGTTTGGGTGGCAATATTTGTGGTCTGTCAGCCAGGTTTTCCATAGAGTGGCGGGTTAAAAATCCTTGTTTTTGAAAAGTGGCGTTGATTTTATATGAGGTACGGTTAAATTTAGTCGCAGGCGCAACGATACGGTTGCCGTTTTCGTCGTCGTCTTCCCACTCGGTGACGACATCCATGCGCACGTCTTCCAGGGAGCGCGAGCGACTGCACGGACAAGCGGTTGTCGGCGAGGGGTTCGGGTTCCGGAGCTGACGAGGTCTGCTGTCTCGGGTGTACAGCTCCGCGTGGCTGCTGGGTACCGGCGCACCCGCAGATCGATAACTCGGTGACATAAAATAGTAATCCCGCGATTTATTACTGTACGCACTCATTCCGGAGAAATCTGAATATGTGGATCCCTTGGAGGATGATGTTTTAAAGTTTCTTAAATCCATAGGATCAGACGAACGAAAATAAAAATTGGGTTGTGTTGGTCGGGAAAGCGGCGGCCACGGTCTGAACGGCGCGTCCACGTAGTGTGCCGGTTTGGACTTCATGTCAGATCGAGATAGAGCATCGGAGCGCGGCGTGACGGTTCCGTGCGGATGTAGTCGAGGAAACTGCGCTACTGGTGTCACGGACGGCGAGCGGCGTGCGCCGGTGCGCCGGCCCACCACCGATGTGCCACCGACGTTGCCACATGCCAGACAGAGATGCGAACAGAGAGAAAGGCACACTAGTAATCTGCTCGAATCGTTGAATGCGAATACAAGTGAAAGGGGTTGCCCGAGCGCGGTCACCACGATCGTCGCGTTCGGGTAGTGTTCGCGTACACGATACACTACCGATATCTGTTCGCTCGGCGCGTCCGCGGCCTCGTACGATTGTGAGATCGCGTGTTTTGTCACTGACAAATTATATCATAACCGCAAATAACTTGCTAGGATCTAGTGAACTTTACAACTGGCACAGAATGTCACCTCACATAATGTCGTAAACTTGATACTCCATCATGTTAAAATTGTAATTTATTCACCTCTTTTAAGTATAAAAGTGTTTAGAAACTTAAGCTTTATCAGAGGATTACTTTATAAGAAAAATACGTTTGGACCGTGACATTTCGGGCTATATAGTTTCTACCAACCCCAACGGGAGACAGGGTTTATGTATGAACAATAAGTGTTATCGTAACCGGCGATATAACTGGAGATATTTCGATATGCATTAAATTTTAATGCGAACATACCACTTTATTTATTACTTTACGTAACCAGAAAATATCGATCACGGAATTACATTTGGAGCATGTAACACATTAATTACGACACCGTCGCTTGTATGAATTGTTTCAAAACGCGAGTTTTAGAAAGAGCGTTTAATTCGACACGCGCGCATGTAACTTTCGCTTCTTTCTTACGCCTCAATAGTTAATAAAAAATACAGCATAACAGAAAGAAATATTTCGTAATGTTTGATTAGTTACGATGTGTTTGTTATCTATACTCAAATAGGATACGTAAAGCGCACTGATAAATTATGCGAGCGTTGCTTACGAGAACACAGGCGACCCACGCCACTCAAGAAATAATGTAGAAAAATTTAAACTTTTAATTAGTCACCATAACAGTGACGAAGTAACTCAAG
This sequence comes from Cephonodes hylas, assembly GCA_030295005.1. Classification (NCBI taxonomy): domain Eukaryota; kingdom Metazoa; phylum Arthropoda; class Insecta; order Lepidoptera; family Sphingidae; genus Cephonodes; species Cephonodes hylas. The sequence continues at coordinate 7,393,222 of AP025360.1, read as the reverse complement.
GCTGTACCATATACAGATCATAATAATAAACAAGTTTTATGTCAGAACAAACTCATCATAAACTTAATTTCAACCTACGCGTGGAAAACAAATAGCTAAGGTTACATTTGAGTACGCCGCGAAACATATTTTTGACTTGATTGTTGGTATCATAAATCATGGTGGATGTTACAAAGACAATGCGCAGCGGTAACTTCCTAACTTGTTTTTGTTGAATGATGTTAATGATAAGTGAGACAAGCGAAATATACGCCTTTGATGCGAATCGGTTCTTAACAAGCACAAGCTGCCGCCACTTCATCAACCGAAACTAAACGAATTGTATCACGATGCAAACGGTTTTTTGCGGTAACCACAATTGACAACCAAATTTAAAATTACTATGAAGGAATTCATCTTACAAAATATAATTGAGCTGACGGCTTATTGTTTACACTTAATTCCGTCCTTACTTTTTTGGAACCGTGTATAAAAGAGAGTTTATTTTTTCGGATGTATTATGGGAACCCTAAACTTAATACGCAACAACTATATAATTAATTGTTACATCGGAACACGATTGACGACATACTACACAATACTTTACAAACATAAAACGAAAAAATCGTATAATAAGTACTCAGCCCTATGACTTCATACTGAGTCATGGAGTTTGCCCAAAAATTCTATTCGGACGATGTATCGTAAACGTAAACATTGACACAAGATGCGCCACTTCAAATAACTACATTGAATCACCAATAGCGACGAAGTATTCGCCTTGCGATCAATTGAAACTGATTAACTGGTTGTCTGGGGTCAAACGCGGAATATCGAGTTACCGAATAAATTTTAAATGATCAATTCACCACGAACGATATTAGCAATTGCAGCTCCGGGAATGGTTTCGTTCTTATTTTACAATGCAAACAAATGAAAGAAGCAATTTAGATACATACGTATTTGTTTGATTCGTCGGCGTGACGTTGTCGACGTCAAATGATTTATACAAGTAGTGTAAAGTTACCATCGAATATATCAATAGCTAATATTTTTTTTGGTAATTTTTGTTGCGGAACTGTAAGCGTATACTATACTCGTTACAATATTTTTAGGAGATAGGTAGATAATGTTTTGATATATCCGTGTTAGATTAGTAAAATGCGCAATTAAATTAAAATTCAATACCTGACTTCATAATAGAATTATAATTTGGGATCTAAGCGTTAACACTTTATAAATTTTAAAATTAATTTTCAGAGATGAAACACACAGAGGGAAAGCCTAAGTACCGAAGAGATCCCCGAAAAGATATATTTGGAATAATAAATAGAGCCGTCTAATTAAACGCTAATAGTGTAATATAATATATAAAAATATATATCTTCTTTGTTATTAAACAAGCGGAACAGCTTAACATTATACTCTAAAATTACCAATTTTGTATCATTTAATGTTATGACAATAGAATTAGGAACTCGAGACCTACTAACTTCTGTTCAAATAAGACACATATGACCATTTTTCATCGTTTAACTGTTGCCGCAAACATAGCAATAGCATGCGAGGCAAAATGTAAATATTGAGGACAATTCTAAAGTCGCCGTCCGCACCTTTTTTATTTATAAAAATCACGAAAGACTGGATTGCTATATGGTAAGGTGCAACGTGGGCGGTGCTTTCGAAATTTGCGGAAAAACTCGTGTTAAATTTCGAATTTGTTAACATCAGAAATGGGTCCATTGTCATGATTTAGTCGAGACTGGTGGCAGTTGGCGGCAGCGTGCCCATTTATGGCAGCATAGGTCATCGCGAGCACCGCTCGGATCACTCGGCCATGTACAGCGAACGAAAGATGTGCCATTTCGATATCGTCATTTCTAATGGAATATTCATAATCAAAATATGATGCACAAATGTATCCAAGAACGTAATGAAAACGCTTGTTCACTTTCGAGTGGAATAAACTTACGTAATACACTAATAAAATAAATATGTTTCCGCTAAAAAATCTTGAGTGCAATATAAATATGTTTTTAATTAACGTAACGGAGTAATGTATGCGTACGTAGCGTGATCGGGTTGTATAAATCACTCGCCACGGCGCAATCCGAGAAAAAGATCGATATGTAATTACCGAGCTCTTTAAGCCTAACGCGTAATGTTAAGTTTCCGCTTCGTGGATGCGCCACAGAATACTAGTCGACAACAATCCGACATCTTGACTTTCATATAAAATGCCGTATTCTTCTTCTTTTTATTATACAAATGTTACTCCTTTAAATAAACATGTTGTCACCGATGCAGTTACGTCAAAACTAAGTAATAATACAACGAAGCGACGAAGCGACAGTTTTCCTGGGCGTCCATTTATACTGATTGATGAACTAATACAAATGCGGTCATCATTCAACGTTATACTGTACAAACAGTAAGTTATTGTCACTAATAAATTACCTTATTATCGTATGAGAGCCTGTCGTCAGGCGAAAGCGATGATACAGAACTGTTCTTCTCGAAATCCCATGTACTGTGCCAAAAATCTAATGAGTCTGTGGATGATTTCTTCGTATCGATTGAGCTCTTCCTTGACAGAGAATTTATAGAACCAGCGTATTCACGATTCTTTTTTAGCAGCGAATTTGTAGAGCCAACCAATTCGTGAGTTTTTCTGGATAGCGAATTCGTGGAGCCGACGTAATCGCGCTTCATTTCTCGCACCCCGTTACTGGAAGTGGAATCCCGCCTGTTGTAGTTTATGATGTTACTTTTATTCAAATTCGGGAATGAGCCCATTGAGTGCCTTTTGTTATTGTATCTGTGGGTGGGACTCGGCGTGTCACGGCGTGGTGGTGTAACCGACGGGCTGTGCCGATCTCGACGTAGTAGGCTCGGGAATGATGAGGGGTGTTCCAGGTCACGCGCTGGAGAACCCGATTTATGGGAATCCCGCCGCCTGTTCCATTATATTCAATTAGTATAACGGTAAAATTATTTGTCATTACATTAATAAATATAAAATACGGACCTGATTATTAAACCATTGGTAGGTGAAACTGTATCCCTATAATACGCTGGCGTGGATTCCCTGCTGTGCAGATAGAGCGACGACCGATAAGGCGTGCTGCAGCGGCCGTGAACATCACACCGAGGGTCATGTTCAACGACAGAACTGACTATTGGAGAATGCCGGCCCTCCCCCTCCAAGCTCAAGTTACCAAACATCGAGTCCAGTTGGCGCATCGCCATCGCCCTCTTCACAGCAGTCATCTTCACCAAACGTTAACACTGCAGGCCGCAATAAAGTTTTAAGTCACCGCGAGATGAAAATATATTTTAACGAACTCGACCGATCGGACCGAAATTATGTGCGTAAATGACGTGTATGTCCCCTAAGTATGCCGCGACGCGACTGGACTGTTCGGACGGCATTGTGCGCAGAACGCTTACCGGTGACTCAGAGGCATGCGCGCGAGCAACAACACTGTGATAATCGTAGTGTCCTACAATTATATACATATAAATATATGCGACTACGAGGTAAATAATGGTCCAGAACAACCGAGAGCATCGTCAATTATAAACAAGGACTGTTATTGAGTGTGGGAGTCCTCAAGTTCGTTCCAAGGTCGATTTACTCCGAGGTGACGCGAGAAAAACGCGCTAACTTTAATTTGTAATTGCTTATGATCTAATTGAATCGAACATCGTTAAAATTATAATGTAAACAGAAATATTATTCATAAGAGGAGCCATAAATAAACAATATGATTTACTCAAATAGCTAATACATAAAGTGGACAATAACAACACTGTGTATTTGTAATTTAACCGATTGATTGTTACGGCTAATTGAATTTAACTGGACAATTTCGCGGTTCCTCAAACGGTCAAAGTCCCGTTAAATTGGGCAAGATAGTTAAGACGCCACTGTTTAGATAACAGGACATAACCAACGTATAATTAGATAAGACAACGTACGCGAGCAATAAAGTCCTACTTTTCTCGTGTCATTAAAAAAACCGGTAGGTACTTTTGTGTTTTTATAAGACAAACTCCGGCTTTGGGAAACAATGCATTCCTAATGCTTGAGTGAAGATATATAACATTACTCATACATATAGTCTGCGCTAGAAAAAGGTAAAGAAGATCAACTATTCAAAAGGTGCATATAAAACAGAGAACTTGAAAGCCAAATAAATAATGACGAATATAAGACTGGCATTTGCAATAACTACACGACTTTCTTATCTTTGAACATTAGGACCATTCATTCGATTGGACGTTAATACTTTCGAGCTGTTTGAACTGCGACATTTATCCCTTACGTGGAATTTATTGCAAAATGAATAGCGTTAAAGATCAACCATGCCTAAGCAGTGGCGTGCCTAGGGTGTCAAACTAAGGCAAGCCCAAATGTTTATTTAGTAGCAGCATATTTTTTTTGGTACGTAAGACTAATAAATACCTACCGGTTAGTACTCACATTCACGTTTATAGCGTTATTTTATAAATAAACAATCGTTAAGTTCGTTATTCGGAACTATGTAAGGCAAGTCGGGCTTTCGGGCTTCTATGGAAGTACCGCCACTGTGCCTAAGAGCCAGACTCTATTGAATATGATTTTGTTTCATGCAATTCGAAGGCCGCAGTCACTTCCACTAATCTATTGCGAATTCGTGATGCGTGAGAATTCTATTACGACAATTCAAGACTTGACACAAACAAATGACAAATATCAAATAAAACTTGCAGTAGGTATGTAATATTGTTTGATGTTACACCATTTTCTTAGCTTGCGTGATTGATGCAGAGTAATTATTTTGAAAGTTAATTCAACTGGCATGGCGGCTTGAAAAACCACCGTTTATGAATGTAGTACTTTGCATGATTGACTATTCATGCACTTGGGGGATCATAAAAACGCATTTATAGTTTCGTGTTGTTTATGCAATTTTTTTCAATTAAATTCAAAAGAATTCGAAGTGTAAAAATCAATGCGTTGCTTTCATTTCTCAACATATTCTGAATACAATTTTGTTAAAAAAACGTATAGCGTCAAATTAAACTAAATCCATCACCTAGATTTCTGCCATCATTTGACTATATGTAAGTCAGTTGTTTTCCAAAATATATTAAATGAGTCCACAGCTACACCACACAAATTTACTTAACAAGAAATACTCAGTGACGCGTTGATTCAAACTGAGTAAAACGAGAGACAGCATGATACTGATTAATTGATAACCTATGTTTTTGACACCTTCAAGTCTATGTTTAAAAGCGTCATGCATTTTGGCTAAAACATTTAATATATTTATTCTCCACTAAATACCACGTTTCAATTGCGATCTATTAAATAATATTAGTATATAATAATATAGTCTTTACTGTATGGGTTTTTCCGATTATGTCGATTAGCATACGCAACACATGTGTGAAAGATTTATTATGGTAAATAAATGATTATCACAGCCATGAAGTGTTTAGTGTTGACTGTTACATTGAGTGGAGTTTTATTTACGTTTTATAATTATTAGTTTTATGTCATCACATATTTATAATAGGTCACTGACAAACGTGCTCGATGCTACCCTAATTCAAGTTAGTTATTAAAAAATACTTGTATACTTGTAAGAATCGCACAAAATATTATGCCCTTGGCATCAAACTCAAGACTTCGCGGTTCGCAAACCATGCAGGCAGGCACGAAACCAATGAGGCGATTAATTACTCTTTTTTCACGTACTTTCCGCGGTTTAAACTGATGGTTGATTAAGCGCACGATTACTTTGTATTGTTTGTTTCAGAGGACAGCAAAGAGACTTTTCTAGTATATGATAAGTGCAGCGCGGTCGAAAAATAGCTTGACGATCAATAACAATAATACTAGTTCTATATCAAACCACATTAGACGAATAATTCGCGTCATACCCCGCGTTCATCAACAAGTAACAGCAAGGTATAAACTTCTTATAGAGATAGAATTGGTACACTAAACTGTTGCTCAAACTACCTTCATATCAGCTGGTATCTCACGCTGAGATGCATATACTTAAGTATATTACCTTCACAACGATTACAAATCATAACGTCCAGCTACATAGCTAGTAAGTTACGGTAATATCACCTTATATGGTATCATCATATAAAGTTACAAAAAGACAGATGTAACAAACACCTTGCACTTATGACGGCAGGTGCAAGAACACGCATGAACGAGTCTCAAGGACAAAAGAAAATAAGATATATAGTACCTATATGGTATTTATAAAACATGCGTACATTTATTTCTAACACATAAAAAGCAAGCTTATATATAGGCTTAAAAGTATGCAGTTGACATAAATTCTAGTGCTGTGTATAAGGCTTAGAAAAACTAAGAATACTCAACATTCCAACTGGGAGTAATTAAACTGATTAAATAAATGTTTTTATTTGTCAATCCGTATATTTAAACGTGAGAACTTTTAAACACCTGAACGCCAATTTCAGAAAAAATCAAGGAATACTTATTACGCTATACCCAAAGATTCTTCTCTTAAGTAATACTACACATTGGTATACTTGTCAAGTATACCAATGAGATCAAGATAACGTCTTAAATGGTTTCTTAAAAAACCTCATTTCACCGCAACGAGATCGTCGAAAGTAATGTACTTGGAAGTCGTTAAACAATGATGTCATCTAAACTGATTGTCTCGGAAATAAAATTTGCGAATATAAAAACAGACGTAAGAAAATATTACAATAAGAAAAATTATGTACAAAGAGGGAACAGGGAGATGCCGCGCCGTGATTTCCGGCTTAAGAATACTGTTTCATATCCTATGGCGGATATCGGAAAGTTTGAGGGTCAGGAATAGCTATCGACATTCTGTAGATATGATAGATATTTGTGCATAACATATTTTAAGATCATATGAATACATCAGGTCAGCAAATTATTCCTCAGGTACTAAAATTAATTACTCGGCTATTCGACATAAATTAAACCTCCATTAAATATTTATTTACTTCGAAACTGAAAGCTATGCTGTGCTGTTTTTAAAGGATATAAAAAACATATATTATAATTACATCGTCTAGTCTTTGCAAAGCTATAACTATTTACAATCATTATCATTCAAGCATCATTTAGGGTCTCCTCAAAAATATAATTATGATAATTTGGAAGCCAAAAGTATTAACTAAATTTATGCTCTTATTATACGAACAAAAGGGAGGAAAAGGCTGAATAAAATTGAATAGAAATTATAAAGTGAAGAGCCGCTTTTCGCTTTTCTAATAAGTATTAAATATATGCCAGACACGATTATGTATCGATCACGACCGGGACGATAAAGATTACATTCTGCGTGTTCTGTATACAAAACACATAAACTCTCATTTCGAAAACTTGTTGTCAATGCATACATGCAAAATTGTTTTTTGCTTAGCTAATAGGCGGCAAGTGCTAACATTACAGATCACAGAATTATACAGCATTGTCTTATATGAATATTTTTAAGAAGATCGTTAGCAAACACCAATGTGTACTCATATGGGGATCACAGTATTTTACTATTTTAGAGAATCCCGAATACTGATGAGACATACAATTTTTTAAAAATATATCGGTACTGATTTAGTTTTCAATAGGGACGCTAAAAATAAATGGATCCAATAGTCACATATCAAGTTCTTTACAATAATACAAGTCTTGTGTAAATTTGTGTGTCTTGTGTATCAGAAACTACTAAAAGACTATCGAATAGCACCGTAAAGTCGGTGTCACAAACACCTAGACCTAAAACTAAGGTTCGTAGATCACAAAAACATTTGTTTTAGTGCTTGCATGGAACCCGCGGCTTTACGTTTCACAACTGGTGTTTAGCTAAATGTGCCAAGCTATTTAGATATAGATCATTCAACTTGACAGTTTGCTAATAAATCAAGTCACTAATGATTTCGTCGCAATCACAAATTCTGATGTAGAAACAAGCGATCAGCAGGTTTTTTTTGACACCATAATTATTAACAGATAAAGACACTGTGAACTCTTAATGTACGCAATACGTCGCCACAATTAAACTCCCATTTGCATAGTTGTGAGAAGTTAACACCCACAATTATGTATTGTGATTTATTGTAAACACTTTATTAGGTTCTAATGGAGTTATTTTTCAATGCAAATATGTGGGTATTGAAGGAAGCTTATCTCGAGACCTTTAAAGTGACGGCCGTGCTCGGTGCCCTCGGGGTTTTCGCCTACTAATGATTCACCTTGACTTGTTCAGATTTAGGACAGTCAGCGTCGTAGGGCAAAAATTTTAAATGACCTGATCCTTTATAACAAGTGGCGCTTTAGGTCGTCTTCATCCCCGTCTTACTCGTATTTTCATACGTCTGTTACAACGTGTATTTCATATTTTAGTTCCATATATATTTTTTAAATAGTCCTACGACTTTTACTTATGTCGAAACATTCTTACACGAATAGCTACAATCGACGATAGTAGCACGAAAGAAACGCGATTTTCTAACATTTATTGTGCTAACTGAACTTTAAACTAATATATTTAAACTAACAGTATAACTGTATAATACATACAACCCTGAACCCGTGACCAGAAGTGGCGGGGCGAGACAGTTATGTTATTGTGAGCCGTCAAGTAATATACGTTTGTATAAAACATAACATTCGATATACATGAATTAACTTTTATAAAGGACACTTGTACCGATGACATCACTTGTTCGCATCACAAACCAATAAAAAAAATATCATACACCGCAAGTAACAACATTCGTTTGAACCAATTTGTTCGTATGACGTATTGAATTAAATAGCGAGCGGCTTTGAATAAAGGAAACCGTGGGACGAGTCGACTTGACACGACGTTGGCACAACAGTGATTTGAGACATTTGGCTCAATTGAAATTAATATCTTGCGAACCCGCTAAAGAGCTAAAGTTAACATACACTCTTGGCCAAAAGTATTAAGCACACTGTAAAAAACGTACAAATTATAAAATTAAATAAAAATAAAAATATATTTAATAATAGTCTGAGCGGCAATATTGAAGCTTAAATAAAGGAATAGATCAAGGCAAAGGTGAGGCCCGCAAAATATTAACCAAGTTTGCTTTGCTGTTGTCTGTAAGATCTATAACTTAGTAGATTTTAAGATGTCTAATACTTTTGGCCAATGCTGTCCTGAAACCATACACACATACCCTTTCCGGCATTGAGGTACAGAAAAAGCAGTTGAGGGCGCTTTTATAGTTTCATAAACTACATGGATAAAACTGTAAAAAATAAGACATAAGCCATGCCCAGAATTACGACTGATTTAATAACAGGTTTAGGTGTATAAAGATTTCTGTTGTATGTGTCTTCTTCTTCTTCTTCATCAACCCATATACGCCCACTGCTGAGCACGGGTCTCCTCTACCATTGAGAGGGTTTAGGCCATAGTCCACCACGCTGGCCTAGTGCGGGTTGGCGGACTACATACCTAAGAAATTCCTAAGAACTCTTAGGTGTGCAGGTTTCATCACGACGTTTTCCTTCACCGTTAAAGCAAGTGATAATTCAATGTGAATACACACATAACTTCGAAAAGTCAGAGGTGTGTGCCTGGGGTTCGAACCCGCCGCCGAGATTTTCGACCGCGCGCCCAAACCTCGAGGCCATCACTGCTATGTGTACATCGGCATATCAAAGAAATGTTATTACTATAACAATTACTTATAAATTAATGGAATCATGCATAATTTATTGGTAATTGTCTTGTTAATTTTACAGTTCTTGAAGTACATAGAAACATATATTTAAATAATAAGCCTTTTGTTATAAATACAAATAAAACGTTAATATTCTTATGTAAGTAGCTTTAAGTACCGTTGCGACGTACCTCGTTTACAATAGGATTCATTCCTTAGGTAGGCTAACTTAGTACTGGTTGGTAGCCTTCATATTTCTACGGTAATCTTAGGGAAACTTCTAAACCATAGAGGATCTCTATCTTTCCTATTAAATTGACCGTAATACATAAGTAGCCCAGATATACGAAAAACGTGTCCTCTGAACTCTAACCTGCAACCTTCTAAGTTATCTCTCACTTCAAAAATACTAATTAAGTTTTTATGTATGTCGCCAAGAAATAAAAAACTTCACGATAAATTTGTATCATTCTGTAATAAAATATTTAATCTCTGGTCATTTAAAAAGACAAAATCGAAGTTACATCATTTTTAGCCAATGTTATCAAAGTTGACTGGGCAACGTAATTCTGTATAAATTTTATGTCTGGAAATACCCAACGCCTGGGGGATAAATACATTTGTGTCCGAACAATAGCTCATATATTACACGTGTGATCGATAATATCAATGTAAAGACACAGCTTTATAGCTTTTGACGTGATTACTCATGACTACATTTATCATAATTGAATTGGTATACTACTTTATTTTTTAAAACAATGTCTGCACTTATAGTATACATTAGAAACTTGTATTGTTTTTGGAGATTTAATAATATACACTAATGATAATCATACACTAATGACTGTGTACAAAAAACTAGGCGCCACGAGCGTGGCCGGTGTACAATTACATTTGAAGATTCTAATCCTGTCACGTTGTTTGTATACATCATACAGAGCCATGTGGGCGTAGCACAATCATGTGTTGGAAGGTCACCATTATTATTGTAGAGCAATAAATAAGTGCGGCCGCTTTTGTTATTGCCGTGGATAATTATATAATTGAATTTGCGCGTTACATGTCCGTGTTAACTTAAATGTCTTGTGTCTTTAAATGAAAATTATTAAATAATTAGAAACGACTAAACTTCTACAACTATTTTTAATAATATCTTAATTAAAAATATCTACGGGATATTCACCAGTGAACTGCGCATCTTTGTTAGATGCGCAATTTATCTTCTTCATCTTCATCAACCCATATACGCCCACTGCTGAGCACGGGTCTCCTCTACCATTGAGAGGGTTTAGGCCATAGTCCACCACGCTGGCCTAGTGCGGGTTGGCAATTTATACCCAACTTTTAATATCGATTCATTCTGGTGCTGAATTAAGTTCACATTCTCTAGTACCCACGATTCGACCTATTATTATACTTTAAATAAGTTTCAAAATACAATTCTATTTTGTTCCTGAATTAACAATTGATACATTATCTTGCAAACGATTGATTACTTCCTCAATATAGTATCGTAAACATGATATCATACTCTTACGCCTTTACCGAAAATTTTGTTAATCATAGTCTATGTGTATCTAGGACTATAAATAGAATAAGATAGACAAAATGTCCTAATCGCAGGTGTGTACCATAGATAACATTGTTATGATTACTAGGTGGATTGGTTCAGCGAATGCGACGGATGCACAATAAGCTATGGAATTTCACACTGGACGGTTTTAGGAATGTGGATGTTGATATTAAACTAATGAAATACACTTTTATTTGTAAATACTAGTTGTTGTGCATTGTTAAAAAGTTTATAGATCCAAATACACTCCCTACCAAAATACTACTACGTATCCTCTCGCCATGATATTTTACGTTTCTTCTTTCCAAGTTATCTGTAGCTTTTTCGATTTCCTGCCTTGAGTATACTTTATTATATCATAAATCGTACACACACATATATATAGTCACTAATCTCCCGGTGGAGTACCTGTACAGAGGACTATAGAGCACCAAATGCTTCTGTCGAAACATACTTCTTTCGCTTCCTCAATTGACATTATCGCCATCATTTAAAGCAGTAAAAAATTTAAGTATTAACTGACGAAAAATCTTTAATATTTCCAATGATACAGCTGCAAATTTTGCGATTTATTAATTAAACGTCTTTACCTGTGTACATAATGAGCGAGTTACTAATTTCATGTATGTATAATTGTGCTACCGCAATTTACGCAGGCGCAACGCTAGTAAATAATTACCAGTGAATTTAGCTCCTTTCATTATGAATCATGACTTGATTTTGTTTTAGAATACTTGATCTAATTCATATTTTTTCAAGTCACAAATAAATAACTGGTAATTTTTGCAATAAATTAAAAACAAAATATTGAATATTATACTAAGTATATACGAATTAAAATATGTTTGGCGACATTCTTACTGCTTCTTGTAATTGCCGCAATAAAATTAGGGTTATGATTTAATAAAATAGACGATTAAATTCAATAAGTTAAAAAAAAGTGAATAAAAAATAAAACAAGCAATAAGAAATACTTGCGCCTTTAATACTGCACAAAGCAATAGGCATTAGTTTGTGAATTTAGTTGCATTTGGCATGAAGTAGGTACGATGGAAATGGTGACAAAGAAGCGCGTGAAAGTGATTATAGATATAGCCCAGTAAAAGAAACTGATGAACATTACAAAAAGGTACACAAGAAATGGATGGCCTCAAGGTTAGACGCGCGGTTGAAAATCTCGACGGTCGCGGTTTAAATCCCCAGACACATACCTCTGGCTTTTCAAAGTTCTGTGTGTATACGCTTTGTGAAAGCATACACGGGGCTAAGCCAAGTGCTAATTGGTAGGTTATCCATTGCCAGTTTGGTGGCTGTCGTTTGTTAAAAATCTACGGACCTACAGGTGTTCAAGAAGTTATGTCATTTATAATCAACCCATATACGTCCCACTGCAGGGCACGGGTCTCCTGTACTATTGAGAGTGTTTAGGCTATAATTCACCACGCTGGCCCAGTGCGGGTTGGCGGAAACACCTAACAAATTCCTAAGAACTTTTAGGTGTGCATTTTTTTCGTTCACCTTTAAAGCAAGTGATAATTCAATGTCAATACACACATAACTTCGAAAAATCAGAGGTGTGTGCCTGGGGTCGAACCCGCGACCGCTGAGATTCTCGACCGCGCGCCTAAACCTCGAAGCCATCACTGCCTCCTGCCCTTGCCTCGAAGTTCTTGTAACAAATGGTAAATTTGTTACAGTTATTGGGTTGGAAAAGTAAACTAAGTAATTGCGAATTTTACTCATAGATGGCTTCAGTTGAATTTTTCGGTTGGCTGGCGTCGTCCAAGTGTAAAACACGTTATGTTATTTGATAGTTGGCAATTCAGCACATAAATTTTTGTGAGCTTGCGATGCTTTTTCCCTTTGGGAAATTAAAAAGTAAATTTTGACGATTATGTTCCTTTTGATTGTCCATTTTTCAACGAACACCAAACGAAAACTACGCAACCGGTCAAAAAACTTTTTTCTGATTGATAGCTGAATTGCCATTTGCCAACTATCAAATACAAAATGTGTTATACACTTGGACTACGTTAGCAAACCTAAAAATTCAACTGAAGCCATCTATAAGTGAAATCCGCAATTACTTAGTTGCCAACCTAATAAATTCGTCTGCCAACCCACAGGACAATGAGTTCCATGAAATAATTACTTTGTATGACGTACGATTCGTAAATCTATTCTTAGTCACAAATTACATCATCTACAAAACTTATTAATCACAAAACATACGATTTGTCACTTTATAAAAAAAATACAACATAACCTGTGCGTCATGGACAACTAATTTCTAAATTCAATCGCTGAATGGGAAACTTAAATTAATCCAATTAATATAAAAAGTAAAGTAAAGTAGTGTATATTTATGTTTTGTGCTTACAAGCAGAATCGGTTTTAATGAATTTCGATACAGAAAAAGAAGGAACTCTAGAGACGATCATTAATACTTATTTATAATGGGTTATAGTTAACAATCTATAGTATTTTATTTTAAGAAAAAGTATTTTACCGAAAAGGTTATTATCATTAATTATTTTTTATATCCTGATTAAACAAATTCTAAGGCAAAAACTCCTTGCCAGACCAGGAAGTCTAAACAGCGACCAATAGATTGCGCATTCTACAATAAATTCAATCATATAATCATTTGCTCCTCTGGTGAGCGTAATATTACTATTTACTCAAGGAAAATAATGAGGAAAATTGCAAACCTATTAGGGTCTATTGTTATTTCTTATTCTAAACATCCCTAAAGCAAAACGATGCGAATCGCGCGCGGTCGAGAATCTCAGCGGTCGCGGGTTCGACCCCAGGCACACACCTCTGATTTTTCGAAGTTATGTGTGTATTGACATTGAATTATCACTTGCTTTAAAGGTGAACGAAAAAAATGCACACCTAAAAGTTCTTAGGAATTTGTTAGGTGTTTCCGCCAACCCGCACTGGGCCAGCGTGGTGAATTATAGCCTAAACACTCTCAATAGTACAGGAGACCCGTGCCCTGCAGTGGGACGTATATGGGTTGATTATAAATGACATAACTTCTTGAACACCTGTAGGTCCGTAGATTTTTAACAAACGACAGCCACCAAACTGGCAATGGATAACCTACCAATTAGCACTTGGCTTAGCCCCGTGTATGCTTTCACAAAGCGTATACACACAGAACTTTGAAAAGCCAGAGGTATGTGTCTGGGGATTTAAACCGCGACCGTCGAGATTTTCAACCGCGCGTCTAACCTTGAGGCCATCCATTTCTTGTGTACCTTTTTGTAATGTTCATCAGTTTCTTTTACTGGGCTATATCTATAATCACTTTCACGCGCTTCTTTGTCACCATTTCCATCGTACCTACTTCATGCCAAATGCAACTAAATTCACAAACTAATGCCTATTGCTTTGTGCAGTATTAAAGGCGCAAGTATTTCTTATTGCTTGTTTTATTTTTTATTCACTTTTTTTTTAACTATACATAAATTACAACTGGAGCAAGAAATAAACTATCAGTCTTATACGCCGCACTGAACGCACCTTAACATGTTACTTTGTCAGGTACAGCCACATTACTACTCCGAGATAGCAATTAAAAATATATGCTGAATTTATACCTATTAACAAAATATTTTTCATACCAAACAACGCAAACAATTAAACTAAAGTGATAGTAACCTACATAATACTTCTATAGCCCCGATATAAACCGCATTACAATGCACAAACTCATTAAGAAATTCCTTCAGCATCGCATTAAAAAACGCCCGTAGCTTTAAACTCCCTCTTCTTCAAATTAAATAATAACACACATTCAGTGCGCAGAAGATAAAAATACATTAAGATTTTTTTTTAATATTTCACATACTCGAGCGTTACTCATAAATTCCTAAGAATAAAAACGGTGCCATTCAGAAATGAAAGGCGGTGCAAGTGTATGCAATGCGCGCTACTACATAATAATAAGTCCACTTACTAATGACGGATCCCCCATGTCGGGCGTGTCGTAGATTTCGTTTTTTCTGAAATTACAACAGAAATTAATTCACAAATGTACTCCAGGTCGTATCCATGTGTCGAGAGACGTGCACATACAATTCACAAAACAAAATGGTTCGTTTACATATTAAATTGCGCTCATCAGAGAAAACGGAGCTAGACGCTCATAACAAATTGCTTGCTCGCTCTACCGATGAAAGTGCTCTATACCGTATGCGAATTATTACTATTCGATGCATACCAGCAATCATCTACTTATCAACATCACATACATATTTATCAAAAGTTAAATAACTTCGTACGTAAATACAATCGTCTGATAACAATTTAGATCGCAGATTATAACTCATTAATAATGTGATGTAATTATAAAATTAATCAATGCAAAGGTCATTTGATTACGCTTGCACTGTTGCATTAAATTATGTAATTATATATTAATGATAACATATTGAATACGATAATAACAAAGCAAACAATATGATTACCTGACGTATTGCGCCTGCTCACGAAGAACTTCCGGATTTGGCGGAGGCGGCTGTTGTGTCTTGACAGCTGTAGAAAAACCTGATGCAGCATCAGCAACTTGCTCCATCCTGTAATAAATTAAACAACACACTCGCACTCAACACCAACATTCATTTCAAATAAAAAAATGCAATTAATTTTTATAATTCCGTATGTGTAGACTCACGTTTTCTGTTGCCTCAAGTCGGACGAACATAGATTGCGAAGATAGTCGTCACACTCGCGTTGCTTTTGAATCTGATATTCTTTTAACAGTTCCCTTCTAAAGTCGCCATCCGTGCCGTGTATCATTGCTGGCTCGGCTTGGTGCGGCGTGCGCTCCGCCAGCGAGGAGCGTTCCGTCGACGCTGCAGTGTTCGAAATGGACGTGGACGCAGAGTAGTCTTGGGCTCTATGCTCCGGAGTTGTTGCGTTCGAAGCCGCAATACTGCTGGCTTCGTTTGTTTTCGTTGAGCCCGCGAACTCCCCGATTGGTTTTAACTGTTCCTCTATTGGTTTCAACGCGTCGTTTAGTCCGTTAAATATACTCTCACCATTTTTAGTATCGAATAACCTATCCACGGAGGTGTTCATCAGCTTACTACCCTTTATTCCTGTGAGATGAAAACCAGCGAAGCACGAGGACGAAGGACCGTAGTCAATAGCGGATAATGCCATCAAAGCTGGATGTCTGGGTGCGCCATCGGGTAAAGGTCTCAAAGACCTCGTCATTGCATCAGCAGCAGATCGTGGCCTTCTGAATGGCATGGCCAAATGTGGGAAGGTGCGAGGTTTTATGGGCGTCACTAGCATATGTTCGGTCCATGACGTATGCAATGACGGTCGTTCCAATTTTTCTACGTCTACATTCAACATCCTTTGTTCAAATGGAACACTAAATGTTTCGGCTGGGATCGACTGTAACCACGACAGTAAACTTAAGTCTGACTCGTCGAAACCAGAACCATCTAGCAGTCTTGAGAAATTAACTTCATTAGATTGCGCTTCTTTTGAACCGGTCGCTTTAGCTTGACAATAATTCACGCATGACTCATATAATATTCCTTTAATAAGCAGTTGCATCAATCTGTCATTTTTTGCACATTTTGGAGCACTACCACTAGACTTCTTGTCACATGGTAAAAATTGTTCTACCAGGGGATACACTTCTCTAAAACATTGGACGCGGGCATTGCTCGGATTCCATTTCTTAAATTGAGCGTGGTCCGTTATACTTGGCAAGGTTAATAATAAGCATAGGTTTGAGTATTCTTCTTTAGAAGGCGCTAACTTTTCTAAGTCACTTAATACTTTTACAACTTCGTCGACTATATTTTCGACATTATTATAGGCTTTTATTTCAGATCTTATACATAGTAGTTCTATATACTTATGCCTTAATATTGCGTAGTTAAATTTATCGGCTTCAAAGGCTTTTAAAGTGCTAAGGGGTTGAATAAACTCGAGGACGTCATCCCACTGTCCGTCGAGAATAAGTTGTCGAAGAAAGAGGACATCATCGGCATAATTCCCGTTAATAACGCCAGTTTCACGCTCGAGAGAAAGCTGTGTTATATGCAGGTCACGATTGTGGAGAAACTCAAGGGCCAGGCGCACTACGTCGTCCTCACGCAAGTTCAGGTGGGTCGAGGGCATTGTGAAATTCACTCACTTATACCTGCAACAATTCAAAATAATTTTTAACAAATATTAACATATTACAAGTGTAAACAAATTATGACGTTGGTATGGCTGTGCTTAGCCGTAATTGATTAAGAAAGACAACCAAGAAAGGTATTCTACAAATACTGTCAATTGCAATAACCATTGTTGCGAATACTATTTACAACTTATTTGCAAGATGATAAATTTTGAGTAAAATAAAATGGAGATGATATTTTGTATATATTGTACTTGCCGAAGTAGATTAGATAAGATTGTTAATGTTATTCATTTCATGTCAGTTCGAATGTGTCACATGCAAACAGCATTACTACACTAAGCAATGAAAACAGGAATCCCTAATGAGATTAACAATTAGCATTTTGTGTTCCAAGAACAGGTCAACTAGACAATTGTATGATGCCTAATAAAAAATTTCTTCACACAATAAATTTTGTAGTAGTATTCATTAGTCTAAGTTAAAATAAAACAGCCTAGCAGTGGGTCAAGATAAATTATAAAAAAAATATTTACAATAAATTTTACCAAAATAAACAAATTACATTACCTCAATTTTTTTTTAATTGCTTTAATTGTTACGTCCCCAAAAACTATTTGTATACTAACAAAAGATATGTTATTTGTGAAATCTCCTTCATAGTCTTATAAGATTTCTACAGACATGAAAAATGTGTGTATTTTAAAGAAAATATGACGAATCAAGCCTTTTTTGTATACTGCATTATCATAGTTTCTATGTTCTATATTAATTGGACTGGTGGTGACACTTAGACAGTTAACAGTTTGTACTTTCACTTTCTAGTATTTTTTTTTTGCAATAGTGTGATATGGCTTTCAAAATAAGATAATTAGTTTTAGTGATAATATATTGTTAACATATAAATGTTCATACATATATATTAACCAATATATATATTAGATCTGTGTATGAGCTGAAATAGTGTTGTTACAAACTGGTATATAAAACCAGTCATAATGTCAACTAGAGATTTATTTCTAACAATTGTTAAGAGATTTAGTCATAATATTATGAATGGTAAACAAATGTATAATATCTAAAATGTTTGTAATCAAATACAAAAATACAACATTTTTAACATGATGCATAGAATTAATCACAATTACTAAATTATAGGTACATATAAATACTTAAATATTCTTTAATATTCCAGTCAGGTTTCAGCCATAATTCAATATGGACACTTTAATTGCAATGTAATTGGGACAAGAGAAACCTCAGTAATTAAATAAACTTATAACTCATAGTATTTTGTTGTTATAATTATTTATTGAGTTAGCATCATGTAGATATCATTGAAGATATGGAAAGCCTTTTCCATTAATGAGTAAAATTAATATCTATAGTATTAGTTATTTCTAATAGGAAGTATTATTTTTGCACAATAATTCCAAAAGAAAGTCGTGAGTTAAAGTAAATAGAAATAAATTGGAAATCAGTGCTATTTCCTTTTAATTTATTCCAGAAAAATATTTATTCAATTTAAGGCAAAGGTAAAACATTAAAAATTATTTGAACAAATTAAATGATAATCTATCCGCATATTAGTTACCACTGAAATTAATAAACAGAAACGACAAAACTACCGAACGCATAAATTACGGACTTGGAGAAAGCAAATAGAACTTAATGAATTTACTGATGCATCTCAGCATAACTCACATGCCACTCGGTGAAAACATACAATATTTATTTGCACAAGCTTCAAAATAAAAATCGCTATGTTAGAACAACCTTCGCCAAAATATAACGCGTAAAGCCATTTTATGACAAGTATACCCAGAACAACTTCCACCTACACAAAGTTTTCTGACCATAAAAGCCTACACGGCTAGATCAAACACAAATGTATCACAGTTATTTATTGCTCAGTTTATGTGGACACCGAATCTAAATAATTTTTTTTACAGTTACAAAAAATAGATGTTTACGACCAAAACGTAGAGCATAACACTATTTTTTTACCTCAGTTATAAACGCAAAGATGTATACCTCTTCCAGAAATGTTGCACAAATTTAAAGGCCTACCTTTAGAACAATTATTAACGGAACATTTAAGAGAAATTTATTCAATTTATTCCACATTTTATCGCTCGAGAGAGAGTAGATCACAGATTATTAGAATTCGTAAAAAATTGTCTATGCCGCCGCATCAGTGACGTCCTATTGGGTTTGTAATAATAGCAACATTGATATAACATATTTGAACAAAAATAAATGGGCTGTGCCTATTTGAAAATTGAACTCAACTAAGGTTAAATAATCTAATCAAAAAATATCATAATTATTTGAAAAAAGGAGCGTGAACTCAAATTTTATTTTAACAGTAAATCACTAACGTAAAGGAAATTTGAGTTATTACTTGATATGTGTATGGTTTTTCAGGTGTTAATAATATAAAGTAGTGGCAATACTTGCATTTACATAATCTGTGCCAAATTTAGTCTCGCCGGCAGCGCCGCCTATGTCATTGCGGCGGCAAATAGAATTTTTAACTATCATAGGAAAAGAATTGACTTTTTTTGGAAGATAAATTATATTTTTAACACACAATGGACGAAGAAGGAGAAAATATCTTGCTCGTAGAAAATTACTATCAGCTTCTAAATGTTTCTAAAACGGTAAATATTACGTCACGTGTTTAGACTCTCACAAGTGTAAAATTGTTACATTATTATATAACCCTAAAATCATCCTTATTAGACATTTAAAATACTTTCTAAACATGGCATTTTTAGTGCATTATAACGTATACTTCCTGGAAAAAATGATTTTGTTTCAATTATTTTTAGGTTATACTTACAATATGCATGCATCCGGAACGTTTACGGTCAAATTCCTATGCGCTATATGATGCAATATTTATTTGAAGGTTTTAAATAAACACTTTAAATAATATTATATAGCAATTTAAATTCATTACCGAAAGGATTGAGTTAACTACAGCGAAAGTGCCAAGTAGATCTTCGTTGTTTACTTTTTAAAAAACTTCGTAATTTCATAACAAATATATTTTGGAAAATGGTATTAATTGTAAAGGTGTAATTGTAAAGTAAAACGGTTATTATGAATACAATATCCGTGCTAATAACCTTTTAATACTTCTATATTATCATTCTTTAAATTAATTATTAAGCTCATTATTTAATTGTCCTCTAATTTTATAATAAAATAAGTAATTATATATTTTTTATATTAAAATAAGTAATAAAGAAAATTTGTAATATTATTGTGATTGATGAACACAACCTCTTAGTTTGTGAAGCTATGTTATTCCACAGACCCTTAAATTATAATATAAATAGGACACAAATATATGCTTAGTATATAGATGCTTACTACTCTTAAATACATATACTTTTTATAATTCGAACCATAATTTTTAGTTAAGTTGGTAGCACCTGATTATTTTTCTCTAATAAGAACACTATTCCTAGTCAGTGGCGGTACTTCCATAGAAGCCCGAAAGCCCGACTTGCCTTACATAGTTCCGAATAACGAACTTAACGATTGTTTATTTATAAAATAACGCTATAAACGTGAATGTGAGTACTAACCGGTAGGTATTTATTAGTCCTACGTACCAAAAAAAATATGCTGCTACTAAATAAACATCTGGGCTTGCCTTAGTTTGACACCCTAGGCACGCCACTGTTCCTAGTAGAATGTATCCAGAACAAGGAGTGTTTTGCACAATTCATAAAGTGTCAGATTTTAAATATATTTACATTTTATGCATGCCAAACCATTTCTTTTTACAGGCGACAATTGAAGAAATTAATAGCGCTTACCGCAGATTCTCACGCATGTTTCACCCGGACAAACATAGTACCGATCCTAATAAACAAAAAAAGGCTGAGCAAATATTCAATAAAGTGAAAGAAGCTTATGAAGTCCTATCGGATTCCCACAAAAGAGCTATCTATGATACACTAGGTATGTGTAAAAAATATGTTTCAGCCCTAATTATAATCATTATCAAAATGAAATATAAAATTCATTCAGGCCCTTAATGATATAAGCTGAATTTTACTATGAACTTTAAATTTAGCGACATTCTTAAGATTCAGTATTGGTAAGTTATATATCTAGCTATGCTGTTTTCCCTTAAACCAATACCGCTATCATAAATGAATTACAGTCCCTTGAATTTTAAATTTTTTTATACTCGGTTAATGAGGTAATTATTAGGTTACTATTATCGCAAACTTACTATTCAAGGTGTGTTACCATGTTAGTTATTTTTTGTTTTTGTTACAACTTTACATAAACTATTTTATACCTTTTTTTAGGAAAGCGTGGTCTAGAAGTTGAAGGATGGGAAGTTATTTTTCGAACCAGAACACCTAGAGAAATTAGGGAAGAATATGAAAGGTAATTAATATTGGTTTTTTTGTCATGTTGATATGAGCCACACAACAACTGCTAAGGATGAATATTTAGTCTAAGATATCAGAAATATCTCAAAGAAAGTACTTGCAGCTTAGACCATATTTTTTTATTATGCATTTTAATGTGTTTTCTATTTAAAATAAAAATACTTAAAATAATGTGGCATATATACTTTCTTGTGGAATTTAATTGATTGGTAAAATGTTTTAGGCTTAAACGCGAGCGAGAAGAACGGAGACTGCAGCAAAGTGCCAACCCTCGAGGCACCATCACACTGTCTATCAATGCCACCGATATGTTCATGAAATACTATGATGAATATGACATATTGTATGTATCTTTACTTACTTATATATTTTAATGATTTTTTTATTTTAGATAGTCTATCCAGCTTTTCCAATTATTGTAAATGGATATAATCTTTGCAATTAATTTTTAATGGAAATTTTTTTGATATTCCTTAGCTGACTACAGCCAATCATGCATATATGAACAGACCTTTGCTTCCCTTCAAGAACTATGCATAAGAAAGCCTATGTGAATTTATGTGTTTTTATGATACATATCTTAATATGTTCCAAAGCATATGGGTTCTCTTCTCTATAGACAATTTTTACAAATTCTAAAGTAATACTCTAATTACTCATTGATTTCAGAGAAGAAAGTACAATATTACCAAACATTGAAGTGTCCGGCATGACTATACAGCAATCCATAGACGCTCCTGTAACTCTGAGAAATACTATGACATTATCAGGAAATATATCAACACAAAATGGTATAGGTAAGTAATAGTTGATAACATTGCACAAATAATATAAAGTATGAAATATGTTTAAGTAGCCAGGATTCATAAAATATTATTGTATATTAAATTATTATTGGGTTAAAGTTCATCCATTTACACAATTAACTTTCACCCATAAAAATTGGCTTCATTGACATTGTCATTATAGATAGTGAAAGGAATATTGATAGTTAAAAAAAATATTTGACATAAAATCATTAAATCCATTGGAATATGACCTCAAGTGATCTTCCTCACATATTAAATTGTTAGTACTCTAAAAAAAAAACTGTATCTTCTTTTATAACAAAGTATTGTGATAATGTTGATAGTGATAACATTGTTGACAGATGAATGGATTGTTCAGATTACAATCACTATAAAAAAATTCAGGCAATATATAAATATTTTTGAATTATTAAAGGCTTCTTTGTATAGAAAGATCAATGATCTGTTTTCCTTTGTGTATTTCTTTAAATAAATGGAAAAAATAATGTTTAAGACAGGTCCTTATCTGAAGTGAGTGGTGGTATTTACATAGAACCTTAAAAACCAGCTTGCCTTACAAAATTACTTTAAATCTACATTAAACAGACGCAACTTACAGCGATAAGGCCATTTATTGTAGCACCATATTTCAAATTATTGTACCTAATATTACTATTGTATTTTTTAATTCATAATTTTTATAATATATGAAATGAAATGGCCAACAAAGTACATAAAATAATGTTTTATTTCTAGGGACTGGTTCTATAAACATGAGTAACAGGCATTTAAGCTCGGAGAAAGGTTGGACAGAAGTGGAGTTTGGTATAGGCAACGGTCCGCTGCTTGGCTGTAAGATATTTCGTACGTTGTCGCGACTGATGTTTCTGAACTGCGGTACTGTGCTGCAATTCACGCCTCGAGGAGTGTCGCCCAGTTTTGTTTCAAGTAAGTGTGTACAAAAACTTTCTAATGTATGAAAGAACGGTTTACAAAATAGACTTTTTAGTATTTGCTATCCGAAAGGACAGGTGATAGTGAGAATTGAAGTGCTGACTCGCACTGAGTATTATTTATACCATTAAACTATTACTATATAAACCTATTTCGTGGTCTCTGCTATATATACATACTACCAAATGTGTGGTCCTAATAGATCTCTACAAAATTTCTTGGCGAAATAAGGGTCTTTAGACGAGTAAGGACGCGTAGCCAAATAAGAAGATAGATCTATAGTCTTTCAAACCATCTATAGAATGATAGAAGTCTACCCCATGAAATCATCATAAATTTGAGCATATCTAATAAAGAAAATTTATTGACTTTTTCAGCATTAGCCCTCCAGTTGGATGCTCATTCAGTGGGATATCTCACGTGCAGGGCGGGAGGGCAGGGCTCCTCAATGACGTCAATATATGTGCGGGACTCCGAGAAATACCACACCAACACTGCCATACAGTTTGGAAACCCTCACTCCTTCATATCGTTTAGTATGATGAGGAAGCTCCCACAACACGACATGAAACTAAGACTGGCTGTAAAGTAAGTTTATTGTGATGTATGTTTTTATTTTTTTTTTTTTTTGTAAAAGAAGTAGGAAGTTAATGCCTTGTCTATGCTTTGCGTTTATTCTTTTATTCTTTGCCCTTTACCACTGAAGTTTTTTGAGTTTTTTTGTACCAAAACTCCTTTGGTTAGATTCTTAAATATAAAAATGATGTACTGAATTTAATGTTTAAATCATTATACCTCCCATTTTGAGATCATATTAGAGCTGTCGATATTACGTACCAATATTATTGCAATGCAATTTCATAATATGTGTATATTGCAACTAAAAGTTGTAGAAGATATTATTCTTGTTACATCGTGCGATTTATCATACTTCCCTTGTCAAGCTGCGAGCAATGTTAACATAAATTCATCACATATACAGCGAATTTGGTCCATATTCATATTCTAGTTTACTCTACACTTCGCGAATTTTCACTTTTTTATAAGTTTTATAACAAAAATGAAAATAACTTTAGAAATAATAAAAGCTATATTTCAAGAAATATTACTACTGGTTCAGTTTGCTTTGACTATAATTTATCTGTTGTCGCATCTTTGTAAATGTGAAATCATTATCGTCGACCCACTAACGGGCACGGGCCTTCTTTACAACTAAGGGTCTATGCCCTGAGGTCTTAGTCCAGCATGTTGGCCTACTGCGAGTTAGCGATCGACACATCTAAGAAATAATAGTTTTTTTTGGTTACAGCTTTCTCTACGATTATATTTATTATAATATTTCTTAATATGTTCTCGTAAATGCCTAGTCACTTTGTCTCATTATGTATAAGAAAATTGCCTACAGTAGCTTTGCTGCGTTTCTGCTTCTAGTTTTGTGCATGCTTAGAATTCTATATTTACATAAAATTCTTTTAATTAAAGAAAACTAGGACGCAGAATTTATAGCTTTTGGTTTAAGCATCGACATCGAAAACATCTGCTTGCGCTAGCTTTACAATATGCGATTGCTCAATAGTTATGCAGTTACGCGATTGTAATAAAATGCGTTTGCCCATATGTAAATATAAGTATTCAAGTATCAGAATATGTATTTTTTTGTAAATCGAGATCATAAAAATACTATTTGTTTAATAGAGGTGCATAGACACTATGTTCAGTGTTAAATGCTAATGAATATAGTTATTTTTCCTTATTGGATTTATTGGAAATAGATTCCTATTTTATTTCGCTTTAATGTTTCAACGTTTTCTTGGCCCAGTAGGCTAGACACCAACTTGTGATTCGATAGGCTGCGGGTTCAAATCCCGCACGGATACATATGCTTGTGTAATCCAATATATTAATTTCGGGTATTTGTGTGACTGAAAAGTCTCCCCTAGTTTCTAAAACTCACGACACAGGACTTGGTGTGGGGTTGGAGCTGCGTAAGTGAATGTTGGGTGTATTTAATATTATACTTATATGAGGTTAGGAAGCGAATGTATTAAATGAATCCTGTTGTCTGTGATTTATTTTAATCCCATGTCTGCTGGCGACATAATATTTGTATTTCGCGCAATCATGAAATTCCATGTTTTGATTCGCTGTATTATTATTTTACTGTATTGTTGTTTTACAGTCTTTTCATGTTACGTGAAGAATAGTGGCAGTCTTAACAATAAATAGCTGTGCCGTTCATTGAATTATTTCATTTATATCATCGATGTAAATCATGATTCGTCTGTTCTTTTTAGGTTCGGCACATTTGGCGCAATAGCTGAATACGGTGCGGAGAAGAAAGTGTCACAAAATAGCAGTGTGTCCGCTGCAGTAATGCTGGGCGTGCCTAGTGGAGTAATGCTCAAATTAAAGTAAGTATTACCAATAATGTAATTAAAAATATACATGACGGAAAAATCAACATTATAGTAGTCTTTTTGTCGATACAGTTAGAAAACAACAGTTTTCGAATGAAAATAATAATTAAAAATAATTCGTCGAAAAGCAGTGATTGCCTCGAGGTTTAGGCGCACGGTCAAGAATCTCGGCGGTCACGGACTCTAACCCTAGGCACTCACGTTTGACTTTTCGAAGTTTTTTGTATTCACAATGAATTATCACATACTTTAACTTGAAGGAAAACAACGTGAGCCAACCTGCACACTTAAAAGTCCTTAGGAGTTTCTTAGGCCAAGTGCGCCAACCCGCACTAGGCCAGCGTAGAGTACTGAGACCTAAACCCCCTCTATATCGGCTGATAGCGAAAAAATTCGTCGAAAATAAAAACCATTCCTCCGATACTCAGATGGACGTGTTCAACGCAAACGATAGTGGTTCCGATCCACCTGTGCGAAGAAGTGATGCCATCGCCCGTGTTCTACGCGACCGTGGTGCCTCTCGTCTCGTGGCTCGTGCTCAAGAAACTCATACTCGACCCCATCAAAAGGGAACGACAAGAGAGAGAACGCCAGCGCTCCATGGAGGCCAATTATGAGAGGTTAGTACCATTAAAATAAAAATAAAAAATTTAAATAAAGAATGCTGGTTTTCTTCCCGCTTAGAAATGGGGTACGAATAATGATTATTTGTTTCTGGTTTTAATAAAAAATAATATGATAGAAACTCTGGCATATTCTTAAAAAGTTTCACAAGAAAAATGCTGGTTTTCTTCCCCCTTAGAAATAAGGTACGAATAATGATTACTTGTTTCGGTTTTATGAGACTAAAAGTGTCTGGTTAGATCTCATAGGAGATGTGTGTGTGGAATTAGATTCATTATTTGTGTATTTATTTATGTGTGTTATGAATGTTTGGTCGATCTCAGGAATATGACGTATAAATTATTTATATTTTAGTTAGTTAAATATATTACAATTAAGGATCTGTGCTGTTATTAAGACTTAAAATCTTAGAAAAACTAAACAAGAAGCATAGATACTGCAGCCAATAAAATAAAATTTTTGGCCAAGACGTTATTACCATCTAATATGATATTAAAACATAATGGAACCTAATGAAAGTGGAATAAAATACTGTAGGACTTTTTAATGCTAGGTAACCCTAAAAGACTGTACCGAGATGATATAGTATCTTGTGCTCGGTTTAATTTCGGAAAGAGTATTGCTGAGGCATAGTAATAAGCTAGGCACTTACATTTGTGTTTTGATGAAACAAAACAATGTCATTCGTCATAAAAAAAGATATTTCTATAGCAATAAATGCTAATATTAAATTCTGAGTCCTAAGAAACTTGCTTTGGCCCATCATCTGTTTCCTACGTTTTTTGTACGAATACAAGCAAGCGATAAAAAACAACACATTACGCCGAGTTGTAAATAACAAAATACTTATTTCCAAAGCTCATTTATCTTAAAGAACTGTTTATTCCTAATGACGTACAAAAACCACACGGTGAAGGCACATTAACGCGGGCAGAATGAAGTAGTTCCAACATTAGACTTGAGATGGTAAATTATCATCATAATTAGTTCGTTAGCCGTTTCCGCTCGTGCCTGTGTTTGTCTGATAAAACAATAGACGGAAAAAACCTCATAATATGTTTGCTTTAGAAAGATGCACAGATGGCTTGAGATAAAAAAATAATTAAACCTGGACATTGGTGGATATGCCCAGTTATAAGTTATGATTTAAAAAAATCTTACCATCAGCGAATATTTTATTTTAGAAGTTCAAAATAAAAGACAGCCCCGTGGCGCAGTTGGTTAGACACCAGCTTGCGAAACGAGCGGCCGCGGGTTCGATCCCCGCACCGAGACAAATGTTTGTGTGATCCACAAATATTTGTTTCGGGTCTGGGTGTTTGTGAGATCGAAAAGTCTCTCGTAGTTTCTGATACCCATGACACAAGACTCGTATCTTAGTGTGGGGTCAGGACTATGTATGTGACTGTTGGGTGTATTTATTTATTTCTATTTAAAGGTACTATAACTAAAAAAATGCACATCATGCCATCGATGAAACTGATCAGTGTTAACTATATTATAACTTTGTACCTATACGCTTTGTACTTTGGTACTTGTTACTTTCGTACTTTGTATCTAATCGACCTCTGAAATAAAAGCCGTAATGGCAATATTTGTATTGATCCTCAAACGTAAAGTCAAAGCTAGGAAACTATACTATCGTCTGTCGCCTTATATTAGGAGTACAAATAAGTTTCCGCCGTTTTTTAACACAAATTAAATATTTATTATAGAAGACTGCTTGCTGAGTGACTTCTAATGTTAGAGCAAGTTCTTTTTGTGTTTGAGATGAATCTTCCTTCAATAATTTCTCCAATTCTGCATCCTCGTAAATTTTTGGCTTTCCACTGCGATCTTTGTCTTCTACGTCGAAATCACCGTTTTTAAACTTTTGAAACCACTCTCGACACGTTCTCTTACTCAAAGCACGCTATCATATGCTTCTAAGTGCAATTGATGCGCCTCAGCAGCAGATTTCTTTATATTAAAGAAGTCAACTAATATTTCCCGCAAATGACACTTACTTGGCTCAAATTTTGACATTTTCAACTTATAAAAATTATATTTTAACAATATAAAATCAATGATTTTAATGGGTTATGTTGTTCTTGAATGTCCAAACTATTTTTTAAGCCGGTTATCATCTGCGAAAGCTAACCGAAACTCCAATAAAATCTATCTACAATAAAACGCCGGAAACTTATTTGTACACCTAATATCATATACAGGGTGTATTCAGACCATGATCGGAAACAAAGGCAGGTAATAGTTAAGGTGGTTACAAACCCCCCTCGCGTTACAGAAAAAAACTAGCAAAAAATAAAAAAATTGGCCTTTTCCATACAACCATCTGTATTATCCTTTTCATGACAGCCAAATTCCTTTGCCCAGGTTACAAGAGATGCAGCGTCAAGCGAGAGCAACAGTGGAGCTGATGAGAGAAACGTACTCGAGGATCAGATCGGAGGAGGAAAAAAAGAAGGGACTCGTCATTCTCAAAGCGCTGTATGGAAAATTACCAGCCGGTATGACTTAAACTGTAATCATTGTGACTCATATAGGTCATTAATGTTCAGAATAACTCCACTAATAGACTAGATTGCATCGCGGATTTCTCTCAGGTATTAACAGTAAAAATGTGAAGTAGATTATGGAATGTAGATATGAGGAAATACTTTATGCAACATAATTGGAATTCAATCAATTACTCAAAGCTTCAAAATTTCAGAGAAACTTAATAATACAAGATGGAAACTATTTTGCTATTTTTAATTACTAACTTTTTGTTTTTTTTTTTTTTTTACGTTTATTTATTAGTGTCAATCGCGCAACCAGATTTAAAATTCCTTTGCATTTTGGCTTTTTTAATAAGAAATTTTATAAATTAATGTTCAAGCATCTAAAATTTTATTGAAAACAAGAAGCATTGTGCTTACATGAATCGACGCTGACTTGTTTTTATTATTTCTGAGTAATAATTTCAGTTAGTTATCTCGTTGGATCTCGAATTGCCGGAGGTTGTTGCTGACGCATTCAATTAATTACATCCTTACAGTATCTTCGAGCTGTTGTATCATATTACTCGTAAATGTTATCGATTCTAGCAGCTTATTTGGTGTAGAGGGGGGGGGTCTAAGTCTAATAAACAGAGAGCAGTAAACGCTCTCCGAAACCTCACCAGGTTTTACTGTTTTTACGCAAGACCAACGTCATCAAATCATGTATATGTTATAACTTTATTCGTTGCCATCACTAACGCTGTTGGTATGCTGCACTATACAAGTAATATTACGTTCCAGCTTGTTTAGTTTCGCTCGGATATACATTGAAGAATATGGGCTATGTAGCATGATATATGATAACATAAATTGTGTGTTAGCTTACTCTTAGACTTCTAGTGTCCAAAACACTTGAGGGCTACAATTTACAAGACAGCCTTCCACTGAATTTCTTAGATATCTTTGTAAACTTCCCCAATCTACATGAATACAGCGAAGACCAAGTCATTACAATATTCCCAAAATATTTTACAGTTTGACTCATTCCACCTGGCCTAAGACCAAGGATTGAGACTAAGACCTTAAACAATATGCCTAAAGTCCATATAATTTTGTTCCGCAGACGCGTCCAGTCACGAGATAGTGGAACAAACTGGCGACGGTGTGTCTCCAGAGACGCCGAACGCGTACAGCGAAGTCATAGACGTGACTATACCATTGCAGTGTCTCGTCAAGGATTCCAGGCTCGAACTGCTGGAAGCTAGCAAGGTAACCTATAAAATAAGTAAATTTAGGATACAAGTCCTGTGTCGTAGGTATCAGAAACTATAAGAGACTTTTCGGTTTCCCAAACACACAAATATAATATCGTCCTTTGGCATTCAAAACCGCGAATGCAATATTTACAAAACTTTACAGGGGACAAAAAAAATGGTCTAGACTCTAGATACACCCTGTGTAAAAAATTGTTTGCCGATCTGTATTCCCTTTATAGAATCGTAAACTATGCATTTGATCATGTGATGATTTTGAGCAAAGTTGTTGCAAACGCAATTAACGTTAAATGGCGCTGCTTTAGGCATATTACTTTGAGCTTTCGGGCAGGACGACGTCTGCCGGGACAGCTAGTGTCTATTAAAAATGTCTTATAAAGTAAATTTGCTCTGTAGTTGTTAAGCTGTAGGCTAGACTCCAAAACTAGCGCGCTTGTAATTATTATTAATTTAATCACACCCAACAGTCACACGGATGTGGGTGCAGGAATGCATCTCTGGCTACCCTTAGGGTGCAGGCGTGAGGTTATATATGTATGTGTTTTTGTGTATACAGTCGGAACTGCCCGGGTTCTACGACCCGTGCGTGGGCGACGACAAGCACCTCACCATCCAGTACATGTCGCACAACAGCCTGCACTGCTGCACCGTGGCCGAGAACCAGGCCATCGTCCTTCCACGCAACAGTGAGTTGAATATATACTACTCTTATGAAAGTTACTGAACAGCTGAGATTTTTTGGGATACTATCATGTCTTACCGTTGGTTGAAAGAAACTAGGGAAAGTAGTAATTTCTAATGTACAGGGTGTCTTCAGACCGTGGCCGAAAACTAAGGCAGTTAATGGCTACGGTGATAGCAAACCCATTGGTGTTTAAAAAAATCCTGACAAAACTAAAAAAAATACTTTTCCATACAACCATCGATCGGTATTAAATGTATGTTGTTTGTATGCAAAGCGTCAATTTTTTTTAATTTTTGTGCGAATTCTTGACGCCAATGGGTTTGTAATCACATAAGCTATTACGTGCTTTAGTTTCCGATCGCGGTCTGAATACACCCTGTACATCTGAGTCCTATTGAAACTTAATTTCTTATCCGATACGACATCTGGCAAAAAGTACCCATTGAGTAAAATTCTTTGGAAAGGCAAAGTATAGAGTAAAAGTATCGGTATACTTTTGTCATGTCTCTACATCCGAATTGTATAAAGGGAATATCAACCATCTAGACTTGATACCTGTTAAGTAGAAAAGGTAATAATGAGAGTATTCAGATTAATTTATACTTTTTTTTATATCTATACTTAATTCTTTAAGAAAATAGTTGTAAGTTGTAAAAATTAGACTTAACCGACTATTCTAACACGATGACCAATTAGTACCTATGGGCTATAGTACTCACTATCACATCATATTCAATACTAAACAAAATCGTTTGTTCCAGATCACCGTGTCAAGAACAGATCCTGAAAATTAAAGTGCAGACGCAAATATTAGCGTTCACGGTGCGACACCGGCAGACTTTATCCCATTGAAGGCGTAGACAACGTAGATACATTCAACATTAATCCAGAAAATTGTGTAACGAAGCTTCAACATGGAAACTGGGCAGCTATACACATTCCATTGAGAACTGTGAAGAAAAACATCAGGTGCTTAGATCATAACATCCCACCGTTGGGCACGTTATAGGGATACCTACTACTTCCAAACAAAACGCTACGAATAATTTTGAATATTTGTGCTTGAAGCAAATCTTTTCATAACAAGGGTTGAGCGGCGCTTGCATACATTTGCGTCATGTTTCAAATATACTATAGGCTGATATGTCAAATTACAAACGAATGAAAAACATATTATACTAGCGTCAGCGTAAAGAGGCTTCACATTTGAAATTCCATTAAAAATCTTCAAAAAGAATAAATAAATTATGCAAAACTTGATATTTTTTGATTATTCTATGTTAAAATTAGTTTTGGCTGTGACTCGTGTTCGTCATAACATTTGGAAAGTCGTGCCCCAGTGCACTAATCGACTGTCAAATTACTTGTTCGCGCTGCTTATCTATTCTCCTAACATGTTTTGTAAAAGTATTTAATATTTTGACATAAATAATTGAAATTATGGTAATTTTTAAATCTGCTATATTTTTCCTTTTAAAATAGACAAAAAAAGTTTTTTTTTTTCATATTAGGAATGCATATGTTGCCTCCTTATGCTGACGGTTCTAAAGAGTACAAGTTAGACTTCATTATAGCGCATTTACAGGATTAAATGATTAAGGGCTCAAGCTTATTTCATAATTTGGTATCTATAGAGACTTCGTAGATGTAGTAAATGCTGTATTTTTCTGTCCTACGGTGCTCATATAGAAACATTTTTAGCATTGCCATAAAAAATGGAAATTTAAAGATTTTTATTCTCGTGGTAAAACACCTTTGTTATGTAAAAATTATAACGAAATTTGCAACGTGAGAACTAAAATCATCTCGTTAATTAACCATCAAGGCTTCCAATGTTATAAGTTTATTGTTCATACATTTCTCATTAGCAGTTTGCATGTAGACAAATCTGTCACTCGAGTAATTTATAAGCATTTGAATTATGATTTTGAAAATCTCCGTTGTTTATGTCGCACATACGATAAAACTGTGTTTTTCTAACTATCTTTTTAAGATCAAAGGAATTGCACTGCCACTCGTACCTGTTAAAAACAGACTAAATGTATATTGATTTTCTGATTAGGCTTAGATTATCTCTCCATATTTGGCAAATGAATTTTTCATAACTGTATATTCTGTATAACTGAAAATTGTATATCGTGAGCACCTTAGGTCATTCCGAAAAATCTTCTCTTCAATACTGTATCTTCTAGCATAGATTGCGTTGAAAGTCCATTAAGGATATCCGCATTAATTTTCTTCAATCACAGTGCCTGAAATACCACAAGCAATAAAATAGTATTTAACCTTAATTCTCGCTGTTTAATAAAGAATATATTCTATGTTCATTATACTAGCCAAAGAATATTAAATATATTTTTAGACGTATAATATAACGATTCAATATATTTTCCAACGAATAAAATAGCATTGACGGATGGACGGTAATGATGAATGTTGTACATGAGATGGATCGTTAGAACACGGCTGTAAAGTGGCGAGAACGCGAACCGAGTGGAAGGAACAATTAAAACTCGCTACTTGTGGAAAAAAACTGGAGCAGCGCGGCCGCTGACTTCGTAAATACGATAAGTCGGTCTCGGAACCGAACTTGCTCAAAATCTTTGTCACCCTCTACGTCACAAATATCGCCATTTCGTTCTAATTGTTGCGGTTCTCCAAACTCATGATAAATCGTCACGCGTGAGTCACTCCATGGTTGAATATTTAGTCTTCCATTCGTAATCACGCCGCTTCTATACAATGCAGTTTTTGGAGCGGTGGAAGCAATAAAAAGCTAAATATTGACGTGTTATTGTTTCCTAACATGTTATTTACACTCATTGTTTACAACAGATAATGTGGCCACAGACTTACTAGAACAATGCTTTCTAATTGTTTGAAAGGATTTACATTTGTCGTATGTATGTCGACGGACCCTGATAACCGAACATTTGCATTGTGTTCATTTTTCTTCGTACTTTATCTTGTCTATTTCAATATCCATTCTTAATTGCATTCTCTATTCATTACACGTTTTAACGAGCATGTTGCATGTCCTTCAGTTATTGTATCTTTTTAATCAATCTTAATTATAATTCGATTTTAAACATTGCATGTATTTATTTGATTTTGTTGAAAATATTTTCTGTGCCGATGTTTATGATATATACGTAAATAAAGTGTATATTTTAGGAAGCTATTTTTAATGTGAAATTTTATCGATTTGCACGCTAACAGATTTTATTATTGGTAACAAATGCAGTCGGTGCTTAAAATGAAACTTCGTTCATATTGTGTTGTCCTGCAATAATTTTGAATAGTAATAGCAGTCTAATAGAATGAATGTATTTATTCAGAAAACGAAGGGAATGGAGTGGGAGGGCTGTGTGTGCCATTAATTTTCTGGATTATGTACCGATACAATTAGTAGACGCTGATTGTTGACTGCTTTAGATATAATTTTATTTATTCTTTATCCCAGGAGTAAATGTATCGGCTATGTTATGTTGATTTACTGAGCGTTGTTTCAATGTGTTTCATCTTGTACAAATTTTGTATAATAGTATTAAATTCACTATTTACAAACATGTTAGAAATTTTACATATGTATAATGAATATTAGTTATATTGTAGCGAAATTTAAATTAGATTTGTTGTTGCCACACGTTTCCTTTGTTACCGAAATGCCTTAAGAATATATGTACTTTGAATTGAAACATGATATTGTTAAACATGAACGTGTTTTATTCGCGTTGTGCACACAGGTGCAGCAGTTTCTGAAAATTATATGCGTAATGTATGCTATGCAAACAGCTCTAAGGTTCGAAAATGCAAGCGTAAAAAATTAACCCGAGTCAATAAGTTCAAATGCTGTGAATCAGTCCACATGAGTGAGTCAGTGCACATTGTCAAACGTTGCTCTCGGGTGTAATATACGTCCATTTCATTGAGCATTGTATGGAAATTTAAGATGATTTATAGATGTACATGCGTTTCCTTTACCTGTATTCCCCTAATCTGTAGACAGAGGTGCATTTCTGCACCCACATTTCGCCAGGTATGTACCAGTACTAAGTGATAGGCGAGACTATTGTCATTTTGGTCATTCCACATTTTCCGTGGTGCTACTGGTAATTATCTAATGGAAAAAACGATAAAAATTCCGACCAGAGGATGGAACTCGGGCCCCCTAAAGCGCAAGGCACATGTTTGTGCCGTGAGACCTTGAGGCAGTTTTGAATTTATGTATAAAGAACTATCAAGGCATTAATCCTGTACGAAGGATCTGCGAAGGATTTATCTGAGGTGATATGAATATTGGCCAATATTAATTAGGTTACTGTTGGTTTATCGCAACTGATTTGTAATCTATCTTAGATAGAACTGGAAAAGATGAGGATTTATTAAGTCTCCGAAAACCCACAACTTGACTATACGTCACTTTTCTATCAATGTTAATATAACGTCATTAGGCTTGTTCTAACTGCACTCTTAGCGAACATCTGTGTACACATAGTTGGTCAAAACACCGGATGTGTTGGCAATGGCATGCCTCTTCACGTAAAAAGCGTCAAGGCGTAAAAACTGTCAGTCACAGAGGAAGCCTGTTTCTGGCAGTGGGACTATTTGTGCTGATGATGGTTGTTTAATACATTCATATTTTGCGATCGAGCAATTCCGGATCGCACATTAGACTTTTTCCATTCCCAATTGAAACAGCATCGCGTTATACTGAAATGTGGTCAATTATCCAATTAAAAACATTAACGCTATACGTATCTATAAGAACTAGGCTGCAGCCATCTCTACCACTTTCGGGGAATCTGGCGTGACAGTCAAAATAGATAGAAATGACGCTGCATCTATAAAAACGTTCTTATCAGCAAGCTGGGATGAGTCGCAAGCTTTAGACAAAACAATTACAAGGAAGCAATTTTTATAGCGACCACAAATTAAGTGCAGCAATGATGATGAGTAAGCTGATATGGGTCGGTTAAAACAATTGTTTAGGATGAAAAACCGTAGTTATGGAGATTGTGGCATGTTGCCTGTTATCTGTGATGCCATTCGACTTTTACGTGTCTTTTGTCTGTCTTGAGAGAGTCTAATACCGCGCTAATCATTTACCAGTATAATAAGTCCACCAAGAATTATTCTACCACATCAGTTATCAGTACTACGCACTGCAGCTTACTTACATACCTACATACATAACCTCACGACTATATTCCCCGAAGGGGAGGGCAGAAACGCATTTCTTCACCCACATTTCGCCAGGTATGTATCAGTCCCACGTAATAGGGGGGAAACCTATTGCCGTTTTTCGGGTACATTTCCTGACTCCGTGCAGCTACTGAGAGTTTCCTGCTGGAAAAACCCAATAACACTTTGCCCGACCCGGGAATCGAACCTAGGACCTCTAGATCGCACGGCACATACTTGTCCTGCGAGACCAGGAGACAGTACCTACTGCAGCTTACTTTATTTTTTTAATAGAACTTAAAAGATCTAGTCTCTGTCATTAACTCATTATCTCAATACACAACATAAAAATGTATACATTTACATATAACATTACATAAAAAGCAATATATTATACAGTCACTTACAACAATGTATAGAGTCGTGGATGAATTTATTTATATAAATCCTGACATAATCTACTGTACTACTATATGTACACAATAAGAGTAGCATAATTTATATCACGACAGTCTAGTTATAGGATGCACCACTTATCATTCAGTAGTATTAACACTTCATTAATGAATTATTACGGAAATCTTCTATGTAGGTAATTCAAAAATATATTCTATAATTAGATTCATACATTACGTAATTATTATAAAAGACTTCAAAATTTAATATCACACCCTATGATATTGCTATCCATTGATAACGTAAGTGTCCCCAAGAAGCGTCAAGTATCCCTGTCATAATCAGCCCCTTAGTCTTAAAATTGAACGTTTATGTTGCTCGCTTAGGATTACAAGAGGAAGAAATGTGTAGAGGACTGATAGATACCTACAACATATACTTATTTTGCGATAGTATTTTGGTTGTTATAAATTTTAATCGTCGTTAAGTTGGTTTCGGCAATCAAGTAGAGAATTGATGGTAATTAATGCTTAGACATTAAAATTTATGACTCTGATAACTATTATACTACAGTCGTCCTTGAATAAGACGTTCAATATGATAAATTTTTGAGCAAATAAAAAAAGAAAAACAATTTTTACGACAGGAAAACTTATGGTACGTCTTCATAAATTAAAGATATTAAACATGATTCTTAATGAAATTTGTGTCTTACTTTACGCTAACTAAAGCAACCTTATCATCATTAATGAAATACAAGAGGTGTCTATTTCCTTTGTGACGCATTCAAATTATTCACCTGTATTAATAAAGCGGCTGCGGCGCCGCGTCCAACAGCAGTCTGTGATTTTACGACAAAACTATATTACTACATTTATTGCTAAATGTATCGCATCGTAAAACTTGGTATAAACACCACCAATCCGGCAATTAATTTTAGTCGAGTACGTTTTTATAGGCAAATGAATGGGCCTCTGCTATATTTATACCTACCGTTTCGCCAATATCAATTAAAAGTTTTAGATTAGATCAATTTAGCTAGTCAAGTGAAAGTTTTACAGCGAGACTTAGCACACCATGAGACACAGATCCGGAGATTATCACTTCTATCTAGCATCAGTCATATTTTTAAGTTACAATTATTACACAATTTACAGGTGCTCTAAAATATATCCATGAAAGCACTTGATGTTAATCTAAGGTCTCACAAGAAACCTGTGATGTCCATAGCATAAAAGAGTGATGAAGCTAAGTTTACTCTTTTTAACGGTAGAAAATCTCTTAACTTAGTCTACTCTAGTTATTGTCTTTATTTTTATACTGTTGTTAAGATTTCTGAGAAAGTAACTACAATAAAAAAGCCTGTATTTCTTTATGTTTTTAACGTCATACTCAGAGCTGCAATTTCTTTTATGAAGCCTTCTCTTCAATTTTCTTGAGACCTTTGGGTCAGGATACAGAAAAACACTTTAACGCTTTTACCAACCTGAGAGCTGAACTCGGCACTAGTTAGACTCAAAGCTCTCGCTTGAGACCGAGATATCTCTCGTCCAGGCACCTATAAACTTGTCATGAGTTTTAGCTTTACGCGTTAGCACTACTTGTTTTGTTAAACCTATGATTCATTCTCAATAATGCAATCCAAACAGGCAAACCAAATAAATAAATACAAAACTGAAGCATTTTAAATCTAGATCCTGCAAATAAACAACCTCTAGCATTCTATACTTAGACATTATTAATCTGAAAAACAATGGTCAAAAGAAGAGGAAAAACATTGCTGGAATCCCGAAGTTTGTTATTCTTGTCAATGTTTTAGCTATACCTCATTCACGATAAGTTGATTCTTTTGGCATATCGACTAATGATGGGAAACAGAAAATATCGAGAAGTTCAAAAATATTGCGTTTTAAAATACTGCATTATGTGTGAAATTCTTTATTACTTTCGACATATAAAACATTATTTAGATAAGCGGTGGTGGGTCATAATAAGTACCTATTTAATATTTAAACAGGATTATTTTTAGACCTCCCGCCAAATTTAAATAGGTGTTTTAGACCACGGAAGTAAACAACTTCCCCAAAGAAACACGGGTCGAAAAGTAAAAAAAAAATTCAGACCTTCTACACGAAATCGACCACGTGAGCAGTTTTCTATGGGAGGGTCGAATTATTTATCACGTTTCGACCCATGTTTCTTTGGAAAAGTTGTTTAGTTTCATGGTCTAAACAACCTATTTTAAGTTGACAGGAGGTCCAAAAATAACGCAGTATGTAAAAATTAAGGTTGAAAAATTAAATAGTTTTATCTTTAAAACAGTTTTTATTAAGAAACTGGAGCACAGCCATGATCATCATAGCGTTCAATAAAATTATCGACGTGGCAATCGATATGAACGATGTTACGTCCCTTTCCGTCCGAACGATGTAACATTATACAAACGTCAATTAGTTTCAGTATTCCTATTTTAATTTTACTTTGAAGCAATAAAGTCTCAAAATTTTTGGATAACGCTTATATCTTTAGGGACTTTTGTATTGTATGTATTTTTTTATATTTATCAAATCATTAAAATAATAAAATAATACGTTTTTTATTTCAAAGTCATGTCACAGAAAAATTGACATCTGCCAAAAGAATCAACTTATCGTGAATGAGGTATAGTA
Organism: Cephonodes hylas; assembly: GCA_030295005.1. Lineage (NCBI taxonomy): Eukaryota > Metazoa > Arthropoda > Insecta > Lepidoptera > Sphingidae > Cephonodes > Cephonodes hylas. The sequence continues at coordinate 7,353,910 of AP025360.1, read as the reverse complement.
GCTATATAATTACCGTTCATTCATTATTATTACTCAGCCTATCGCCGTCCACTGCTGAACGTAGGCCTCCCCCAGAAAGCGCCAACCATCCCGGTCTTCTGCAGCCCTCATCCATCCATTACCCGCCACCCGTTCATTCATTAAGATCCTGTTATTTTTATAAAGAGTAACATACACATATAAATGTAAGCGTTTTGTGTTCTCAAATGATACCTATGTGTCAATATGATTTTCTGAATCTTTTGCCCCACAATGGCGGTAATTTTTATGTATAATATCGAAGTAGCGAACAGCACATGTTCTGTGTGAGATAATAACTATTCTATATTATTGAATGGCCAAAACAAATTAGCGTTTAGAAAAAGGCTCCTCGCGTCCTCGAGATTATTTAACTAAACAAAACTAGTTTGAAGAGAACCTTAAATAATCATTTTTGCTACGTAAGCTGTAAAGATGAAATAATTTTTTGAACCGGGTATAATTATTAGGTTTTAAGAAACAGACAATTAAATAATGAAGTCAATGATTAAAGATTCAAGTTCTTTTGACTACGTTCACAATGTGTTTGTTTGAGTGCTATTTTTTTTTTTAATTTGCGGTCTTATGGTCAATAAAGAATCATCTTTAAGCGAGTAAATTATCGAAAATTAGTTCTTTTTGTATCACTATCAATAATAATAATAGATTATAGAAGCACATGTATTGTTACTACTCATATATTACACGCCGCTTATTTCTTAGTTATATTTTCCGTCAAGAGATGACGCTACGATAAGTTTAGATGGCCATATGATTTAGTTACCAAAAAGGGGCTAGGTCATATTTATTGCCAATAGTCCAATTTTCAAATATATACAATAATTGCAGTTATTTTAAATAATAGTTGCTTAAAATTAAAACATGTAGCCTGAGTTGCATTTTTGCACCGGCATGTCGCCAGGTATATCTCATGCCTACGTTAGCGGGGCCGAGTTTATTGTCGATTTCTGCTAAATTGCTTAACTCCGTACTGCTACTGGGAGTATCCTAATTGAAGAACGCAATAACTCGTTTACCCACCCTGGCATTGAACCCCGGACCTCTAAATTGCACAACATATAGTTGTGCGTTGAGATTACGAGGAACGCACAAGACAAACATATTTCTATTAACAATATAAAAAGAAAAACTAAAATAGACAACCACACCTAGTCAAGAGGACATAACATGATGGATAGTTAGTAAGTACTAATGCCAACCAATATATTAAAATTGTAGGACAATAACAGCCCTTAACTTTAAACGATATTAATGGAGTTGGTAATTGTATGATTCGTAAACCATCGTAATGGTATCATTCCCCGATCGAAACTTGAGGCATAATTATGAAGGTACTGTATGGGTTCTTTTTATGAGAACGATACACCGGTTGACTTGTAGTGTTCTAAAATTAGTTGGAATAACACATAAAGTAGACGCAATTGAATGAATAGTAATTTTGCAAAATTAATTAAATCGCAGATTGTTATTATCCAAGGATAATTTCTCTCGCATTAAGTGCCACCCGCCCGCTTGCCGAGGTAATTCATCCATTTTGCATTTATATTACGCGTTTGTTAATGAAACAATGGATAATAAATCCTTACACAGCAAGAAGAAGCTATCAATATGCGTTTTGGACACGCGTCGTAATTGGCGTCTGTACTTAGACGAAACATTTTTCGGATGGATTAAAAATGATCCCAGAAGGCTTCTGGCCCTTACAAATAAATAAACAAAAATTACTGCCTTCGGTTTTGATAGCCTCGACATTAAGGAGCGCGAGACAAAAATATCTAGGGTTTAACCAAAGAACAACACTAAGTTTTCGAGGTCATGTATGTATTTACAATGAACCACTAATGATAAAGATGGACTTAGTTAGAAATCCTATACTCCTATTTTATTAAAAAAAAAGCTAATAATCCTTGGGAGGCCAAAGTCAAATCAAAGTTATCAGAAACCATTAAATTTAGGCTTCAAAAAACACCTAGTCCTGATACAAATATATGTGCATCACGGTGTCTGACTTGCTTCTTGACCCATTAACGACTTACCCTCCTATGTACTGAGCCACATTCGAATATGATCGATTGTGCTTCCATAATGCAACTGCATGTGTGTGGGCTCGTAACCAGGTGAATCATAAGCATATAATAATATGGGCGATTAGCCTGGAAGGTTATTGAAGATATTTACAGTATCTATTGTCCATCGTGTAAAAATTTACTCGTATAATGTAAGCAGATTATGACAGATTAGTAAACTAAATAATCAATTAAGTTATTTCATTCGGAAGGAACCAATTAAGGAGTTAGTAGACGATATTCACCTAGATCGAGGATAGCATTGCCATATATTTTATGGTCTCGGTCTTGTGTAGTAAAGATTGACTTTTTCCAAAGTCTAATTTGACCAAAGAGTCTTTATGCCTAGTTTTTTTGAAGAGCACTACGAAATATCCTTTTAACATTCCTTTGTGTAAGAGAAAGAAGTTGTTATATGTTAATGTAACAATATGAATATTTTTTTCGGCATTTGTTAGACTCTAAGTTACCTTAGTTCTACATTGCGAGGTAAAGGTACCTATTTAGTATTTTTTCATTATTTATCCCGTATTTTAATTATTTAATAAATATGAGAAAAACCAAAGAATGGTTCTTGCGAAGTGTATGTCAGTAACAATAATTAACCGCAGTGGTTTCCGATAAGTATGGCAAACCACACGAGGCGCGTGCCTAGTGTCGCCTTGTGACGAGCTGCTGAGTTATTCGGAAACATAAAATATGGTTTTTCTTCATTCATGTGTTACAATAGATAAGTAATGTTTTCGCATTTAGCTACCTACACATGTGATAAAATGTAAACTTTCCGTGTCTCAACATAAAATAATTCTGTAAAAATGTGGGGCATGGAAATTGTTATATGATGGAATGGAATAGATAGGGGAGTATTTTTAAATGAAGTACTTATATTTGGAACTTTATGCTCATCAAAATCAACGTTGAATCATCAAAAGTTGGTATGTGTATTGTGTATGTTCAATTACTTTATGAACTGGGACGGAGGAATATAATAAGATTTATCGTTAGCCTCAGTTGTAGTTTACTGCAGCGATATTCAGTATTGTCGATTTTAAGGTATTTACCATCTTATTAACATCAACTTACCCACCTGACACTTATCCCATCAAAACAAATTCTTCGAGATAACTTTTTCCCCGAAAGATTAACGTTAGGAATTTCTGCTGCAACCGACTTCAAAATACTGATTGTAACCTACCTTTATATGGTAAAGAGGCAAATAGAACAAGAAACCAAGCACACGTAATGAGTAATTGCAATACGAAATAAATAGGTATATGGGAACAGAATGGAGTGATTGCTCCAGTTTGCTTGTGGTCACTGGGAATTCCCGCAAACCTCAAAGACAGATTCCACAAGGTATAAGTAATGTTACAAGTATAATATGTAACATTACAAACTTTTGTAAAAAGTTCTGAACCAAAAAACAAAGAAGAACTTTAATTTTCATGTCGACAAATTGGCGTCACTTCAGTTGATATAAAATGAAAGCTGTCCGAATAGAATGGACAGTAGCATACTTGATACTACATAGAATTGTATCTTGATAACTTTTCATCTAAGACACAAGTAAACGCTGGATACATAACTTAGAATGAAGGAGTAATTGTTGATAATACTGCAAAGTTATCAAATGACCCTTTTGGACCCTTAGGATATAGCCACGGGGTTTTTGCAAGATACCAGGCAATGCCGTCTCATCGAAAGGGGTTGATGTAAATTTAATATCCTGAGGAAAAAATCTGATCCTGTGTTGATTTGCTGGGTAAACGCATTAATCTAAATACAAAATCGAACTTAAAAATTATTTTTGTGTCGTGTGTATTAAATTACTGACCTAAGAAAGCTTAGAACCGCTTAATTAGCTCTCTTAATAATTCAGTTAAGTTACAGCAAAAACGTTACCATATCTTATTATATACATAACCAATTTCTATAATTCTGTAGTGCAGTTATTTTTAAGGGTCATATAAAAGAACTATAGTATACCGTCTTACATTCTGATATTTTTCTTATATCAGAAAGTGGTAAAATAACACTGTCATGACTATGAAATCCTTCACAAATTCTTTTATTAACTTAGAATACATAGAAGAGAGATTTATAATAATTTCTCAACAGTGGGTCTATACAACCCGCAAAGCATTTATGTAACGAGTGGCCAAATAAGAAAATATTGCGAATTAGCACTAAATGTACTGTTGGGTGTGGTTATTTATTATGTATTTTTCATTTGTTTCGAAATACGTCAAACTAATGCAACCAAAAGTAATTATGAGAACATTCGTTTGGCTGAGTCATAAAATAAGGCTGTTCCTTGCAACCTTCAGTTTTCAAATAAAGCACAAGGGAAGGTCTTACATACAAGGAAAGGAACTGCTTATTAGTTATTTGATTCTAATAATCTCTTGCTATATATGCAAGAAATTACATGAATTTTATTAAATAATTATCGAATTTCGTACTTCTCCTATTCAACACGGTCTTTCTATATTTGCAGCATTTTTATGAGCATGTAACCCCATGTTTGTTGCGGCTGTAATCGTTTCATTGCAGCTAGCCGTGACCCTGGCATCAAGGTTATAGTAATCCGCTGTGTGTGAGTAATAACTAAAAAATAATTAATGCTTAATATTTTTCATAATAAGGTTACAACACCTGGGTATAGTCCGACCTCAAATGGTGCACAAATTGTATAGCAAGAAATAGAAATCAATAAGGTCTAATAAGAATACTAAATTGCCCAATCTGTGTTATTTTTGTCTGTATAAAAGTGTAATGAAATATCCTGCACTTTAACGGTGAAGAAAAAAGATCGTGGGCGAACCTGCTCATCCGCAGTAGAACAGTGTGGTTTATTAAGCCCTAACCGTTTTCAGTACGAGTTGTCTCTTTCTAACCAGCGGGAGGCATAAGAGCTGACACAGAAATGTGAGTTGCAACAAGGGTTGGTAACAAGCCAACGGGTTTAGAGATGCAAGGGGAAAGATTTCGGTCCTCTTGAGTAAGTCCACCAATTTGACCTTATACTCAGCCTATCGCCGTCCACTGCTGAACATAGGCCTCCCCAAGAAAGTGCCAAACATCCCGGTCTTTTGCAGCCCTCATACATCTGTTTTCCGCCACCGCACTGAAGTCGTCGATCCATCGTGCTATAGGGCGTCCCACACTACGTCTGTCTAGGGGCAATTTTGACTCAATTTCACCTTGCTTATGCATTAGAAAAAAGTTCAAAATTCAGTGTCAAGTGCAGCTGGGTAGTGACTAGTCGCCGCTCCGCCACACTGCGGATGTGCACGTGTTCTACGGTGTCCGACACTAATTGGTCATACATTTATCGAAGTTAATTTAAATGACAAGCGGATTTCCTCACGATTTCCTCCGCCATTAGCGCTTTATACACATACACAAGGCCCTAACTTTCGCATTAACATTTTCAAACAAGTGTTGTATATACTTGAAATTGATAACTTGTAATGATTACTATGGTCGCCCTGTTTCTTCGAAGACCTAAATGAAATTAAACTATTTTTTGTAAATTCAATGAGTAACCTTCTTCTGTACATCCAGTGATCCAGAAGTTGCTGTATGACACAAGTATGGTCTTTCGGAAAAGCGAAAACCTTTTATCGTTCCAAATGTTTCTTCATACTTAGCAAGTAGATACCCAAGCTGTAGAGCGTAGAGACCATTCGAGCTAAAAAAATCGTCTCTCAATAGGATGACGCAATGAACATAAGAACTTGCGTATCTTTTGGCTCATGCCGAGGTGGAGATATCAGCGATGATATAGCTAAACTGGCTTGTGTAGCTTACTTTTATGGCTTACTCTACAAACCCAATGCCTTTTTGTTTACTTGACGCCACAAAAAGAAAACAATCGCCGAATAACATGTACTAATTTTGTATCTGTCTGTCAAGTAAAAAACCTTCGCAGGCCAAGCCTTAAAAACAAAAAAGATAAAAACATTTTGAAACGATTGACACAAGTTCCACAAAACTCGTTGTATGACGCAAGCACGCTTCAATGGACATCTTGAATATTGTAAACAAACACGCTTCCTAGGTTCTTAAACAGCAAAATCGTTTTAGTAAAATCTACTAAAAAATTACAATCTATATTTCCATACTGATTTAAAGTCCCGAGCAGTGTTTTGGAATCTTCTAAAGAGAATTATGTAACGCTTTTAACACATAGTTGTAGTATCGTAAGCATCCGTGACGTAGTTGTTTAGAGACATGATTCTGATCCTCAAAAATATCTTTTTCTAATCCAGGTAAAAGTGAGGTCCAAAGACCTCTCTAAGTTTCTGATTCACCATTTCAGTTGTGAAAATCTTAATTTAGGGTCAAAAATATTTCTGCGAATATTGGGTATACCTACTACATATTTCATTATTTTAAACATAATTTCAATAGAAGTGATCCTCTTTTTATAAAACTCTTTGTAGTATAGGTATTCGAAGAGGAAAACAAAGTAAACATTTTTCAAGGGAATTATCCTAATAAATGATATTATTTGTTTTAATGACACAAACATACAACCAACATTTCTGAGCTTATTTTTAAGTCCTACATAATAAGATGCAAGTCTGTAGCTGTTTTACCACCACCTTTCCAAACTCTGTGCTGTTATTGGGAATCTTCAGATGAAAAAAAAAACAATCTAGATCTCAAACTCAGGACGCATGACTGGATCTCTAAATCTCACGTTATGTATTTTTCCGGCAGAAACAGTTCGGCAGTCTTAGAAAAATAACCATTTATTTATTCTTATCCCCATATAAACAAAAATACATAGATATGTATGTATAACAACTTCTTGATTTATACCAGAGTCCTAAAAATAAGAGGAAGACGAAAGCAATAACTGATTTTTTAAACACGAATAAGCTCTTTATACACTGCAAATATTTGATCAAACGTTATACTTAAGGCACCAACAGTATTCCAAGTCTGATGACGTCAACAATACATAATGGTTCAAAGAATCGTGCGTCACGCATCAAGACCTACCCTACCCTCAAATATAGCTTGTTTGCTAAACAAGGATCATCAACACTTATTTCCATTAAACCACAAAGTACAGTTTATTTATGTGTAAAGGCATGTCCATTGTTATTTATAGTTGGCAGTAATTTCCGCAGTGAATGACGCGTTGGAAACAATCAACCAAACACTAAGATAAAGTGTTAATTTGCTATTTTACTTGATTGTACTAAATGTTTTTTTTCTTCTTGACTGTACGATGTATAAGTTTCTATGAGTAATATGAGTTTTAAAAACTGCCTCAAATTTCCCGTGGCTTAAGTACGGCGTACGTTGAGGGTGAACGATTGCGATTCCCAGATTGGAAAAGTTGGACTTTTTAATTGGGGAAATAAATCCTTTTTCAGAGTGTTTATTGTTTAAATAATTAAAAATAATAAGACCTATGGAAGGCATTTCTCGATGAAAGAAAAAAATAGTAACTTGACAATGTATATATTATAATAACGAGGTTTTTTCCCTTTTCAGATTTTCACTATTGTTTATGTTATACGTTTGAATGAACTAATTGCAACTTTACGTAAAGTAATTATACACAAGAAAGAAACTTTTCGAATAAAACTAAACACTGAAAGATTGTCTTAGCGCAGAATCTAAAACCTGTATTTCTTCGTAATGGCAACTTTTTCTGCTTCTCCGTAGTGAATTAAACGATGTTCTTGGAGCTTATCAGGTCTTTTGTCAACGTTCTTAGTAAGAATCTGTGTGTTTATCTTAATATTATATAATCGATATTTAAAGTCTATAAATAAGCTTAGAGACACTATAAATATTACCGAGTGAATAAATAAATATGCACTGTTATGTAAGAAGATGCTGCAGAAACTGCGCAATGAATGATCGTGTCATGTCACGAATCAGTCAACTACATGTATTTTATTTATGTTCTTATTATTGAATATAATGAAGTAATTAAAGAACATTATGAAGTCAAATTAGAATTACTGTAAATTCCATTTATACATGGTGATTCTGCATTTGTCAATTTAACAAAAGTATGTTCGTGACAGCATCCCCCAAAACTTCAAAATATGAACAATAGCGGTTTGACGAAGGAAAACATCTTGAGAATTTCTTAGGTACGTAGTCCGCCAATCCGAACTTGGTTAACGTGTCAGAATAAGGTTTTAACCCTCTTAGTTGTAGAGGAGGCCAGTGCCCCACAGTGGGACGTAGTCGTATATGGGCTGATGATGAATTGCTGTTAAAGATTTCTGTACTTTTTAAAGTTTTAGTTAGTTTTAGTTTTAAAGTTAGTTAAAGTTTTAGTTTTAAAGTTTTTTAAAGTTGGCTGGTAAAAATCACTTTCTTGTTTTTGTTTGTATGCAAAAAGTAAAATATATTTAATTTAAGTTGAGACATGGTTTATTTATTATCCTGATGGCAGGATCATTCTGTATACGCGCACATTGTTTGTATGTTTGTACTTCACACTACACGACTAGATAACGCATGTAATAGGTACTCCTTTGATGTATAATCAAGCCAATCCACACTAAGCCAGCGTGGTGGACTACTGCATAAACCCTCTCAGTCGTTGAACATTGGAAAAATGCACCATGTGTCCATACTCCTAAAACATATCGACGGCGGAAAGCAAAAACGTCGTAGTCCACAAAATGTGAAATTTTTTTTATTGCACTGTTCGAATCAGAAAAAAAACTGCTTCGAATGGTCCCGGTCCCATAAATCTAGGATGAATAGATTAGAAATTAATATTAAAAAAAAACAGGTTTTCACGTAAATGCCTGCATTAAAAAACGCTGTAAGCTACAGAAAAAATAGTAATAAGTTATACTATGTTGATTACAACAATTTCGCTTTCTGTAAAAAAAGGTACATGTTGATGATGCGGTCAGTAGTGCTGCGTTTACTACGTTTTCGTCGCTCGTGTTTTTATGTATCTTGCATTAAGGACGTTTTAGCGAGTAGTGGTATAAAGAACCGAACCTATTACTACATTTGGTACGGTTACCCCAAGTTAATTACCCCAAGTCAGTAATTATTGTAGTTTACACCATATCTAAGAGATGGGTTTCATTAAATAACCACGTTTACAACGTTCAGTTGAGCAGCCCTAGTTCAAGTATAACTTCTTACCACGTTTTCGCTTTCCCTAAAAAAATGTATTTGACCCATCTCTATACAACTCGATGTGCATTTGCAACATTTTAGCATTCTGTAAAAATATTTCAAAATGTCGTAGTCAACAAATTTTTGGCAAATAATTGTTAGAATGAGATTTGAGAGTTAGAATTATATTTAGAAAAAAATAACATGTCTAGTGTCCAAAAATCATGAGTCTAAGTTAAAAAACACGCTAGTAATGATTTTTTGAAAAAATTTGTAAAAGTTTTTTGGCTCTGGTGAACATTTCCATTTTTGTGGTTTACTACGTTTTCGCTTTCCGCCGTCGATATAAAAAATTAGGCCATACTTTAACCTCTTTCTTAAAAATAAACTTCAAGCTGTACAAAACTGTTTTTTTTAATGTACAAAGTTATAATCTAGTGAAATATATAATAAAAATTATTTACCAAGTGAATATATGTATCCTCAAATGTCAAATGTGGCTGGTTATAATTTATTAGTGATCACTTAATGGACAAAGCGAAACGTCACAAAGAAATTCGTGGGAATTCTCATAAAGAACATTATAGTATCGATAAGTTTGTCGATTGTTAACCGACCCTTACACTGAGAGTAAAGAAAGCTTATGGATGCAACATAACCAAAAACGATTATAATAATAGAACGTAAATGTTGTTAGAACGAAGACTCAAGACATAGATTTTTTAACATCGATCTTTCGTCATTGATATAAATGCTTTAACATGTTGATGTTGAAAATTTTATATCTATGTTGTACTATTTATCATAGGCAACAATATCCATAGTGAACTAATATAATAATCGCTTACACTTTATTGCTACAAAATAAACCTACTGATACGATATTGAAAACAATAAATATGGCGAGGCACATGTTTTGACATTCAATATTTATAAGCGGTTTGAAAGTCATCCAGGGCTCTTTGACGCAAACCTTTCTACGGCTCAAGATACTTACGTGGTGATGTAAAAACATCAACGTTTGTAGTATTACACGGCGCTGGAGAATTTGCTTCAGCTAACCCGCTGCAATCCCGCTGGATCAGTTAGACTTTTATTTCATGTTACAAGATACCTCCAAATAGAGCCGTTTAGAATTTAAAAAATAAATATGTGTTTGCGTGATCTTTTTAAAAGCTGCAACCTGTTTAAATTGACAGCATTTCAAAATGACCATCTTCAAATCGTGCAGATTGAATGCTCTGGTACAAATGTACTTATTGACTCATTCAATTAAATAAAGTCCAAGATAATATTGTCACATAATTTTTGTTCTTATTCTTATCAATGAAGACATAAATTACAATATTTGTTTTGGCAGTCTGTTGACAGCAACATCACCGACGTATCCCACACAATTAACGACGTGTCGCCCGAATCGATTAATTTCAAGCATTTTATTATGAATACATTTTGTAAAAGTAACAAAAACATTTCGCGTACGTAAATTTAAAAATAAAAATCCGTGAAATCGCGATTTCAAGGTGTGTTTTGTTACAAGATGTGCAAACATTTTATGTTGATGTGCCGAACCGATGCTTGTTACGCGAGGCCTCGCGACCAATAAAAGCGTAGGGAAAAACAGTTGGAAACTAAGTGAATATTATATCGATGCGATGGTTATTGGCCGGGCGCCAACCTTGCGCACTGATTCATATGTGCACTTCCGCCGCTCTTCGGGAAGGATGCGTTGATGATGAGAAATCTATCATAGTGGTTAATTAAATTTATTGCGATCGAGCTCGCGACTCAAGGCGAAGCACGTTGTTGATCGATTATTCAAAGTTAATATGTCTTGATGGAGGTGACAGATTGTATATTTTTTTATCAAGCAAGCGAGTAAATGAAAAAAATACGTGGACGCATCTAGCAGACGCATAGTGGACAGTCAATAACAGTAGTCATTGATTTTGAACTTGATAAGACTAAAAGGGCACCATAAAATGCTCGGTACCTAGAGACAGAAACAGTTGCACAGAAATAGGAATTGAATATCTCGGTGAAAACAAAAGGTCCAACTTTATTTAAACCTTCATAGAATGATAAGACATAATTAAACTTTTTTACGTAATTTTATAAAGCTTTTACTGACATTAGCTATAAGTACTAATGAAATAATAGGTTTTGTTCCCTTTTAAGATAAGAAACCTTAAAAAGTCAAGTTGCGAGCCAAAGTATTTTTCACGGTATTAAAGTTAACCAAAGTTGAAACTTGCACCTGCAAACTCCAGTTTTGCACACTATTAATTAAAACATAATTCTACATTAGTACTAGATATACATTTCGCGTACAATTCCCATTAATCATAAAACAAACATAAAGAAAAATTAATGCTAGTCCAATCCAATCGTTCTACAAAGCTCAGAGCTACCTTCTAATCGGCGAAGCTGCAATTTTTCCGCCATTCCGGTCACGCAGGCAGAGAACACGTGCAGCCAACACTCATAACTCACAACAGAGCTACAATAATAATGGCGAATAGATGTCAGGCTGATCACAGTGATCTTGCAGATAGATTGCTTTGCCGGCCACGTACCAATTTAGAGAACCTTCAGCGGTGATAACAAAAAAAACTGGAAACGTATGGTGTGTAACCATGCGTGACTTTCCCACAGCTCTTGATGTAACATGCGACAGTATGTTTGTTTGTTACGTATCTGGCCGGATTGAATTGTTATGCATTCATTATTTCGTTCTAGTGAGCATTGGTTAGCATGGTGTTAGGTTTTAATTCTTTGTACGATTTTAAGTGTCGCTTGAGTAAATGGAGGGCTGAATGGATTATCTTGACATTGATATTAGATGCAATCACCTAGTTTCCTGCGGAGACAGTTTTAATTTCACTTCTCACTTCACTTCTCTACCGTCCTCAACTCACAAAAGCAGAAAAGCTTAATTACAAAAAAATATAAAAGTGTAAGTAATTCAAAATTACGTGAGAGTTAAAAAGTAACTGCAAAATCTTTGCCTATCGCTTCGGGGATACAGGCGTGAGTGTGTATGTATGTGAAAAGGAATACATTATAAAAGATGCCTTGGAAATGTCAGTAGTAGTAGTACATGATGAGTACTACTTAAAAATGAATGGTCAAGTTGGGTGGAGGCGTGATAAAACACACCTTTGTTTTCTTTCTGTTATACGAACGCTCCTCTCGTTACTAATACGTTCCAAAGAGAAGATGAGGTGCATATCCTTAGGAATACTTGTAAAACAAATGAAGCGTAGCAAACTGATACGTCACTTTGATGTATTTGACGTCACATTGTCACCCTATCGTCTCGTTTGAATCGGTTCATTAAAGGTGCACCTCTAGATTGATTACAACATGGCTTGAACGTATTGATAACTTACATCAGCCGTGGTTCTGATACTGCTGTTAAATCCCAAGGTTGGCTCTTCTGTAGGCTAAATTATTCAGAAATATCTCCCAACCACAAGTTGTCTAACCTATCCCCGGAATTGGCTGCATGGCTCAATAAATCTGTGTCCGAAGCTAGACTAGTATTTATACTGATTATCAAGTAAGTGTTCAAGTACTCAAATGTCAACTATCTCCAAAATTTATCACACTAACATTCGTCTTGATTCGGAAATAGACCCACCTTTCCTTTTTACTAGCATCTAACCAAATTGCTTATCCTGATGGTTATATACGACAATAGCGATACTCAGCCTAAACTATTAAAAACGCCATGAGCGCTTCTCAATTTTCTAATCTCTAGTCAGTAATAGCTACTGATAAAAAACAGCACGCAAGCGGCGTCACATGCGACGTTTAGTTAAAATTATTACAATACATTTCTAGGGTCCAGTAGCGATGACCCTGAAATATTTGTAACACTATTCTTTACAAAGGGATCTAGAGTTCTTCTTGCCATTGTAAGGGGTTTAATAGAAAGGGTATTTTAATTTTGTATCATTGATGCCCCTCTAACACCCTTAAATCTAAATCACCTAGGTGATCAACCCTAATTCTAAGAAAATATTTGTCAATTTAATAATTTCTTTAGTAAAGATAAATTTTTACAAAGATTTTTCATAAGTAATTAAAATTTATTACAAAGAGAAAATTACAATGTTTGGGTTTGTTCTGGGATCATGGTTTCATTCATTTCATCATCATTTCCGCATACGATAGAAGCTTGTTGCGTCCTGTTAAAAGTCATTTAATTCTAGTAAACTATATAGGTTCTTCATGAGTTCGTCACACCACATTTTTTTATGTCCACAAATACAGCTCAGGGAGTTTCAACACAGTAGTTCCAAAGTAAGGGAGGACATGCCGTCCATTATAGGGCGTGGGATACAAAATTATGAATTTATGCAAATTCAGTCTTCAGTGGTTTCGAGACAGAGAAGAAATAAACAAAAATAAGCAGATAAATATAACAATTTCAAAAGAAATCTTTCAATACAGACCCTAGAATGCTGTGAAGTACGACTCGCGCTTGCCTATATTTCGATGGTATTCAAGTGGATTTATTGTGCTTATGATTGCCGGACGATGAGAGATGACACACGTGACAAACACATATTTACACTAAGCCAACACGTACATAATAATGAATTGGTCGTAATGTTGGGTATACTGATGGCCATTATAACACTAATGAGAGGAATTTAAAGCTTCCGAGCGTTTGACGTAATGTGAACTAATTGTAAAAAACATTGCATGCGTGTGATCGTGATGGTATTCTGATGAAGTTGATGGAATCGAAGCGATATGTTCTTATGTATTAAACCGACATATCTATAATTTATCAAAGTAATGATTTCATTTGCGTTGTACAAGCTACTCGAATTGCTCGCAACTTTTTATTTTAAACTATAGTCTTGAAAATGTATATTTTTTCCCCGTTTTTGCCATACATTTCATTACCATTATTCAACATTGAAGGATTTTTTCAATGCGAACCAGTAGCCCCTGGGGTTTCCACGTTTTATGCAATGAACTCTTCTTGTATATTGATATATTAATCTTCCCTTATTAAAATAGAAAACATTACATAAAAATCCCTAAGTGACAGAAGTCAGAAACGTCTATAGTAGAACGGAAGGGGTAAGTGCATAATGTTAGCCGCCACCGCAGTGCGATTTAGTTGGCTTCAAATGTCTAAGATCCTATGTAGACCTCTAGTCACATGCATTCATACATGATCAATACTTCGCCAATCGTGTTTTCATTCCATATTATAGGAGGCCGCAGACTTCGGGCTGCTATTAAGAATTTTCTAATAGAAAAACCCAAACACACCGCCCAGGGATTCTAATCCGAGACCACTAGATCGCACGGCGTATACCTGCGCCCCAACACTTCTTCTTCATCAACCCATATACGCCCACTGCTGAGCACGGGTCTCCTCTCCCATTGAGAGGGTTTAGGCCATAGTCCACAACGCTGGCCTAGTGCGGGTTGGCGGACTACACACCTAAGAAATTTCTAAGAACTTTCAGGTGTGCAGGTTTCATCACGATGTTTTCCTTCACCGTTAAAGCAAGTGATAATTCAATTTGAATACACACATAACTTCGAATAGTCAGAGGTGTGTGCCTGGGGTTCGAACCCGCGACCGCCGAGATTCTCGACCGCACGCCTAAACCTCGAGGCCATCACTGCTTTTTTACCCCTTTTACCCCAACACTACGAGGCAGTAAATAATTTACCAGACTCGCGAATGTTTCATTGATTTTTTTAAAACCTGTAATATTGTGACTTGTACAACTTTTAGCGCTAAAAACCAAAAAGTATGTTCACATTAATTTCAGCTTTACTCTCCACTACCTAAAAACTCCGGCGTACTAACTTAAGTCCTTCGGTGGCCTCCACGCATACTTTATTGGTGTGGAAATTCCCGATGCGAAATTGCTTCGAATTGATTAAAGCCGCCCGGCGCAGTAACTCTGATACAGACGCAATGATGTATTTAATTTGTGACAGCGCCGATACTCGCCAATTTACATTCAATCTCTTGGAGAAATGGGAATTCGCGAAAAAGATGGAGCAACACACTTGTAGTCCAAGATCCGAGGATTTTTTCTGCTCCAGCCACCTGACGCGTTTTTTTTCTTTTGTTTTATCTTTTTATTAAAATATTAGTACCTACTTGCGATATATGTGGAATAAGACACAGTAGTTTAGCTTATTTGTAAATTTTCATTTTCATTTAACTGGCCATCTCGATGTCAGTTACGCTTTTTATTAAGAGTGTCAAAAGTCATTCAAGTTTTCGTTTAAAAAGAGTTTTAAAGTAGACGAGTACGTTAAAGATTTTATTAGATTTATTGTTAAAAAATAAACGATTTAAGTAAATCCGCTTTAAACTACTTAAACATCCCACATATATACTAATACTCAGCTTAGCAATTATATCAGTTGAAAACCTTACATATTGACGCTACGTATAAGGCAGTTATTTACAAATCTTAAAAAAAAATGTTGACAAATTTACGGAATACGTATGGACCCGAATACTTCATAGATCATAGTATGTATGGCCGAGTGATAAAAGCTAGGGCAGCGACGTATGTCCAATAAAATAGCTATTGTTTGATACAAATCTTTCTCACGTAAACCTATTAACAAGGCTACACACCAGATCTACAATGCAGTTTATCGTCACATATCAAGAAAAAACAACGCAAACAACCTGAGGCAATAAAGTAATAAAATGAATATACACGTAATGTCACGATTCATTTTTTATAAGAGCTAAACTACACACGACGCATGCAAAAAAGCTTATGCAGTGAGCACGCATAACTGGTAACAATTTAAGAAACTCTTTTGGAAGCAAACATTTTATATTTTATTTTCATTTTGCTTGTTAGTACCTATCATTTAGTTGGTCGATCTACAGGAATCGGCTTTGTCTAGTAGGCTTTTCTTATAAGCAGCATAGTCTAGATTAGAAGTTGTAAATATCTGTCGGGCCTAGCGTAATAATATATTTTTTGGGGCGATAAGCGTCTTAAAAGCCAAAGAATTGTCATAAGAAAAAAAAATCTTAGGATTTTCCAGAACCTGTCGAACCTGTTGGGATTAATAACAATTTGTCAGATTTAAATATCATTTTATATAAACAGACAAGTCAACTCACGCGTAATCATAATGGATTTTAATCTCACCTTTTTATATTTACTTAAATCTGTAAAATCTTATTTTCATTGAACAGCTGTATTTTATTAAGTTTCTACTGTTGATATGTCTACATTTATTTAAAGATTTGCACTTATATATTCTCAGCATGATGATCTATAATACATCTTGTTGCTGCGTGACATTGAGGAAGACACTGGTTTATGACGCGCGACATACCAAATACGATAGGAAGATTATTACGTTAGTTTTATAAGTGTCCGTCATCGAACAATAACGAGCTGGGTCGCTAGCCTTTAATAACTTTGAGTGACATATTGATTTTATTCTTATTATTGAACTAATTTAATAACTTAATACTTAGAAATCTCTGTATTACTTTTTTTCAAGTGATTATTGTCCTGCTCTTTCATCCAACTCTTAGGTATCTGAGTATTATTGAGTTCATTATTTATTTTTGTTTTCAAGCTACTACCTGGATAGGTTTATAAGAAGGTTCCGTGGGGACATTTATATAGACTGCTTCGTGGTCTCGCGGTACAAGCATGTGCCATGCGATCCAGAGGTCCTGTGATTCTGGAATGTGCCCGAAAAACGGCAATAGGCCTATTACGTGGGAGTTATACATATTGGCGAAATGTGGGTGCAGAAATGCACCTCTGCCTACCCCATAAGGGAATACAGACGCGAGTTTATGTTATGTAATTATATTTTTTAAATAGAATTATCCAATATAAAAATTAACTCAGAACCCTGAACTGTTTTATATCATTACAGTATTTCTAAGATTTCTGAGCAAACTTCAATGTTATAGTGAACTTACAATACCTTGACTTCTTGCCCTCACATAAGATATTTTAAATCGTAGTGCGCAATTTGACGGTCGGGCAAAATTTAATTTACTACTTCGTGTTCCGGAAGAATTGGACCTAATGACTCATTTACATGTTTGTTTATAACACGACCGAGCCCAAAAAAATGTGGGATTTCTTCAATACAAACAAACATAGCTATAGCATATTCCACCAAAAATGTACCTTATACATACAAATATTAATCACTACCACTATCGGATTATTTAGTTTTTGCGCTAAGACAAAAGTCTTGTGGTAAACGTACACACTACGAAGTACTTATCTGTTTCATAAACGTTTGGTTGTTTTAAGATCTCCTAAATTGGATCCTAATACCTCTCGTTTTACAATCAAAACAATTGTCACGGGAATTTGTTTTGTGATAAGACGTTATAGTATTTGTATATTTGGTACAGACATTTTGAAATCGTTTTCATCCGTGACAGGATTGGTCGTCAGGAAAAAGAGGTTGTCGACTTAGGAAAGAATGCGTGCAATCTAGGTTTTTATATACATTACCTTAAATTCAATTTAATCATGTTTGTTAAAGCAATGTAAGTGTAACTCATTGAAGAGTATCATATGTCATAGTAAAAAAATCATCAAATTAAATCGAAAAGGTCAAATACATCCATCGAATTCTCAAATGTTTTTTTGCGATAAAATATCATAACTTGCTGGTTAGTAACTTTTTTTTGATTAGCCAAACACGTGACTTCGCCTTGTTATTGGACACGCTGTAAACACCGTGAGCCAACACGAACTCATGAGTAATGAAAAATGCATGTAAGGATTCTTAAATATAGTCCCACAGTGTCCCCTCTTCTTTGTAAAATTCAATATATAAAAGAGATGAGAGAGAGATCTCTCATCCGAATTCATCACAAAAGTGGCGTGGGGACGTGTGATTCTTGTCATGTCGTCGTCAATCAATCAATTTGCAAGACTCACTGAGCCACTGAGCTCACTTTTGGAGCCACTGATACTATTAAGTATCTCGTCAGCGTAGATGTTAGTGACCGGCTGGGTCCCTAACTTACACCAGTATACAAAACAAAACACTTAGATGCCTATCTCAACACTAAGTGGGGCGCCATCCGTAACCCCGCTCGTTGCACATTTGATTATTAATCTTCTCGGCCGTCTCAGAATTATTGGCGGCGCAGTCGCACCCGCACTATCTTGCTCCGGACGCCCCGGTTCTGCCCCCGCAACCCCAAATGCCCTTTTGAGTCGCCTGTTACGACAAGTAGGGGATACCGTTGTAGGATTTTAGGGCCCTCTTGCCACAGGACAGGGCTCTAGGTCCAGAAAATAACAGAAAATTATTAATTTTGGACAAAACTTTCTTTACTACTGTTAAGTGTTCACTTACTTTATACATGGTTTTAGTATAAACATTAGTCTATGACTGCCCAAATACATACAGGGCGACAGATATACATATTTATTTCAAATTCTTAACATAATTACAGACTTTATAACAGTGTATAATATTATATAAAGATGTATGTACATCGGATTAGAAGAAACTGCGTTTCATTGTAACAGAATATAATAGGATGATGATGGGGATCCTTGACCAGTCATCCCAGTTGAAAACCCACGACTGTGACATGCATGTGAACTGAAGCTAACCTTCGTTGCTCGTACGCACTGAAGCTTGGCAGTTGGCACACATCGCTGCAACAGTTGACAATCGGATAGAATTAACATCATAAATACTTTATTAATCGATTTCATTATAATGCTGAGTCAATCAAAAAATGCGTAGATGTTCAATTTTGTGACTGCACAGGTATCTAATTAAATCGGATAGCTTCATATAATAATTAAACAAATGCATTTTACGTATGATGCAAGCAGTGATGGCCTTGAGGTTTGGGCGCGCGGTCGAGGTGGTCGCGGGTTCGAACCCCAGGCACACACCTCTGACTTTTCGAAGTTATGTATGTATTCACATTGAATTATCACTTTAACGGTGAAGGAAAACATCGTGATGAAACCTGCACACCTAAGAGTTCTTAGGAATTTCTTAGGTGTGTAGTCCGCCAACCCGCACTAGGCCAGCGTGGAGGACTATGGCCTAAACCCTCTCAATGGTAGAGGAGACCCGTGCTCAGCAGTGGGCGTATATGGGTTGATGAAGAAGATATTAAGTATACATATGTGTTTACATTATGTATCAGTGGCGGTGCTCCCATAGAAGCCCAAAAGCGTCACATTTTAATTGTGTAATGTCTAGTTTATAATTGGTCATTTTCTAATTTATATGTCATGGAATTGGTAAATAAAGATACTAAAAGCTTCAAGATTATTCGGAATTTGGTAAGGCGAACTGGTATTATAGACTTTCATGGAAGTACCGTCAATGGTATGTATGTATACGGGTATATTTTTGTATATTTTAAACATTTAAAGCAACATATTATATCAACTGTAAATCGATATTAATGAAATAAAAATTTATCCTCTCTTGAAAATAAATGGATTACGGTTTAAAGAAAAGACAGGTCCGCAATTGATGATTTCAGAACAGCTACAAAAGCTGCTTATTACTTAAAAAATGGACTAATCACTCTTTCTAAAATTCAATGTTTTTTTATTAAGGATACTTGAATAAATAAGGCAGAGGCCTCTAGTCCCAGTTTGGGCGTCAGTTAAATTTAAAGTGTAAGGCGGCAAGTAAATTTACCAGACACTTCCCACTTTTTATTTGGACTTCGTTTTGCTTATAAGTATTTCGCAATGGAAACCGCCATTCATCATAACAATGAGGCACTAAGTTCTTGAAGTAGTTAATGTTTATTGGTTTTTAACAATCAACTGTCCAATCACAATAGGCACAATAAATTCTCGTTTTATTACATTTTATAAGTAAAGAATAATAAACTAAAACAAATGAAAGCAATCTAAATTAAAATAACCTTAGCATGAAACATAAACAGTGGACGGCGATAGGCTGAATATATATATGAAAACATAAACTAGAAGACCTGGGGAACATATTTTTTTTTAAACGTGAAATGGATGTAAACTTTATAAAAATAAATGTTCTTGATATAATATATTTTTGTATTTTTTAAATTATAAATGTGTATTTAAAAACGTATTTTGCGGCGTCTTGTAGCACGATGGTCCGACGACTTGAGAAAGGTAGGTTAAAGGAAGGTAGGGTAAAGGAAGGTAGGGTAAAGGAAGAGGGCGGGTAGCGGATGGATGAGAGCAAATCAAGACTATGATGGTTAGAGCTTTCTTGGGGAGGCCTATGTTCAGCAGTGAACGGTGCAGTGCCGTAACTAGCCTTTAATGCACCCGGTGCGACCCTTCAAAACTGCGCCCCTGAAAAATGCTCTAACCAGGCTTAGGTATGATGCACGAGATAAAACTAGGCACTAGTCTGGTCATTTCTGCGCCCCTCCAGGGCTGCGCCCTGTGCCTGGGCACTGCTGGCACCGCTCTAGTTACGGCACTGGAACGGTGGTATGCTGAGTTTGTATGTTCATAAAAATCACGTTTAATTTCTTACTGGTGATTGCGTTAAGATTTTCTTAACTATCAGAATAAGCTCCCAGTGATCTATTGTTCATATAGGCTATAGCTCTAGCTGCAACTTCCGCCTAGGCATTTAAACCTTTCTTGATTACGTTGGCTCATAATATATGTATTTATTTCCTATTTGTTACGTAATATATTCCTTAATCCCAATTATAATGAGAGGTGATGGCTTTATTTGGTTTTGCCGTGCGGTTGAGAATCTCGGCAGTTGCGGACTCAAATCCTTAAGCTCTCATACTTCGAAGTTATATGTGTATTCGTAATGAATTAATATTATGGATCTAAGGCTGGAAGCATCGACATCACACATGCTTTTCTCACGACTGGAAACACACCACGTAAGCTATCGGATACTTAAGCAAATATCCAAACCACCAAGACTTTAGCTTAGCTTATAGATTTGTCATCAAATATTCAACTTATCGCCAAATTATTATCTTCACGATCATACCATGTCCCTTTTGCAACTGAAGATCTTAATTTATTGGGTTATAATTTTATGTGTTTTTGAAAAAAGTTTGACCTAACAATACGTTTATAATCTTTCAGTGAGACTTTTATATCTTTTTAAAGTATCTTTTCTAATGTTAGCACTAGCTCAATTCGCTTACCTACCAATACCTATTTGATTCGATCAATCATCGGTAATAGATATGACAATGTCAATCGTAAAGCGAACAGCTGATGCAATCCTTCCTCCACTAATTGGATACGTATTACATAGAAATAAATGTTTATTTGTTATGTGCGAAGTACGCGTAACATTCGTTGAGGCATTCCCGCTGGTTTTATCCGATCTACATCGGTTCGTCCCGGTTGCATGCCGGTGCAGTACATGCACTAGAGTACATTCAATTAAAAATAATTTGAACCAAGATCTAACGGAGATGCGTGCAGCTTTTACAATTAACCAGTTGGTCATGACTACCCCTGCCACCTCATCGAATGGTGTGTCAAATATTTATACTAGCGTCCTTGACTGAATATTTTACATAACTTACTTTATTCTCCTACTTTTGTTTAGGAGTATATTTATAGTTCATACATATTACTTGTGAGCCCATGTTGGTAGTACAATATTTCCTCTAATTATTTTTCTTATATTGATATTTTGATACTGATAAAATCCTGATATTGAATTAACCGCAACGTTAACCACACTTTACTCGTTGTTTGAGATTTTTCTAATGGGAAAACTCAATAACACTTGGCTCAACTCGAAAATCGAAACCGAGATAGATAGCACGGATTATACTTGGGCTGCAAGCTCACAAGACTCTATATGATATTTTTGTCGCCTTCGTGGTGTATTCTGATGTCTGCATCATATAGATTACGCATAATTCTTTTTTATCAATCTTACTTGCGTAGGTCTGCAACATCATAACCCATTTTTTGTACTTTTCTATTATATTGTATAGTGCGGATCTACAAATAGCAAAGTAAATAAATGGTAGGTATCTCTTTTGCGCACATTTGGAATTCCCCTTTTTTCAGTTTTCTATTGGAAAAATTGTTACGTTTGCTCTTAAGATCTACATCCGATAACAAAATTAGAAATTTAAATTCTATTATTAAAAGTTTCTTTTTCTTTAAAAAAAAATTGACAAGATTAATTTCAAATACTTAGTATGTTTGTCGAAAAGGGTTAATAAAATTTGCTTTTTTATTTAAAGTCGCTTGTTATTGCCCCAAATACTTTCCATTGTTGTTTGTTTGTTTTTTTTTGTCGTTCTATTTCTGAAATACGTTTTTGTAATATACAGGATGTATTGAGAACATGATCGAAAACTTAGGCACGTCATAGCAAACTCCTTCGCGTTAAATAAAGTCTCCCCAAAAAGTAAAAAAAAATGATGTTTTCCATACAAACCACATAAATTTAAAACCGATGGTTTTATGGAAAACACATTTTTTTTATTTTTTTAATGCCAAGGAGTTTGTGACGTTATCTACGTGATCATGGTCTAAATTCACCCTGTATATAGGAGTGACATAACCACACATACGTAGAGTAAAATGTTTATTCCCTAGATCTAAAATCACACAAAAAGACGTCGTTTACAAAGTGCTATGATAGACGTCAAGCGATTCGCAAAAACTGCTGTAATTATGATGCACCAATGTTGTCTTACTACACACATTTTACTCAAACATTTGTAGAATCACCGCGCATGCGTACGAACCAACAGTTTCTTTTAAAGAAGAGTGCAAAAGAAAAATCTTATATTTTTTGTCCTCGTCCAGATGAAGTGGTTATCATTACTTCCATTCTCAGTAACAGTACAGAGGTTTGAAATGTTTCTGAACAGCAATAGGATTGTACGCAAATCAATGGGGTTTAAATGATAGCTAGTAAATGTGTGTTAGGAAATTCGCAGTACCAGCACGGGGTCCGGTAATGTGCCCGAAAAACGGCAATAGACTCGCCCGCTATTACGTGGGACTAATACATACCTGGCGAAATGTGGGTGCAACAAAAGCACCTCTGCCTACCCCTTCGGGGAATACAGGCGTGAGGTTATGTATGTAAAAGGAAAATAAGAGAAACGTTGCAGAACGTTAATCACATCATAGATGTTGTATTGGTAGAGATCTTACCAAAACCCATTTAAAAGCAGCTGTCCTCTCAATAGGATAAGCAGGTACATATTTGAAAGCCATATATATATAGGAATAATACTTAGGATGAAATTAAATACACGTAACACTGATTTCCAAGTATCTTTTCTCAACTTTTTCTCCCCAGATATTCTTAAGTTCGTACCATGTAATTACCTTAAGAGACTATATTATTTAAGTATATTTGTTAAGTCGAATGTAAACAAGGAAAGCAAATCAAAGGGTAAACACTTATGTGTAATAAAATTTATTTATGAATACACTTGCGGAACTAAGTTAAGTATAAAATCAATATGCCAATCGTTGACTTACCCATGTACATGACTTGATTTTAATATCAATTCTTTTGTACTTTACAATATTTACGGAGAATTATACAGGAATAGGAATTGGAGATAATGTGTAAGTAAATCGCTTCAGAGATGGCGAAGTTCCGAATTGATAAAATAAGGATATTGTGTTGGAGTGTGTGTCTACTGACTCGTCACTAGTCGGTTGGTGCTTGGAGAAAAGAAAAATAAGGCTTGTATGACGCAGTAGGTTTGATGGGGAATTCTACTCCTAGGTGGATGTCCCACGAATTATTTAAGTGAACATGAAAGTATTAGACGATTTGACATTTTTTTAATTATTTGTGCTTCAGATTAATATCAATCATCTCACAATGTTATGGTGAGGAAACCTGTTTGCTAGTCCGCACAACGTCAGCGTAGTGTATTAAGAGGCTTAACCCCTCAAATGTAAAAGAGATTCGTGTCCAAAAATGTGACGTATATGGGGTGATGATGATTATTTAATTGCTATATAAATTCCTTGCGTGCCACTGTCGATACTCGTGTACACGAATTACAGTACGTACAGTAGCGTACTAATCCATCACAAAACGGGTTGAAAAAAAAACATACATAAGTCAGGGCTCTACATGGATAGAAATAGGCTTTCTGAAATCAAACATAATAGTTATTATAAAGCTACATACACATATAACTCAGACAGATTCTTGCTTTTCTGAAAAATAACATCTGTATATGAGGGGCGTAGACTTCTGCCACAGCAACCCTTGCTTGTAAAAAGCAATTGACTGGGTCGCGGTGGCGGCCTGTGGTTGTGATGCTCCGCCCATATGACAGGCGATAGAGTCCAGACTGACTGATCATTCAAAATAAGATTAAGTCGAAGCAGAGATGGATTATCCTTAAGACAAACTAAAAACTAGGCATATGCCTAGGAGCGCGAGGGTACAAAGGGGCGGAATCTTTTGATAAGATATCTATATTAAAAAAAATAGGATGTTTTTCCTGAAGAGGCAGAAAATTTGAATAACCTACTGGCGGCAAATGTATTCATCCGCCACTGAGTACAAGGCATCTAAATCCCCCCAATTATAGAAGTCAACAGTTGGATGGTACAGACGGAAGAAGAAAATTCGGGGCGATAAGGGTCCTGAGATACTATGATAACGCCCCACTTGCGGTATGCAACTGTAGGATATTTAGAGAACTCTAGTTTAGTTAAGTGTAAAATTATTGAAAAGTATATTCTGCTAAGTCTTGATGCTTTTGCTTTTTAATTTTAATAAAAAACGTACACTCCTGTTTCTCGAAATGGTTGGTAGAGCCGCATTTATGACTACTTTTAGGCAGTTTTAAAAAAAAAGTGCTTAAAAAGTGTGAGCCAATTTTATCATTTAGCGGTCGCAGTACCAGACTCCTATTGAAATTTTCGTAACGAGAATCCCGGTGAGATAACAAGAATGCAGGACATTTTGATCGCATGCGCCGATTAATAGATACCATTAAGTCAAATACAGTTGTAACATTTTCGAAGTTATATTCATAAAGTAAATTTGTATTCCCGTATGTTAACGGTGAAGGAAAACATCGTAAGGAAACTTGCATATTTAAAAGTCTTAGGAATGTCTTTGGTGTGTAGTGCGCCAACCCGGACTTGGCCAGCATGGGGGACTGAGGCTTAAACTCTCAAAGTTGTCGAGATGGCCCTTACCCAGCAATTGGACATACGTGGGCTAATGATGACTCCAACACCACTTTTACTTAGATAACAGGCTTACTATCTTACTTCTGTATCATTCTGCAATTTCTCAGTAAATTGCTTTACCCGATCCGAGAATTAGAGCTTTTAAAAAAAGGAAGTCCATAAGGAGTCTCATATCACAATCCGCCGTATTCCCATATTATCCTCAAGGGAAAACGCGTGGGATTTATCAGACTCACAAAATCCAGACCCGAAATTTATTGATCCAATAAAACTTGTTTGTGATACGCAAAACTTGTCTTGTGGTTACTGTGAGGTTTATAATACCTATATGTATATTGTTACACATTGACAAGTAAATATTTATTACTTGTTGGTTTGACTCATAGTTCAGTCCGGGTAGGACAGCCATTGTTTACAGTATCCCGATATAAGGAAAATTTGAATCGCTGTAGCAATGAAATCTTATTTTTGGACAGGTTTTAGAAATGATTCACTCAAATCTAAACAAATAAGATATATGTACCATATTTTAAGCATTATTGTGTGTTTTTGTTCTAAAATGAACTGTTTTCAAATAGAAACTATTTTGCATAATATGAATAGAATAAATAATTATATCTGTTGTAAAAATAAGTGGAAAATATTTTCAAATATATTCTTGGTGAAAACGGTGAAAATTATATTTTTAATAACATTTCTCTTTAAAAATAAATTTATTAATAAATAAATAAATAAATAAAGTAATTTTAAAATTAAATATTGGCGTAATTTAATACGCTTATACTGGTTCGAAATATTCTGGTTGCTCGTATTTTGCTTTCCTTAGCATAAAGTGTAATATTAAAAAAAATGTTGATAATATTTTTGATGTTTTAGGAAAAGTTTTTTTAGTTTTCCGCAACGTTTCGGCGATGGTGGTGGGCGGGGTGGGTGCAGCCGGCAGCGGGTGCAGCGGGAGCAGCGGGTGCGGGAGTGTGCGCGCGCGCACGCCGGGGCTGCGGCCGAGCCGGCGGGGTGCGCGCCGGCGGCCGCCGCTAGGCCGTTACCATAAAGTGGCCCCCGCACGTCGCGGCCTTCAGTTCAACCTGAGACCCGCGAACGCCAACACGCTTTTGCGACGCCCACTCTCGCATCGAACCGCCGAGGAACAACACGCGAAGTGAACACTTGTGAGCGAGTTGCGCGCCCTTTCTCTCACGCAGTGTGATCGTGCTTCGGTACGTGAATGCAAAACCGGACTACTCTCTTGACACGAGACACCAACGAGGAATCCGCAGCGGTTTGGACCTCTCATTTTTTCTGCAGGTGAGTGAGCATTTAATTTTTAATTTAGGCACAGCGAGTGTTGCATTGCGAGTTGACGACGTCGTTGCTCCTGTTTCGATCTCACTTTCCAAAAGGTCCTCCTTGAATGGCGCGCCGTCGGCGGCCGGCCGAAGCGGGGCGGCCGCGTTCGCGAAACATATTCACGAATTATGCGTTGGCGTTTCGCGGGGATAAATCATTCCGTGGCAGTCGGAGGAGTATCGCTGCTCCGCGCTCGCCTCGCTCCACGCTGGCCGAGGTGACGGTATTTGTAAACATCCAGCGCTGGTTATATAAAGCCAGCTAGTCGGATGAGTGTCTGTTCTTTTCTAGACTAACGCTTTGTCCGCCGTGGTGTTGCGTCGATGGTACAGTGAAAAGCGGCGGACGATTCGTCTCGTATGTTTGAATCTTTTGTTCGCACATTATCTACCCTCGAGTGGTGCGAAACACTAAAACCTATTTCAATATTACCTTAGCCGCGCTAGCCGTAAAATTGTTGATTAAAAACCGAAAACGTTACGAGCGCGGCTATTGTTATTCTACACGTATTACTGTAAATATTACATAAACACAAAAAACATCCCATATTGTATGATCTAAGTAAGAGTTACACGCTGGGTTCGATCACAATTATCAAATTCTTGGACCTTAAATATTACTTTTATACACAGTTAATTACGCAATAATTAAATGAAACATTAGCACATAGATAACTGGCCGACAAGCTGTAAAGAAATATCAATTGAACACACAACGATTGTGTTTACGTCAATATTTATATAATTTTAATGAACCCGTATATTATTGTTTGGTTAGAGATTCTCCTCCTGAACCTATTGGCTCATAATTATACAATTATACGTACAATTGACATTATCCGCTTCGTTTAGAACTGATTAAATGACTAACCCGTTACTAATTCTGCAATTATCTCTTCAATCCGATGCATCGGAGGAAACACAAACCGATTTGTTTTCACACAACGTCATAATGAAACACGTTTTTTTCTTTGTCTATACATGACGTGGGCAAAACAATAATATAATTTATATTTATTGTTAATGATTTTCAAGCAAGAAGCACGACTGTTTTTCAATTTATTCAATTCAATTCTTATCAGCTTTAAGTAAGCTTACTTAAAAGGGAGTCTATATGATTGAAGAGGTCTCATCAACATTTGATGACTTTATGTAGTTGAAGTAGTAGGACAGTTTTTTCCGTGTCAACAGGATGTTTTCAAACTGCCGCAAAGTTCTGTACTGCAGGGCGCCATCTGTTCGTGTCGAAGAAAAAACTCGCATCGTTTTAAGCTCGATCTTCGTGTCTAGAGAGACATCTTGACCAATAGTCACTGTTAAATGTAGTATAATTATTCATATTGAATGTTTTTATTAGTATTTCTATATGAAACATTAAGGGAAATGAAACCAATCTTATAAAATATGAAAACTTAGTAGGTATATTTTATTAACTGAATCTAGAGCCGCTACGTGTCTGCTGTGAAGAAGAAGCGGCAAGAAAATCCTTCAGCATAACACAATCGCATTATATTGCTACATATAATGATAATAAGTCCAAGTTATAATTCGTACAATAAATAATACAAATTTCAAATAATAAAAGTCATTGCTCGTTCAGAGTAAACGCAACTTGCAACTCAACTTCAAATTTAAAACTTAACTGAGTGTAGACACAGCCTAGTGTAGTTTCATGTCAAGATGGCACCTAACAATTGAAATCAGAAATATATGAATATATTTATAAACACCTTTGTAAAGTTACTGTTATTAAATCAATATTTCTTATAAATTAGTATGAAGATAATGTTGTATTACACAGATACAAAAAAAATTAATATAAATACTAAAATAAAAAGTTACAGATATTAATAAGCACAAAATTGCAAAAACAAAACGAAACTAATAAAATAAAATTAAAAGAAATATTTACTATTTCAATCCAGCGATGTATTCTGCAATGTAACTTTAAAAAAAACATTGTTAAAAATAAAAATCAAATAAAACGAACGCCTGCCTCACATACGCATACAAACTTTAAATCAATATTTATAGTCCAATTTGCTGATTCAAAAACTATCTATCGAATCGGATAATATGAATTAGCATTCCACTCACAACAGCCTTACAAATGAATGTGTCATAAAAAAATAATTGCAAAGACAATTGTATAATGGAAACGACCTCCCAGTGGCAAGAAAATTATTTTTCCTTCTGTCTATAAATAGCCAGTCCTAAACTTGATTGCGATGACCCTATGAGTGATCTTATGATTTTTAAAGAGCGGAAAATGATCATAATTAGCTTTGTTTATTCTTTGTGGCCAGTTAGAATCATGTCCTTTTTTTCAAAAATGTTTATTTGAGTCAAGGGTGCCAAAGGCTTCGAGTGTGTGTTCTCGTGTTGGACAGACGTGTCTATGTTATTACACGCGGTGTGTCGCAAGCAGTGACGACGTGGTCGTGTTTACGTTCTGTCTGCGATTTCGAAACCGCACCAATGAGAATCAAGCGTATTTTTGAAACGTTTCCTTCTACGCTATCTATATTTCTATCATTTACAAATCGACTATTTATTTTATTCTAATCGATTAAGTTTGCTATTACTTGTGATGGAATGGTTATTTATTTTCTATTTGGGCAGTTTGAATTTCGGTAGTATTTATTTATTAGAAAAAAATACGTTGGAATAATGCGTTGAAATATAGAAATAACTGGATATAACTAGTATGGACAAGTGGCAGCCGGTCGGTGGAAGGTGCCGCCGTGTTGCATAACTTAGGTGGGAAGTTTGAACTGTGTTTAAATAACACTAAACTTGATTTTGTATTCGCCAGAGAAAAGCGATTTGTTTAAAAATTTTAGACTTGCTTCTAAGTGTTCACATGGGTACTTGACAGTACATGGACACTTTTTGCCTTTTTTCTTTTTTTTCATTTGACCATAAAAACATCCTGCCCTCAATCACGAAGGCGTCAAGTCAGTCCCAAAACTCCACGACACAAAAGACCAGTTGCGATCATTTTTTATGTCCAAAGCTTAATGCCCCTTAATAGTAAAAAGCGCGTGTAAACTGTCAAAAACAGATAAATTAAGAATTATACCTCATTCACGATAAGTTGATTCTTTTGGCAGATGTCAATTTTTCTGAGACATGACTTTGAAATAAAAAAACGTATTATTTTATTATTTTAATGATTTGATAAATATAAAAAAATACATACAACACAAAAGTCCCTAAAGATATAAGCATTATCCGAAAATTTTGAGACTTTATTGCTTCAAAGTAAAATTAAAATAGAAATACTAAAACGAATTGACGTTTGTATAATGTTACATCGGTCGGACGGAAAGGGAAGTAACATCGTTCATATCGATAACTACGTCGATAATTTTATTGTACACTATGATGATCATGGTTGTGCTCCAGTTTCTTAATAAAAACTTTTTTGAAGATAAAACTATTTAATTTTTCAACCTTAATTTTTACATAGGGGGAGTCCGGGAGAGTTGAACCACTTTTTACATAAACCATCATATTTTCTTGTTCATCGGGTTTAGAAAATCGATTAAAGATTTTTGCGATACATTATTATATTAGCTACATTCGTGCATAATTGCTTTTTAATATAACGCGTTAGTAAAATTTTATTGAATTTTTTAATAAAAAATGAGATATGAGTCAAGTCTCCCTATCAGCAGGGACACTAGAACCGGGGTATGGGGAGAGTTGAACATACTATTTTGGGGAAAAGAATAATCATTTTCAGCTTGAATCATAGCTTTATTTAGTTAACTTACACCATAATTCTCTTGCTTTTAATACTACCAGCAAGGAAAACGCAAAAATAATACAAATTTTCATAAAAATTGTAGTTAAATATCATAAATTAACAAAACAAAAACTATTAAACTTCTTAAACAAACATGCGTGTACTTATTTTAGATTTTTTTATTATTAACTTTTTTCTAATAATTTGGCATCATTTACCAGTCTCAAAATTATTGTAAATTTATATAATATCTGAAGGAACTAGGGTATTTTTACAGGCCGGCTTCATGATTTTAAGGCAAACAAACGTCAGGCGTGAGTATTAGGGCAAAGAGAATAAAATGCAGTTAACATAATCAACGTATAATCGAAATAATATCGCTAGTGAGTCCGTAATATTATAATTATTCAATTTAGCGCGACACTCCACCGAATACGGGGTACAATCTTTTGATCATGACGGATTTCCAAAAATCTCTTGCCGTCGTTCCTTGACACTTTTTCGTACCAGTCGCCGGTGTTGTGTCAGAGTGGCAGGCTGTAGCAGGATTGCCACTCTAAAAACATAATGAGCGTCGACATATCTTTATTCATTCATGTCTTTCTGAAATAAACTTCACCATGTGGCCGGCCCATTGCCACTTCAACGAGCTAATCCGTTGGGCTATGTCGGTTACTTTAGTTCTCCTACGGATCTCCTCATTTCTGATTCGATCACGTAGGGAAACCCCGAGCATAGCCCTCTCCATAGCTCGTTGAGTGACCCTGAGCCGACCCATGACGCCTTTAGTGAGAGGCCACGTCTCAGTGCCATATGTCATCACTGGTAACACACAACTATTGAAGACTTTCGTCTTCAGGCACTGAGGTATATTGGACGAGAAGACGTCTCCTAACTTTCCGAACGCTGCCCAACCGATAATTAATATAATAATCAATATAATAAATATTATAATTCTTACAGAGGGAGATATGAACCACTGAGCATGTCTCCCGCACTCTCCCTGGTGCAACTCTCCCACTCACACTAATTTCACATTTAGCTTATGGATCAGAAAAACCGCCATTCGTAGAGAAAAAAAACTTAGCACACCTCAAACTATATTTATTTGGTAATATAATAATAGCAACATAAGATACTTACCTCAATAAACAAGACAGCAACCACAAAACTACTTAATATTAAAAAAATCACTCCGCAGCAACAGAAACACTTGTTACATTCTCACTGCCAAACAAAACAGCCATGATGCAAAATGGCGGCATACTTATGTTTGGCCTCACGCATGGGACCAATGAACGCATAGACGTTTCGATCGCAGTAAATTTAAAAACAATTTCGAAAGATGGTTCAACTCTCCCACCTGGGCAAGTCTCCCGGACTCCCCCTACTGCGTTATTTTTGGACCTCCTGTCAACTTAAAATAGGTTGTTTAGACCATGAAACTAAACAACTTTTCCAAAGAAAAATGGGTCGAAACGTGATAAATAATTCGACCCTCCCATAGAAAACTGCTCACGTGGTCGATTTCGTGTAGAAGGTCTGAATTTTTTTTCACTTTTCGACCCGTGTTTCTTTGGGAAAGTTGTTTACTTTCGTGGTCTAAAACACCTATTTAAATTTGGCGGGAGGTCTAAAAATAACCCTGTTATATTAAATAGGTACTTATTATGAACTTTAGACCACCATCGCTTATCTACAAAATGTTTTACATGTCGAAAGGAATAAAGAATTTCACACATAATGCAGTATTTTAAGACGCAATATTTTTGAACTACTCGATATTTTCTGTTTCCCATCATTAGTCGATATGCCAAAAGAATCAACTTATCGTGAATGAGGTATAAGTGAATTAATACATCTTAATAATTTTTCATATCATTATTATTTTTAAGATCCGCACAGTAGGGATGTGAAAAGGTATGAGTATGAAGTTAAAGCATACATATCGAAATATGTTTTTTAAGCTCCATGATGAATATGTTGCAAGAAAATCTACATATATGTTATCATGAATTTGTCGATATTAAAAAACGACTGTGGCTTCTTGCCTAAAGTCCACTAAGCCTCATTAAAGGATAACCTGATCACTAAAGTCTGCCGCTGTCTGACGGTTAGACTAAGAGGACATTATAATTTCACGATATGCAAATACTTTTCTTAAAAAAAAAAACAAACTTAATTAAGATATTATGTGAAATAGCACAGCAGATGTATTCCCATAAACGGTACGAAAATATTGCGTTTAATTTAACCCATTATCTTATGTGTCAGGCCGCGCTATAAATATTCAAGATTTTACAATCCAATTTGCTCAATTTAATGGAATGACATTATCAATGAATGGCTGAATAATCTAATTAAGTTGTTTTATCAATTCTGGTCACTTTGATTTGCTTTTATAAACAAATTTACAAGCTTGTGTACCAAGGACGTAGGCAGAAGTATGACTGCAGAAATTGTCGGACGTCCGAGTCATTTTCAAGTTTGTAATAAATCTTCTGAAATCTAAAGTAAATAAAAATAGTTTTAATTTTTGAAGCCGATCCCTAGATCACAATTATCTTGCCTTCTTCTAAAAATATAACAGGCACGATACAATAAAGGGGTCTGCAACTAGGAAAACAGAGTGTAATAAAAGTATTCTTCTTTATAAAGAGAACAATAACTGACATGTTTGCTTTAAAATATTAAAATCATGTCATTAATATTAAAGAAAAAATATGAATGTAACTTTACTCAATGAAAATCAAATATTCCGTAGCTGAATTATGATTCATTGAAATGTAAAATGTTCATAATATGTGACTCAATTTTATTTATTCAGTAGCGTAAATAATTCCTCGCGCGATAACATTGTTACGAGCAATTTTCAAACTGTGCGCAGATGATACTTCCATTTTTAAATTACGTACTGTGTAACAAACCCGATAGGACTTGGCAATTTGAAAATGGAACACTAATCATTTGTTTGACATTTGAGTTTATATTTTTAATTTAAAAACCGTAGACTTTGTGGCCAGTGCATAGATTACACGTGTACTTGAGACGAAAACAAGTTCTATTAATAAACGATAGTGAATCAAGTGGCCTAAGCATTTACTTTCTCCGCAGCTTTGTGAGTTTTACTTGTATGCAAGTGGCAACAACATGTATAAAGTCATTAATAAAAACCCTGACAACGTTATAAAACATGATGCATGCCGCAGCTGCATCTGATTTTCCATACAGGATGAAAAACTGTTTTATGAGTAAATATTTGCTCAAACGTATTACGAACAACATTATTGTGTATGAAATATTATTTATCTGTAACTATATTGTTTGTATTGTTTTGTTTTGTTGACCTACTTATAAGACAAGGGTAAGTTATAGTTCTATGAGGCGATTATCGACTAATTACTTTCTTTTATAATGGAACATTGATTTATTTTAAACATTATGCTATTAATAATCATGATGTTGTTAATTGTTCCCTGATAAGTTGAGTTTTACGCTAAATGGTTTTAAGTCCGAAGTCCGGTGTTTTTCATTAATATGTAACCCGGTTATTTAAAACTAAGTTCTTTTTTCTAAAAGTATTTTGGACATGAAAGGTACGTTTTAAACAAAGATGTCAACCGCCCTACTCAACCACAGAAATTAATCGCTGTGCTTATACTCTGCTTGGTAGAAGTCAAGTACTAAATAATTCTTCTTATATTTTGTTTGTATTATATTATATATTGAAATATTCCTTTGAATTAGCTTCCTTTTAAAAATAATCGTGTTAGAAATTTTAAGCCAATGTGATAAATAATTGAAGAAGTAAAAAGATTCGAACCTCTTCTAAGTCAACAATTCTATGTTTGTCTTGAATAGTCAAATATTAATAATTGTAATTGTTTAACTATGGCATTAAGTAAAAATACTTAAAGCAATAAAAACTATTAACAGCGAAAACAAATAAAAACGCTAATTTAGTAGGACAAAAGATAGTAACCATGACTTTACATTTCCTTTACAGTTTCTATGCAAAAAATCTAATTCGAAATTTAATTTATTTACTCCAAATACGAATTTGTGTAGACAGCCAGTAACAATTGTATTATTGTCAGAAGTAAGATGACATAAAAAAAGACTGGTATTTAACAAACAGTGTAATTTTATTTATTTGTATTAAACAATAGTTTTAAAAATTGTTTAATTCAGTATTGGGTTCGCAATAACAATGTGAAGGAAATATTTCATACCCTAGCTATTTGCGTAGTCAATGCATAAAAGAAAAAAAAAACCTTCTACGTCTCATTATTTAACTGTCTGATTAGTAACGGAAAAATGCTACAACGGTTCGCGTTGCATTCCAAATGTTCATATCGGCGAGCTAAAACAATTATAAGTACCACTTAAACTAACCAACTCATTAAAACTCGCACATAAAATGGTGATAATTTTATCATTAAAATAAAAGAAAAAACAATTATGAAACGATTTGTTTATAAAATATATCTTCCAGTGGGGCCGAATAAGTAAAATATTTTTTGTAAATTTGGATTTATCCAGCCTGTCATCGATACAACATTTAAACATTATATATAATATCCTTCTTGGTGATTTCTCTCTGCATTTTATCATACTTTTTATCTACTTACAAATGTACTTTAAAAATATCATAAATTATTTGCACGCTAAATGCGTATTAAAAAGTACTTATGTTTATTCAAAAGTGTTCAGTGTAAAAAGTCTCTTGACACGTGAATATTTTGATCAATGATTAATTGCCGGCGTTGTTGGCTTTTTGTGGCTGTTTCGATGAGTTCCATTGCAATGTACGATTTGTTCGGCGTCGGACACGCGACACACATAATGGATATACATAACTGGCAATGCTCGTTGTCACCTTCACGCCGGGGTATTGAGAACAAATCAAATAGGTCTTGCGGGGCTCTCTACAGTTTTTTGTCGAGTGCTACGTCAATAATTTTTCAATTGATTTTTGTTTTGAGAACACGTCTATTGGCACGAACCGGTCCAGGGCAGATACCGAGACAAGCAATAGAGAACAGGTTTGCACAGTGCGTCGCCACGGCTACATTTGGCAATATAGGCAAATGCATTGTCAAGGTTTCTTTAACGGCCATTTTTAAATAGTGTTACTCCGTTGCGGCCATCATTTTCATACCCGCAAAGGAAACAAATTAATGCATAAGTATGTTTCTACGTAAGCAGCATAGGTATTTTCTCTTTAGCGATAAGTTCATGTACACTGCGGTTACGTAAAACTAATTCATTCGGACCTCAATACAATAATTTAATGTTGGAAATTGATGGCAAAAACACATACGCAAATAGCTTAGAAATACTGCCATACATTGTAACATAAGACGTTTTGATTTTGCTTTTAAATAATAGCAGATACGCTTGTTTGTAGTGATGGCATCTTTAAAATTTTGACTGATATAAGGTTTCAATATTCAATTAACGAAAAGTATCGAAAGTGCGTTGCAACACCCAGTCCCTTTACAATATACGGCTGGACCACCGCGCCTCATTACATGTACATTTGTAATGAAGTACCTTTAGTGCACACATATGTGTATTCCTCTAGTAGTCAAACAAGTTCTACCTCCACTTTCCTACTGATTACCATACAAAGTGCGATAGCATGTCACAAATAAATAATTGTAATTTAAACAAAATCCTTCTAAATAAATTGCTTTGACATGCGTCTTATCTACTTCCCAACTGGCTGATGATAAAAATGATATAAAATGAGATTCAACCGGGACTGTTATGTTAATGGTTTGAGATAGGGGGAGCTGAGCCTCGATGTACTGTTATTTGACAGTCTTTATAATTATATTTTTTTATTCTTACACTTATGTTGACAAACTAGCAAAACCTTTTTGGAATAGAATCACTTGAGCAGTTCTTTTTCAACTGTTAAGTATGAATATTTTATCGTTTTTGTATTTCGAACACATCAAAGTTCAATTTTCGAATA
Source organism: Cephonodes hylas (assembly GCA_030295005.1). NCBI lineage: Eukaryota > Metazoa > Arthropoda > Insecta > Lepidoptera > Sphingidae > Cephonodes > Cephonodes hylas. Next base: position 7,317,437 of record AP025360.1, on the reverse strand, counting down.
TTAAATGTATAATTATAAAAAAAAAGTCTATAAAGATATCGTGGGCGTAATTAAAATTCGCGACATTCCATACAATCTATCCTTGTCAAACGTGAAAAGCGTGGAAAATGTGTAAACCTGTTGTTTTGGGAAGCAGCGACGTCGAAGTGCGTGCAACCTTGCATCCTCACTCACATTACCAACACGTCTGGCTAAAACCAAACTAACTGTTCACTCGACATGTAACATTCTGCACCATATCCATGTATAATTTTATGGCTAATTTAATGTTCCACTCTCAACGTAAAAAAATGTTAATTAATTTTGTTATGGTTATTTAAAAAAAATCAAGCGGTATAAACAATTACGAAGCGGCTACATAATCGGGTCTTGCAACTCAGAAGGATTCTTGTCGTTATAGGTCATTACATATTTATGCTTATTTCCATCGGCGTTTGAGATAACCGGTTCTGCATTGATGGCAAGTCATTAGTATTATAATATGTTTTAATATTACTTTAGCAAAATTGTGGGAGAGCTAAAATTAGCTGGCAAGGTAATGAAGTCTTTTTATTTGTAATAAGTTCATTTATTAATATTCTATAATGATTACCATGCATTTGGCCTATACCTGAATCACAATGTCTTCCTGTATCGATGTTTCTACTCTGTCAGAGATAGAGTAATTAATATATTTTAGAAAACTGACCAATTGCTAGCAAAGTTATAATATTATGGTATGAGGTTCAACTCCATAACTCGCACATTTACGAAGTATGAATTAAAAACAGCATTGCATTCTTAATGCGTTACCGCGTCAAATACGTTAACAAAGATAAAATAGCAAGTGCAATTTAATATAATTCCGATATGCACGTCAGCGCTGGCATATTTGCTTCACCTACGCAGGACAGGTCGCTATAATCGAGGGTAATGCAGTGTAAAAAAATCTTTGATCACCTTGCAAGGCAACTTGTCCACAGTATTAATTAGCTACGTTTATAACAAACAAAATGCCGCGAAGAACAACTACAGTACATACTTTTTGAGTTTTATATACATTTTTTTTTAACTGGCCAGTATTAAAAAAAAAATTAAACGGTAATACGTACAAGTCTATAGCGACGAAGAAGAATAAGGTCAGTATAGTTATAAAAAATAGTTAAATCATGGTGAGATAAGTGAATATTATAAGAACAAAAAGTTAGAATACATTTATTTCCTTTGGAAATGCATACAAAATCTCAGGATATAAGTACGCAACGTTACACATATTTTATAGGCTCATGAAAGATCCCCTAATAAAAGATACGTATTTAAGAATATTTCATAATATTTTTCCTGCTATTCCTTAAGCTCTGTTGTCTCTTTGTCGCATTTTTTCTGTTCAAGAGGTATACCTATACAAACACGACAAGTCAATAAAATATTTTGAAGGGCTAACAAATCTTATTTGATTAAAGATATGAACAATATACTAAAATATTTAGTATGTGGCAACGCAATAGAAAAGCAAGAAAAGCGTTAACGCATTGTTCATTACGTTTTAAATACTAACCACTTATGGTTGACAAAAATGTGCAGTCATTAACATATATTTATCCTTATTACTGTCCTAAAAACCGTTTAGTACTTCCAAGAGGCAATTACGCTATCAGTGACCTCTAGTTGTTTTTAGTATTAAGGACTAAGAATTTTGTCGCAAACGTAGGCGCGTAGCTATTTGCAATCTAAATTTAATTGTATGATCATTGAGTCAGTACGTAACGAATTAAAGACAATTTGCATAAAACTTGCGGTTGTTGTGGAATGTGAGTAGTTGGAGATCTTCAGATATTTAAAATGTGTGTTGGGGTCAGCTTCCTCGTCAGCATTAAAGTTTAGATTTCGCGACCTACCGGGACATACCTTCGCTAAATAAGAGCCGAAGCATAATATTAGTTGCAAGTTCCCTCTGTTCTTAAAGTCCGTATTATAAAGAAAACATATAACGTTGGCAGCAAACTAAGTCCATATGAATTGAACACTTAAGTACACCTATATCTTAACATTAGTAATGACGTGGTAATTTTCCATTGACATAAAAAATAACAAGGTCAACGCAATCGCAATCTCAGCTAATTTCTATAACTTTCGCTAAACGGTTAATTTTAGCATGCCTATTTAAAACCCATTGTTTTCAAGCCCTGTAATATGGGCCATTTGAATAACGATTAAATGGTGTATGTATAGGCAGTCAGTACAGCTTTTCACTGGTCAATAAATGTATGAATAAATTGTGACACCTTTTGAGTTAAACGCAATAACAGAATCGTTTTCCTTGTGCAGCTAACAGCACATAAAAAAAACTAGAAAACAATAATGCATATTTTATTACACTACAGTTTTTTACACTTCATACAATAGCTGAAATCTGCAGCTGATTGCTTTGGTACAAATTCCTGTTGGCAAATTACGTAGCACAAGTTCAGACGACAATTTGATGGGTGGGCAGAAACGTAGCTTATTACACAGATGCCTTTAAATTGAGTTTGGCCATCCTTTAAGTCTTACGTCATTTTAGTGACTACAACTGCTCCATTTTCCTTATTGATTTTGTTGCGTAATTAGCTATTACAACCGGATTTTTAATTTCAAACTTAGAACATTGACATATTCAATTATAATTGAAATAATATGTGTACAAATAGCCGTTAAAATACATTAATTGGTCTTGACGATAAAATGCTCTAAAACTAAGTGTGGGATTTCTACATCTACAGATCGATATTCACTGGATTTATTTGTTATGAAGGGGAGATCTTAAAATTGACAAATAATAACAGCTTATTTTTACGACGTGACTGATTAAAGATGTAAAGGGAACCCACGGTTTTGATTCCTAATGAAAGATAAGATAAGTAGAACATTACTGGCGGAAAATAGGGTCAGTGTGGAGAAAAACATAAAAACAACTAAGCCAAACAATTCCTATATTCCAAATAGGGAAAGCAACAATGTCAATGTCAAAACGCTGACAGTTTAATTGACAGGACCTCTGACACGGCGAAAACTGACGAGCTTTCACTTCTATACATCACGTGTACAGTCACGCGTACTGCAAACGGCATTCGTGTAATATACTTATACAGGTGTTTGTTTGTAGTGGTACTAAACTAACAAATAAACCGGTTTAAAAAATAAATACAACCAACATTCACACATATTGTTGTGCTAAATACAGAAACAAGTCTCGTATCGTATAAAATAATAAGAATCTGTTCCTATCCATCCTCTAAACGATCGTCAATAACTTCACTAGTAGTCAACTTCCATCATAAATGGATTGTACATTGTAGTACATGCACAAAGTACTATTATGTCAAACAGTAAAAGGATAAATGTAAACATTAAATTTGAAAGGTCTCAGAGCAGAACGACATTCCATTTCCGCAGGCCATTCTGTTTTCGCCGAACTGTTTGACTCCGTCATTCTTGTTAAAACATTTTCAATGTCGAAATTCTGTATTGCTTATTTGCGATAAATCCTCACGGCAACTAGTTCTGTTTCGACTAGTCATTTGGATATACAGTCCGACTATCTGTTACCTTATTAGGTAACAGAACACCGTATTCGGTGTTCGAAACAGCTACACAATCTACGAAGACGCGGGTTAAACAGACGGTCATAAAAATATTCTAATGTCGTATCCAATTGCGACATCGGCCTTCGCTGTTTTCCTGACCCTTTCTACAGATCTAGTGCACGCTAGGCACGTAAGTGATGGCGCAGCGAGCCTGCTTCGACCAATCGACGTCCGAGACAGACGACTCAATCCTCTGTTCTCCTGGTATTTTAAGCCCAGTCTCCCACATTAAGTTTGTAACAATGCTGAAAAGATATATATTATTGTATAATTGAAATTAATTTAGGTTTTTGCAATCCGCAGCATGTCATAACAAAAATAAGAAACAATGTAATATTTTGAGCTAAAATAGCAACATTAGCATAATTTAATTAGTATGAATAAAAACTCGTTTGATTTACAAACAACGTATAAGTAATGTTATAACACTACAATCGGCACACAAGCATTTGTACGATTAAGTTAGAAACACAGTTTTACAAATGATGTTCCTTTTAATTTCAAGTAAATAATAACAACAATCGGCCACGGATAAGCCTTGTTACACCCGTTTCGGCCGCAAGGTTGTTGGAGACGAACCTATTGTAAAGTCAAAACTCCGTCACTTGATAAATATATTGTATTTTTCATCAATCCGTATTCAGGTCAAATATTTTTAACAGACAAATATTTTTGTTCTTCATCCCGCTGGTGTGATTGTTTAAATTGTTTCAATGAGGCGAGGCTGTGCCGAGGATCGAACTGCTTCGGTCCGGTTCTTAATTACCCGCAGCGCTTATCTCTCAACACTTTAATTGTGGATTTCACAAACAATATGTCCTACTTCCTCGCTCCATTAAAGGGCTTTTTAAATCTTAAGTAAGTATCGATTTAAATTAAATCATAATTGGAATCGATACTTAAGATTTTTATGTTTGAATTAATGTGAAGGAAAAATTAATGTTTTGAATAACTACTTAATGATTTATTTTTAAACATGTTTACAACTATAGCCAAATGCTCGCTCTGTTAATGGTTAAAATGTAGGGCAAAATGCTATTTAGGAGTTAAGAGAGAAATAATTAGAAAATTTGAGAAGTGCCTTTATGTTTTCCTAGCCACGTATTTCTTTATTTATTACAGTCTCAACTATATATTACTAAATACAAAAAAGGATCGATGACATTTGAAAAAACAAAATTAACATGTTTTAAATTCATATATAAAACAAATAAATATTACCACGTTGAAAAGTTGAGTTAAGCGTGAAATGTTGACAAGACACCGATGCATATGCATTAAGATGGTTCATTAAAAATGCAACTACTAGTGTTATAAGATGAACGCTTATTTATAACATCGACGACATTGGTATTAAAATGTGTTCTGTTTAAGTACTTTTTAGTTCATTAACACGAACTTGGCTTGTACGACTAAATGAGCGTAACTCTGCAAGAAAAAATATTTATTTAACACAGATCACATGTTTGTGTGGTGTTTAATTTTGTTTTGTAATAGCTTTGTCGCTGATGAGTTCTATTTTTGAAAAAAAAAACAACTTGCGTTTTTTATTCATCTTTAGGGATTCTGTAAGATATACCTAACAGTTCCTACTTTGAAGTTATTTATTCGAGTTTTTTCACTTAGCACAGACTAAGGTCACGTTTTCCCTTAAAAGTCAGGGTGAAGACACTCATAAAATTACAAATCGAATCCTCTTTCCGACTGAAACAATAAAACTGGATATTCTTGCGTAGGTGTGGGATTGATGGATACCATATAACACAGAATAATTATCATAACAAGGGAAATATTTACTGCTAATTATAAAACACTGTTAGACTCGGATGTTAAAATTACTAAAATACAGTGTCATTCCTGTTCGCATGCTTGTAACATTTTGCTAGAAAAATTACTATAAAAAAACCTAAACATAGTGCTTTTTATTATATAGAAGCAAACGTATATTTGTAAGTTTTGTAGTAATCATTGATATCTCAGTCTAAACGCAGCTGCAATAATATGTGTTAGTTTGGTGGAAAACAAATAGTTTGTTTTTCTCAAGTTTTGTTTTTATTATTTGTATTGGGATTGTTGTTAGTGATTAAACTGTTAACATAATGAAGGTATTTTGTTTTGCTGTCGATATATTATTACCATGAAATTTGAATTAGTTAATTATCGCTTTCTGCACACAGTCGCATACAAAACAATACATTTTATTGTTTGATGATAGTGAACGTCATTAATGTCATTCGTTTTTATGTCGAGGCGAACTAGTCTATTACAATTGATACGAAAATGATAAGCACTTGACGTGCAAGTTAGGTGCCAGGGTATTTAAAATGTATGCGATTGTCAGAAACCACTGATTTTTCATTCAACATCGATATAAATTCTAAGAAATGAAGACCTTCAAGAGATTAACATTGAATTTAATTAGAAATTCTCGAAACTATAAATATTGTTAGTTTCGTCGTAATTGATCTAAGCTAAATATTTGTTATTAAGTAAAAAAACTACAGTTTTATGTTGTATTTACTCAACAAGCATAAAAATAATTTAAGAATGATATTTGTTCCTTCATCGTTTGATTCCAATGTATCAAAATGTAATCCAACAATTTCCGTTACATATTTATTTTAATTAATTAATGTTATATTTCTCATGAAGTACAATCGCTTGATGTACAATAGTTTTATATTACTGTATACTCCTCACAACTCTGTTATAACTTTGACCTTAATTATTTAAGTCATTAAAACTATTTGATTCCAGCAAGTCACTCGAATGGATCTGGAATGATCTAATAATCCTTTTAATTTAGAAGGTCAAAACTTTAATAGCATAGATATATTAATAATCGTATTCTTTAAAAAATTGGGATTTAGAAATTTGTGCTACAAAGAAAAAGAACTCTTCCTCTTTACAGATTAACATATAAATTCGAAATAATTAAATTACTTTTTAAGTTTATTATTACGTGTAATAGACACGTAATAGTTCCTCTTGGTTTGCAAAAAATGTTAGTCAAAATCATATTAAGTGATTCTGTGAGTCTTTTTGGGATTATCTTTAAAGCGGATTGTAATAAATTGGAAGCTAAATAGATTGCACGAGACATGTACGAATACTTAACCATTATTCTACCATTGATGTCATAAAATCCATAGCTTAATCTATGCACGAATAGAAATCCTCCCAAGCCGCTGACTTCTTTGTTTGAACGCTTGTAATAGTTAATAAATGGCAATAAACTCGAATTGCCAATAAAAATCCATCTAAGTAATTAGAATTATCAAGCTACAAAATCTATGAAAAAATTATACGCAAAATAATAATAACACTCTTTTAATCCGAAAAAAACATACACACAACAATAACAGTTATTCTAAATATAAATTTACGTGATGGTTATTTTCATATTTCTAAGCTTCGCATATTATTAAAATATAAAAATAATATGCGCTTAATTTTATGACTTTTTTCTAAATAATGCAGTTCTAATGAGCATTAGTCATTGCAGTCCATTAGTCGCGGGTACGGCAGTTTACGTACTAATGATCTAGTTTCGGTACGAGTACTATAATCAACCCACCACGGTTATGCAACATTTCAATAACTTCGAATAAGCCGACGAAACAAAGATTTCGGTATATATTTTACGTTGTATAGTTTAAGTAAAGAAGCATTATAACTTATAAGAGACCGTAAATAGCCAATGAGGGAAACGGATGATATTTTTAATTTATTTTAGTTTGATTTTATAATATTGCATAACTGTATAAAAGAGGTTGACATATATAAAAACCGCGATTAAACAGACTAATTATATTTTAATATTAAACCTTTAAAAATTCCTTCAATGATTTAATTTGACATAAGGAGTTTTTTTTATTTTTTGGTAAACTTTAAGTTATTAGAAAACTATATGTTATTTTCCAAAGTCCATCAATGTAGGTCGCTTTGATTCAATCTCACAAAAAATATCGATGGAATCTTATATCCTGTCTCTGATCAATGTGGGTATTTATAAAAATTTGTATCTCGATTCGTTTCCAAGAGTTTATGATCTTGGCTCGCATATTCAATAATACAAGTATAAACAAAGGCACTTTCTAAATGATTTAGTTTATTGGTAAACAGTGAATATATTGCAACAATGATATCGTTACTAAATGTTAATAATTCAGCGCACGCTCGAGAGCTCGGTGACGTGGTCGAGGCCACAGCCTGCTGCTGAGGATGTTGTGTTCCACTCAGCACCTATCCTTAGAATCTCCTACAGAGGCCGACCACTCGCTTAATTCATATTATAATTTAATCAGAATGTTATGTTTCCTTTGAACAGGCTTTATGCGTGATATTAGTATTATATCCTATAACACAAGTGTAGTATTTGTATTTCCTATCGGTTGAAACGCTTCTTGCGATGATATGTAGTGTATTTTGTTTCAAAACATCTTGACGAAAGTCAGGACATGGTTAGAAATCTTATCAACTGCAAAGTGCAAGTAAACAGTAGTTAGTAAAATATGTTGGCAAACACACATAAAACACTGGAATTTCGTCGCTCGAACACCGAATCCAGAAGTAGTTTGCAATATAAAATCAGTTTGTCGAAGCGTGCATCGTATCTCGCCAAACCTTGTTCTAGAATCGAATTTGCGGACTTTCTCTTTGCAAAACAAACAACACATAAAACTAACGTATCAGCGGCGGTCCAAAAAATCTATCGGTGCCAAACGCTTGTATATTATTTATTTTTGCGCTTAGACTTCCAGTGCAATGTATGTGCGGATGTTTTAAATGTACAAAGCAAATACCTATCGAAGGAGCAGGCGACCGTTAAGTTGGCATAGTTATAGACATCTGACATGGTTTAGCGAACGGAACATTGTCGCTGCTCTCCGCGAGCGCTGGCGGTGATCGAGTAGATGTGCCCGGGCTGGGCGCGAGTGCGGCGAGCGCGCGCGCCAGCCTCGTGTGTCGCTTCGGTCACGTCTTAGCCGACATACGATATCAGTACCTTGAGCCGTTACAGTTAACGCACTGACGAAACTATTGCAGATAAGGGCGCGTTTCCGTCATGTATTGAAATCGCAACAGAATCGCCCGACCGTTTACTAATATTGTTGTGAAATGCGAAAATTTTACTTCCACGTTCACGTGACCGCCGCGCAACCGAACGTACCGAAGGTTTATTCTTCCACTATTCACGTTAAGTCGCTTGTAGGTTTCGGTTAAATTAAACGACACTTGAAATGCAAATTTTGTAATTACAATATGACTGCGTGTTGTTGGCTCGGCGACTAGTTTTGAAAAAAGAAAAATAATATTGAGAATATTTCAATATTTTTATTTAGTTGTATTGAACGGTTGTTAAACAACAACTTGCACGTTGTTTGAAGAAGCATGCAAAAGGAATTGGCTTCAATACATTTACTGTGACATGTGTAATAAATATAATAATAATAGAAAACGATTAATATTATTTGCGGAATGGTGCACACACGTGTTCAGGACCGCTGTTATCGATTGTAATAATTATTTTCATTTTGATTTATTATAGAGGCGTATGAGCATTCAGTGTCCTCTTCAGGCAATCAATTGTAATCGATTGTGGTGTAGTTATGTAAATCGAGTTATCAACTGTGTTGTCGATGATTTGACTGAGGCCCGTTCAAACGCTCTAACGTCAACTGAGCCACAATACACATGGGTGTTGCTAAACACTCTTTTGTTATAGAAACACGAACGAAAAACAAAGTCATTTCGGAACGTGCAAAACAAGAGATACCTACTGCGTGTCGTGGAGTAGATTTTGTTTTCCTGTACGTAATTTGATATAATAAAACTTTGTTAATTGATGTCAATTATCCAAATCGTTTTATTGATTGTTCAAATAACATAGTTTCTTGTTTTCATACACGCCAAAGTTTCTCCACAACAGAATCGTACAATTTTAAAGGAATGCGGACTGATTCGCAAAGTACCGATAGAATTTCATATGAGGATAACGACTGACTAATGGAGGACCGGCTCGGTTATTAAGCGCCATTAAAATTTTAATGAACACGTAAGTACGATAAGAAACAGTATTGATTTTCATGAGAATATATTATCGTCGGAGTATATCAGACAATATAATCTCATAAGAAATCGGCAAATTAAGCAATACATATATATATATGTATAATTATTTAGAATCTTGTATTTTGCATTTATAAGAAAACATAAACATAACTCATTGACGGCAGAAAAGTTATCCAAATGCATTTAATACGCACTGCAAAGAAAATTATTCATGTAAAACTCGCTTACACAGTACATTTAGCTTATATTTTTGTGACGATCGAAGCTATAAAACCAAGATCACATTTTTTATGCAAAGCTGACAAAATAACTAACTAAAATTGATCGTTCGCCCAAAGCTATGTCCCAAATTCAAGATAGCGATCGCATAACGCATGCCGAATAAAAACCTTGCCATTTTTCATTCATACATGCAGTCATAAATTTTAACACAATATATTTGAATGCCTTAAACGAGAAAGTTGAGATATGTGGCATGTTTTTTCTTGGGTTGTGAAGCTGAATTAATGTATGAGGAAACCTTGCCCACTGTAATACGATATGAAATTCAATATGAAGTAATCATCATCATCATCATCATCATCAACAGCCCTTAATTCGTCCACTGCTGGACATAGGCCTCTCTTATGGCACGCCACTGGGCTCGATCTTCGGCTCTCCTCATCCAACCGCTGCCAGCCACCTTGCGGATATCGTCACCGGATATGAAGTAATAATTGCTTGAAACTTATCATTGATTAATTGTAGCCAAGAGTCAATTGAACATAAAGGATATCGTCAATAGTTGTCAGTTTTTCTAGCTATTTCATACAACTGTTTTGGATTGATCCATAGATAGTAATTTACTAGAGTATTTGTATGAACTAAGGACCTTTTTGATATCCAATCAACGGAATCAAACCAAAAACATCTTATAAGGCCCAATGGCTTTGAAAACAATTCAATGTTATGTAATGGATCGATTATGCATTTATTTTTGCACTGCGACAATAATTTACTTGCATTTATCTACCTTAAGGCGTAATGTAGATAACAGACGGCTCACTTTTGCCTTAAATTGTACTGAACCCTAAAAATAACTGTTGCTCTTGCTTACCTTGTCTGAGTTTATTCAATGACAGGTTTTCAGGTGACCGTGTTTATATTGTGACAACAATGAATTTTTGACCCAATACACCCACCAATTTACTCAATATCTTCGAAGGCACATTTGACTCTTCAAAGGCGTTGCTCGCGTCCGAATAAAAAGCAGGGGTGACAAACCGCGAGTGTGACGTCACACTTTAAACAAGCAATTCGTTCGCCTCCCGCGCTGTTTACTTGCCCCACAATAATATCGAAACACTTGTCTGCACATAAATTGATCAACTCAATGATATTGACTTTATAAAGCCGCCAAATTTTATGAGCGTATGCCACGATATTATATGTTGGTGTGTACGCTGATGTCGATTGTTTTAGTGGTACGGCTGCAGGCTAGATGGTAGGTATAGATGCAGTAGGTGCACGTAGGGCAGTCTGGGCGACGCTACGCTCGCGTCTATGACGCAAGATCTGTTATGAAAACAAACCAACGACCTTTTAGCAGCTGATTTCGAATGTAAGTGTTAACTGAAAACAAATATTGATCGCACAATTTATGTGATCGTCCTAATTATGACTGTAATGTTCGTACGACTAGCGTTACATATGGCAATGTGTAAAAGTGGAACACAGGGTTCTTAACCTGTTGCTGTTCCTCGTTAAAGCAACGTGAATTGGCCTACAGTTATGCTCTCAATGTTTCTCAATGTCAATATATGTATTGAATCGTTAATTCTCACGTATATTGCTATCTGTGAGCCATTACACATATTTGCACAGTCTGCGGTGTATTCTTGACTACGTTACTCATATTTGTATGCGAAGATTTACTTATTGTCTGCCGTCGGTATTTTTTTACCATAATATATTTATATTTTTAATAATGGTGTTCTAATATTCTTGCATTTTTTTAAATGCAATTCCACACTATTTCACACAGAAAACGGATGTATTACTTGAATACGAAAATGTATCATTAACTGCCTAATTAAGTATTTCATTAAGGAACCAGTTTATTAGTGAATAACTTCCACCTCAAAGTATAACTAGAAAGTGTCCCATTGACGGCTCATTCCACTCATCCTGAGTCCATTTACTAAACAAGTACTCCATTTGAAACATTTTAATCAATGTTTCACTGTATTGTCAGTTAGGTATTTGTATAGCTACGTCACAGTCTTTTCGCTCTATTAAACAACTGATATGTTGCCAGAAGAATCTAGCCCTTATACATGTGGACATTCGGATCATAAAATGTTATTTGAAAACATTGAACCGCATAAAATACGTGACGTTTACTGTGCGCAAATATTGCCAGCTATGTATGTTGTATGAATGAAAAATGGACAAGCACGTGCTGGCTGTAGAAACTTACAATATGAAGTTGTTCACACAAATATTTCTCGATTAATACAAGTTATAAAAGTTGAAATAGAATTTAAAATATTCATTTGCAATAACTTAATAAAGAAAATAGTCATTAAGTACTCATTGCTCTTTTGTTTTGTAATGTTCTATATTCAAAATATTTAAATTTAATAATAAAAAAGTATATCACATAAAAGGAATAACTGGCACGATACAAAAATTTAAATTATTTACATATTTTTTTAAAGTATGAAATTGTGGTTGATAACAGAACATTGTTGCCTCAACGCTTACTTACAGTCCGAGTTTGCGGTCGCGAAGTACGTAAGTTACGTCAAGAGATTACTCAAGCACACACAGTAACAGGTTGCACGGAGTAACAACCAACTTAAACGCAAAGATTTTGTTTACCAAAAGCGGTGGTTACGTCTGCAGCCGCTGATAGGAAAGGATAGACAATTAGTGGCTGACGCAAAATAACTACGTACAGAAGCCTCAGTATTAACTTATAAGGTAAAACAATTGTGTTCTTTTCTCACATCGGTCATTGCTTTTGAATGCTTGGTGTATGAGTGTACATTCATTTATCACAAAGACAACGTAAACTTTTGTTCTTCCTCTTTACCGTTATTCGGCATTTATGATAAAGGATTTGTTGCGTTGTCCTCATTTACGAGATTCTATTTAATCTATTTCAATTGATCTTTAAAGTACTAAGGATGAAACCGCAGCATTTTAATTTCAATAAGAATAACAATAAAGACCACAACCGCAAGCTTTAAATTATGTTCCTAGTACATTATAATTTATATGTCGTGACTTTTCAAACGGTTCTAATGCTAAATTCCTCGGCGTATAGCGAGCGTGGGCGTTCAATAATATTCATATAAAGTCAGTCGTAACACATTGTTTTTGTCCACAATATTTCAATGGAGAGTGCGCCTCATGATAGGAAATACCTAGAAACCGAACAGCATACATTTGCATAACGCGATTTAACGGTTAAGGAAAACATACGCGTCATTTTAACCCAGTTCGAGTCGTCAGTTTTTTAGTCACCGTAACAGCATGATATAGAACACTATTTGAGAGATTGAAATCGAAGATAAATAGTATGCGATATATATTATACACTGCGCATTCAACTTAATTAATTGATGATGACTTTTTGTAGGAAAAAGCAAATGGAGATTTTTTTCGGAACAGAATAGGAATGAGTGAATTATGGAATAAGTTGTAACTTTGCGGAAAATTGTGAAAATTAAAGTACAATTCAATAAAAAAATTAACAGGCTCGTGTAATGAGTGGGCATGCTGTTGTGTTTCAGTGCTGTGCCACATTTGTAATACATGTTATCAAAGCGATTTTCTATTTCCGTCCACAGTACGTGAACGACCTGAGATTGGCATGTCATTACCAAAATCATATATAGTAAACATATCATTTAGTTTAAAGTGCAGGAAAGGTTGCGGTTGCAATTAATTAATGCAAAGAATATTTTTGTTTATTTCGTTTTATCAACGTATTTGTAGTGCCTTCTAACTAAGTCTATTACAGACAAAGACTTCCCGAAGTATTGAGTTTCTACTATTAGTAGTTTAACAGTGGAACTTATAGGGCTTACTTTTTATTCACATATGCCTTTATTTCAAAAAAATAAAATCGTGATGTTATAGTTATATTGTATTGTAATAAAGAATGTATAAAAAAATATGTAATTGTAAAAATTTTAGGAAATGCACCGATATATCAATATTGTTGTATTGTATTTATATTCACGGAGTTTTTTGAGATTGTACAAGATTTTCAAATGCCTTCAATTTACAGCTTGATAAAGCTTTGCCTTACAGAATTCAAATGTTTATAGAAGTGACTGTAGTTGAGTTGGCAAATCCACAAGACGATCATACCATAACATGACAACGCAATTACTTGTAAGCTTTTTTTATCATATTTAATGATTGCAAAGAATGCACACGCGGCCAATAAAACTGGTTGATAACAGTGATTACATTCGAACGCGCGTAAAAACCTTGGACGCGACTTTTTCTAGAAACAAGTTTCCAAGTAAATTACCTATGGTGTCAGGCAGTTTATTAGATATTTTTTTCCCTAAACTCTACTGAAACAATGGTGAATATCATTGAGACAATGTCGGTGCAAAAAATAAACGATCATCTTAATGTTTTCTAATGACATGGAAATGGCACGTCTGTTTGTATTATGAGCTCGTTAGGTTCTTTTTTGCCCTAAATAAAACTCATGCATACAGCTAAACGATAAAATAAGAGATATAAACAAACAGTTTTGTAAATAAATAATGGTTTGCTCGCATTATTACAAAGGAATTCAGGTGTAATTTTCCTCATTTCACGTGTTCAAAGAATATGATTTAGCTCGCTTGTCTCGTGCGCCTGCGTAAATAAGGAAACCGATAAGTAAGTGATGTCTGTGGGCGTGCTCGCGTATCCTATGACATATGTTTTTTTAACAAACTCATTAGGTGCCGGATCTAAATTGATGACAATGGACAGGAGGTCAGAGATGAGACTCGAATGCATAATTACGAATGGTACATCGTAGGTATGGGAAATTTAACGAGCTCTATTCATTAATGATTGCTTTGAATTGTGCTGCAAAAATTGTAAAGAACAGAACTTTAATATTGCATGACTGGTCTCGAATTGACTGTCTACGTAGCTGAACTAATAGCTTTTGTTAACAACGCTTAGTTGCAATCACATTTTAGTGGCAAATTAACAATGAATTGGAACATTTTTTTTCTACGTTATATATACTACCCAATAATTCATTTATTTATTTTACCAGCGCTTATATTGACCACGTGGCGCCTGATAGTACAAAACAGTGTCTAGTCAGTGTACATAACGCATGTATTTAAGTAATCATAAAACAACCGATGTTCATTTATTTTTAAGGTCGCAAGCATCAAAACGCTGAGTCTTACCACACAACGCATTGTCCAAGCGTGTTTAATTCAAAAGAACAAATCTAAACACAACACGTTGCAACAAATAATTACGCACGCGACACAGACACTTATCGATAACTTCTTGCGCCCAACGATTTCACCTCACTACAATCTATAGCGCGGCCACTAAATCTTCAGGAACCCCACTTAATATTTGACATTTAAATAAAAAATTAAAAAGTCCTGTAAAACAAAAACTATGCCTTTTACGTCTATATATGCGAATGGTAAAGTAATGTAGCAATTACATTACTCAACCATTCACATATATGGTGGAAGTTTCGACGATAGGCTTCTTAAAAAAATGTAGGGAAAATGAAAAGATAGTAATTTAAATATGGGCATCGATAAGCGGAAACTGGGAAAACCAAGCAGTAAGTGTGTGATTCGTGTGTGAACGTCTCGCGATAGCTGCAGTGACGATTTACCACGTGGCAAAAAAATTCAATATAACTTTTAAATTATTCTCTGTACGAACATGTGGCGTGAGTTGTACATTACTTATCTTATTATTACATTCATAACACGTCAAAAACATACGGTTACCGCAGTGTACGTGATATACGGCTTAAACTTTAGGCTACACCTTTATGTATATTTTACCAGCATTTCCAAACGATTCACACATGATAAGATTTTACACCGTAGATAATTCTATCTATAACTATTTCTACTAATACTACACACAAGTTTTGATGGCGATGTACGCAGTACTACATTTTATCTTACAAAAGACACAAACGGGTTCTATATCCA
This sequence comes from Cephonodes hylas, assembly GCA_030295005.1. Lineage (NCBI taxonomy): Eukaryota > Metazoa > Arthropoda > Insecta > Lepidoptera > Sphingidae > Cephonodes > Cephonodes hylas. The sequence continues at coordinate 7,301,557 of AP025360.1, read as the reverse complement.
ACGCTCAATTTTCAAAGCTTTTGTAATTGAAATTTTGTTTCAACGTTACTGCAATAAGTATCTAATATTTCTTTTCCTAATTAAAATTAAATATTCCAACATGCACAATGGTATATTAAAATAATTTTCGTAGGACAATAGCAGCTAAACAATGAGCGATACGCAAATGTCAATCGATTACAAAAATCAAATTGTCACTTTAATATATTCTTTTATGTCATCATTATTGATTTCATAACCTCGTCGGAGTTCCTTAATTTGAGCGGTGCCATCCGCTGAGCGGGACAGTGGAGGCGCCACGTATGTTGTCGCCGTGTTATAACGAAAGAGCCTTGGCGCAAGGTTTTTCGATGCGATGGTTCGTGTGTTGACTCCGAAGTAGCCTTGCAGAATGTACAGAATACAACGTCTCACTTGTTTAACATAAAACAGAAAGAAGGAAAACAATGTTTGCAAAAATATTTTTCCTGTTAAAAATACTTAATTATTTATTATTTAAATTGTGCAGCGATTTTATTGCATTGAATAATTATTAGATTCCGAGGATATAAGAATCAATGACAACTTCTTCGTGGAATTACTTTAAGAACTGACAAATGAGGTACGAATGTATATTTGTTTTTTAAAAATAAATATATTATTCAAATTTTGAGCATTGCATTTTATTATCCTTTTTAAACCGTGTCAGTATGATTTCAATGATAGATTTCCAAATTTGACATCAAATTATCATCATAGTTGACGCAATAGCGTAATCATTTCATAATATCCACATTATTTGATTTATGTAATATATTTCATAACTTAAAAGACATGCGTATAAAACGTTTCTATATGAAATTGTACAGGATAATAAATTTTGCGACATTTAGCGAATCCTGTTTCGTTAAAAGGCCAATAAAATTAGGCGATTAAAAATGTTGTCCCAGGCATACTAAAATGGCATGTTTGAGTATCAATATCGGGGTATTTGGAGGTATTTCATGCTCCAGACATTTTAAAAATGCTGTATAAAACGCGTTTAGCAATACTGGTTTATATTATATTTAGGAGTACGTTTGTTTGTGCTAAGAAATCAGTTATATTATCAACTTACAACAACGAAGCAAATATGCATGTACCTATTTCACAGCCTTAGAAATACAATGTCTCATCCAATAGTTTTATTTTATCCGGTTTTGATAAAGTATGTTTGACATATTAAAACGTTTGTTCTCTCGGAAGTCATTTGTATTTAATAACTACTAATAGCGTACAATGTATATTTAAATGAATATTCACACACTATAATGTTAATTTGATTTCATTAATTATATCACATGAAATTATAAAAATAAACAAAAATTCTATTATATTTCATGTGGCTTGGTTCGGGTTGGATCACTTTGTTCCTATTGGTGTGATGGTTCCCTCACGATGTTTTCCCTCACCGTTAAAGTATAAACGGTTGAAATTTAAAATCATCATCATCATCATCAACAGCCAATATTCGTCCACTGCTGGACATAGGCCTCCCCCAATGACTTCCACCGGGAACGGTCGGAAGCCTAATTTTTCAAATTTTTTTACAAGTCGAATTTTAAAATAACTATATAAAAATAACTGTAACACAGCGTTATCTGATCGGCAGTAGCTGTTAATTTATATTTCATTTGACTTATCATTAGATAACCATATTTATTTTAATTAGGTATCACTGGTCGGTGGTTATTAATTTCCGTTTCCTACTCTAATATTTGTTTACTTAATTTTATTTTTAAATTTGACGCTAATAACGAATTGAATAACAAGGTATTTTTTATTTTATAATATTGCTATTATTTATTAACTGTACGCCGAAAATGTCGTGCGGTAAACATTAACCCTTCCCATATTTTATCGTTTTCTTTAACAAATAAATTTATTTGAATAATCGGAATAATCCTATGTGTTCTCCGATGATCTTAGTCTATACTAACGCACCAACATATTGCTGACGATTAATTTTACCATCATAAATATTGCAGTAAATGGCACTTCGTCGAATCCGATTCCAGTTGTGGCCTCGCCTACACAGGCGAGTAATTTATATCGAAATTCTAGTCTAGTTGCTTCTTTCCATAACCTAGACTTGCCAATGCAGTTACAGCCGGTGGAGAGACGGCATTTAGACGTTATATATAACTTATCTGATACAAAGATCGTCGCAAACGAGAACGGATGACTAACGCACCGCATTCCTGGGTAAATGTTGGGCGAGGTTAATAATTGCTATGTACCTCGAATGCTAAATAACAAACCTGAAACCCATTAAAATGCCGCGGTTTATCGAGTTATTTTTAACCTCCTAAATTCAGTCGCCAACGAAAGTGAAACACGGGTTATTAAACTTAGCACACGCATTGTCTGCCGGACTTATTCAATAGAGTTTAAACGTATGCGAAATGTTTTTGTCTCTTTTTAAGCGGCTTCATTTGGAATAAGTTAGCAATTACCCATATTGAAATTCAAGTGAGGCTGGTGAAGTGATTGTGTCGTGTGGCACATGTTTTCTCCGCGGAGTGATGGACGAGGCGACGGGGCTCCGATCGCGGTCGCCAGCCGTCCGTCAGACCAGTGGCGCCTCGCTCTCCGTGGCGCCTACATACAGGGGTCTATGTAAGCCTGGTACACACCGAGATACTCGCAAATTACTTTCTACTTTTTTATACTCAACCAAGTCACCTGATAAGTGCGCTCAAACAAAAATTAAGTGTCGACTGATAAATAACATGACTTAGCAATCTAGCTTAATTATGGCCGTAATTATACCAAATTGTTAATGAAAATTGCCTATAATTATGTTGAAATATTGCGCAAATATTCGTTATATTACCCCCATAGAAGAAATACACTGTATTATAACTCAAATTAAATTAATTGACTATTTTTGTAAATAGACGCTAGAAATCATTTACGACTGACGTAAACCGTTTAGTCATATTATTTCAGTATTTAAGAATCAATATAGTAGAGAAAATTAACGTTTTATAAACTTCTTGAGTGAATCTCCCTTTATTTTAAGTTAATCATTTATTTGCATAATAATTCGTTTTTTAAGTACTCTTAATTTAATGCCAAATTTACAATCCCGATTTTTTCGAATTTCATACATATTTTTGTGTTTGTCCGTTTAATTTCTTATTTGTATTCGGGGCAGCTCATTACTAATTAGTGGTCGCATCATTATTTTTTATCTGTTTGCTTTTGGTCCAAAGATTTGAACAAGTCGTTTATAAATTATTTGTTCTTAAACATAGTTTAATTACAATAAACAATACAAAAATTTTTACGACGACATTTGAAAATAATGCAGAATGAAATAAAATTCTTAATACCTACACGGTGCATCGTGTCTTGTTTCGTACGAAGGTCATCTAGCAAATACTTTATAAATACTAGCAAAATTCCTTGCGAATAGAAAGATCTGGCCTTGTTGGACACGCCGACACTAAATTATATGTACAGTAAAAAACTGCAGATTTCCAATTATCTACTGTACTGCTGGACCTAACTATACCTACATTTTGCAATAACAGACTCATTAGGAATCGTAGTAGAAATCTTAAGAGACACCGGGAATATGAACATTATATTCCTCATAAAGGTTTGTATAGTTTAAACGTTAAGGAAAACATCGTGAAGAAAGCTGGACTACATTAAAGTGATAGGAAATCCTTAGGTGTGTAGTCTACCAAGCGACACTAGCCCAGCGTGATAGACTAATGCCTACGACCTCTTAGCTGATGCCCAGGATTTGGACGTATATGTCAGCTGATATATGGTGATGAAGAATCCTTTCTATATAAAATCGATTGCTTTTTGTCTCCGGGAAGTTTTCGGGCCGCGCAGCACAAGTTTGTAAGTTGACACAATCTGATAGAAGTTATAGACACTCCGACCCTATTGACACACGGCACAGTAAATATGAACAAGGGCGTTATCAGCGTGTAGTTACAACACTGCCGTTAATTTCTAAACAAATCGGCTAAACAAAGAAAAACACTGCAGAGGCGCGTGCGCGTGCCATTGACTCCGTTGTTTACATTGAGGCTTCATTTAGGACGTCTTGTAGGGGAATCTGTAGCAGATGATATTTTGTATTGGGTCGAATGCTCCTGGTTGAGATACTTCGGCTTCTGGCATAATATTGGGCGATAAACTTCACCCACCTAGATATGACTTCGAGGTTTTTACAAAACACAGCTGTTTCCTGCGTTTCGTAAAACCTACGTCAATTAATGAAGTGCTCGGGATTTTAGGCTCCCTAGGGAATACCGGGATCATATTTCATCATTGTCACTTCTCTGTTAAGTGTGATGTTGGATATTCACGTCACGCTTGTAAGTGTTTTCCATCTAAATTTTAATAAACAGACAAGACATACTTCAAGGAAACGCAACAGCTAGGAAGAAACTCCTACTGGCTCTAGACGTCCATCGTTAAGCTTTAAACCTCTAAGAGCTGTTGTGTACCCTGCTTTAAGGCGTCGAGCTTTTCAGCAAGTGTGAGAGGCGAAGATGGTCTGGGCCGCGCGGGCCGCCGTCGCCGAGCGGTAACTGCATTCGAACACACACGCCAGAGCCACGCACACACAAAACGGGTTTGCAACTTATCAGATGAACTGCTTGTACTCATTTTTTATGCGGATTATCTTGTTCTATACGTCTGACAATTTTATTTAGAACCCATTAAACACTTACAATGTTGTCAGGTTATAATTAGACGAAGCCGTAACAGGAATGTTGAAATACAAAGGACTGAAGTATTCCAGTAAAACGGCCAATACATCGTAAACGTGTCATCTCCGTGGTCTATAAACTCTTTACTTAAACTATACTGTTATAAATGAGATTTAGTTTACGTTCGTCGAACAATGCATGCTTTGAATCATTGTCTTGTAATATGATTTGAAATATACTTACGACGCGAGTATTATTTAGAATACTTTTATTTGTTCTTGAAGTTAAGTGTTAACAATAGACATAGATAAATTATTGTAGATTTTCTCCTTATTATGTAACAAGTCACTATATCATTGGATTCAGACAAAGAAATAAATATGTATAGCAAACATCTAATTATGACTTCAATGAGAGGAAAATTTACATAAATAATTTTATATGTTCTTAATACCAGTCGTACTTAGTCTCACTCCTTAAGCTACACTTACATAATATGTTACGTTCAATAACCTCCTTATAGGTTCTGAGAAATGTGAGACGTATGGAGAAAACAAATGTTTCGACAAATTCTTATCCAGTCCATTGTGACGAGCCCAGATAGTTTTCAATATAACGTCCCATAGACTGTCATTATCCACTAGGGTAAATGAGTATTCAAAATGTAAATCTTCAACCCACAAGATATCTCTAACTCCGTCTACAACCATCGCAGAATCATTTTAGAGCACTTATTGATAAAAAGACTGGAAAATTCGCAATATAGTTATGTAAATGAGCAGCGTACAACTCGCAGAGAAAATTATCTTTATATATATATTTTTTTAAATATCACCAATAATTAACTCATAAATTAACTTGATAAGATTTATACACCAGCAAAAGTAATAAACGCAGTAAAGTGTGTGCGATGTCGAGAAGCCCAATCGTAGGAGGCAGAGCGTTTTTTACCGCCCTTAAATAGAACTTATTTATCACTCCATGGTACGTTGCATTAGTAACTCGGCTATTTTCTCTCTTATGGCTCGTAAACCTCGCACAACATGCTGATAAGAATAACAGCCTCTTTAAGCTGCAAATCGTTGGCTGGAATATACTATCTTGCTACGATAAACTCCTGTGAGACATAACAATATATTTTGCGTTGTATCAATCCGAAAATCGATTGGTATATGTCTTTTTGCATTATTTATTTTATTTAACAATAAATATTAGTTGTTTCAAATATTTTCTAATCGACTCAAAGATTGTGCCTATATCTGGAAATTACTATATTAATTATTATAGTTAGACTTTCTGCGAACAAACATTGTAGATCAATTTGTAGATAAAATAACCATATTCCAAAGTTGATGACATAAAATGATTATATGGTAAATTAATTTTAAAAAATTTCGTAATATTGTTACTAACTCTCAGAATAAGACGTAAATCTCTGGAGATAGTTCTCCCATGAACAACATTGAGTTACATCTTCATGAAACGGCGTAGGCTGTACATTCCTGACAAATCCTTTGTTTAATCAAATAGCAGACTAGTCTAAGAATAATTGGCACAAGCCATATAGAAAAACTGCGGAACAAAATTTAAAAAGAACAATGATGAGTAGCTTAATCATTGAATCGGCATGACTTCCCGTATGTTTTTTTTATTAATTAGACATGTTTCGTAGATCTTTAACTACGCAGTCATGATGGAATAATTAAATGGTTAGCAAGAAAAAATATAGTATAATAAAATACTTAAATCTATCAATCAAACTGAACGGTAGAAATTATCTTTTGTATCGAATGCCATTACATAAATGTATGTCTAATAAAGAAAGCGTCATGGACAAACAAGATTTGTACATGAATTGGGTAATATTTACTAGTAAGTTACCTACTAACTCCTTCTGAAAACATGCCAAATGTAGGCATACAAATAGCTGCTTTGTGCAACATTCAGCGAGTATCCTCATTATTTGTGTTTACATTATTATTTAGCGGAAATTTTATTGACTGACGCTTGCTATGAATATTCCATATCGGAAGCCTTAACTTAGGACGTGATTCATCGTGTGGTAGTTTTACAAATATTTATCTCGGTTAGCGAAGGGCGATGTGTATTTTAGACTAGAAATACCGTTTACCACTCATTTAAGAAGCAAAAGGCGTTTTAAACAAAATGAATAATGCTCACACTTTGACATTTTCCAATGTCGATTTTTTACGTCGTAACACATTTGAAAGGTGATTAATTTCCAAATAATCCTGTTACACTTCGGTTAAAACGCTTCAAGTCGCATCATGACACCTTGTCCGCCTTTTGATTGAAATAAACAACAAATCTAGTTCACCGAGTGCTCTCGTTTCATTGAAATATTAATGTTTTTTGTGCCAAGATAGCAATACATAATATCAACAGACTCGAATCGGAGATAGAACTGTGATCAATCATGTCCATTTTTTTTATATTTCCGCATCGAGATAATTAAACAAGAAGGACTATAGCCAAAAACATATTTCTTCCCAATTTTCAATCTTCACTTTAAACACGAACCAAAAATGACTACACATAAAGACTATTCCTGTACCGTTACTCATTTAACTGAAATGACGAGAATAATTACAGTACAAGCAATAATATTCCTATTTATAATTATCGGAATACTATCGCGAGTGATTTTTACAACGCCATAAAATTCTCGGTGGGTGCTGAAAGCATGCAATCGTTAACAACCTGCCACTGATAACGGGAAAAACCGATGTGCCTCAGAAAAACACTCACATTTCACAGAATATTCATGAATTACATCGTATATTTTGGATTCATACGGGCGTAAGTTTAAACGTGACTCCAGCATATTTGCGTTGAGCAGAATAGAATCTATTTCACAAACAAGGTTGTTGCATTCATGAAATTCACGCCATTGATAAACGCGAATGTTCGTTGTGAATGGAAATTTCTGATCGTACATCATATGAACGCCACAGTGGCGCAATATTTTGCTTTGTAAAATGCTTTAACACACAGTCAGCAATCTACTTACATGTTACGGAAAAATTTGGTGATAGGTTAGTTCCATTACTCATTAGATGAGTAAAGAAGGTATTAAGACGTAGGATAACGAAACTAAAAATTTATATCGTATCTAGCATGTATATGTATCATATTATCTTGGGCGACTATTTCAGAAGAAATAACAGATATAATAGGCTGAAGGAAATATCGCGAAAGAACTTATTATTGTTTTGACCGATCACTTCTCTATTCTCATGGAATATTCCAAAACCAGCCCTGGAACGTGAACCTAGAATTTTAACATTTGCATAGATAAATCACGAGTGGCAAGTTTTGCACAAATACTATTTAATATTTTTTACTCGAAAATTCTAGATGGAATGAATAACTGTCGTCTTAAAATTATATAAGTTTGGCTTAAAGCTTCCAATCTTCATAAGAATCAGGTTGCAAAATAAAGGATAATTTTATTACAATACATCGCAGATACATATGAAACCGTAATTTAAACTTCTGCAAAGGCTTTTGTTGATTGATATTAGAGATTATCCCGACCCGAGCCGTGTGAAATATGAAGGTATTGAATCAGCATTAATTTACATACACTTCGTACGTTATTTATTGCTTTGAAGCATTCTATACAAACTTTCAAAGACACAATCCTCTTTCTACCTCTCTGATATGGTAAAGCCGTTTATATGACATAAAACCTTTTTTGTATAAGTACAGAAGCTGAGAATTTGATAGATGGTAAATTTAAACGATTACCAGGAGAATGTAGTATGCCGGATTTCTTGTGAAGGATTCCAGAGGGTATCAGTCGTAGTGTATTGTTATCTGCCTAGGCAAGGATAGGATTGGTTTTCATTTTACAGCGTCATAGAAGGATAGGAAGGTGAATTCCCCTTAAGATAGAAATGCAAGAAAATTAGTCGTTTAGAAATGAATACTAGTCGTATGTACGTTTAACGTGAGTGCTGCTTTGGTTCAGACTGGCATTACTTTATGGACTATTGGTAGGTAATCGTAACAAGTGCAAAGCGTTTTTCTGCCCTTACTAAGAAAGAAGATTAACCGAAACCTATCACAAGTTGCAAGGATACTTGTCAAAAATAAGTTCAATAGATGCTTACATGCATTTAATTGCTACAATTCGTTATTAAAACTGAGAACGCATTAAGCATTCAACCTTTTGAACCTTGACAGCCACGATTGGAACGCTGATGGGTCAATCAAGGCGAACCGACAACCAACGTGGAATTTTAATTCACAGTACAAAACCAAAATCTTGCGGTCTTAAATTAGAACCATTAACTTATTAAATTTATTCACAACGGAAAATCCAGATCTCTCGAAAAATTTTTAAAAATATTTTTGCATTAAATTATTATTCGAAACGGATATAATTATTAAATATCTTTCAATGAGACAATAAAAATTCCGACAAATTACCGTCAACAATTCTGATAAATATTTATAAAATCCTTAATGATTTTTCGGTGCTCTCAGAGTAGGTTTTTGTACACAAAATTTTGGGCTAATTAGCGAATACCGCACCTCAGAGATGGGCACTCGAGATAACTTTACAACTGTTCTATGCAAATATGGAATGTTTTAAAAACATATTTTTCATTCAAAGTTAAAGGAAAACAAGTCGAATTCCAATTTACCTCATATTATTGAATATAAATAAAGGTCGCAGGAAGTAGTTGTATGCAGACCGCTTCGGAATGATCGCACGCATTTTGTTTGGGTCGACTCGTGAGTCGTGTCCAACACTAAATTTCCAGAATCAAATCCTCTGCAGCTACTAAAATAATCGTTACCAATTACTTGATAAGTAATAAAAAATCTTAAATTATTATAAAATATTTAAATATTATTCACACTGTGATTATTTTTTACAAATTATGTAATTCATCCTACAATTTCTTACAATTTGGATGGTAATTAAAAAAGTTCATTGTGTAAATAGTAGTTATTTAGATTTTTTATTCCTTATTAAGTAACAATCATCACGGTTATAGCACAAACTAGAAGATGTTATACAACTATTTTTTAATTATGCATTTGGAAATAAACTTTAGGACTATCTACGCAGAACTCGATATCCACATAGATTTGAATTATTTGCTGCGAAACAGTGATCGATGCATATTATATTTGTAATACTTAGCTTCTGTGTTACGTTAATGGAAAATGGAAGTGACGAAGAAATTATCACAACACTCATGATTCCTTGCCAACATAATAGTCTGGTACGAAAAGATAGTTACGGCTGTATTAGACTAGAATGGGAAACAAAGCATTACCCTTAGAGGCCCTTGTTCAGTACTAGGATATTTATAGATTTATAAAATGATGGGTCACCCCTATTAGGGTGTATATGGAAACAGAAAACAACATTCAGGTTACGCCCGGAATTAAATTTTTTGTCTTCCTTTATTTAACTGTTGTCTTGATTCAGAAGAATTAATGGTAGAAACGCAATTATTATTATTATTGAAATATATTATATTTTCCTTAAAGTCTCGTTGTTATTAAAAAGTAATAGCTCATGTACTGCCAAGTAATTATTGTACAGCATAACATTATTACCTGCATAATAATATTGTCTTCATGTGTTGACATGACTGTCAGCACTATTAACTGTGTTTAAATGATTTTACACATACACAATGTATATGATGTTTAAAACGGATATACATAGAGTCTTTACTCATACATTTTAATAACACACTAAACGGAATTCGGAATAAATAAACAGCTGTTTAAAATTCAACAGAACACATCCGCCTTTTGTAGAATATCAAAAAGTAGTAATTATCTTGTATCCCCATGAAATCGGCAATTATCGGATGACGTGATTTTACTTTTTTTGCTAGATTGCCTTGATTGTGCCGAATCAATTTCTACACTCAGGAATTATACGTAAAATTCCAGCGCGATAAAATTACCCAGTGTTGCATTCGATGTGACATTTACACATAAGTAGTAAAGTATCTTTACGTTCGTAAAAAACTGTGTGATAAAAAAATAAAACGTCAACATTTCAACTTCGTGCTTCTTAAATCGTGCTTCGGTATGACCAACAAAAATGCAAGCGACAACACGTTCACTAAAATTCATATTTCTTAAAATGCAAAAAATATTGCGCTCGTGTTTACATTCGCACTCGAGAAACAAGTCCCACGGCGTGTTTAAACTCCATCGATTTTTTGGAATCGCGATCCTTAGCCAACAAGGTAAATATTTTTGCACGCTAACACGTAAAGATTTCACATTCAACTTTCTCCGTAGGTTCAGATGGAAGTTTATTTGGCGCGGATGCCGGACAACCTTAACCGACGTTTATTCATATAAATGAGTTTTTTTACTTAAAGGCCAGGTATCTTCGTCGACCTTGCAGGCGATTTGGTAATAAAAAAAATTAAAAGTGGATTCCACTGACAAAGCTTTGCTGATTAGTATTCGTTATATATTTTGTCTTTGGACATTAGTATATCCTCGTATAAATTTATTGCTAAAATTACTTTGTGATCGGTCTTGTCGTGTGCTGTTGATATATGTACGAAATAGATTAACTTTATCACGGCCACGTCCATATTCATGCTTAAAAAAATCTAAAATGAAGTTGGTTTTCTAGTCTTCGTTAAATATAATATATTCATCTGCTAATTCATCTTATAAATATATCACGGGTCTCGAAAAATACATTGGCATAGTTTTTCGGACCAACGAGGTTTGAAATAGATAAGCCGTTACGTATTGAGGAGGATCATACATCGTACTTTTGTGCATGACACCCCTCTACAACTGAGAGGGTTTAGTCCATTCAGGAATTCAGATAAATCAATAAATATTAACGTACTTAGTCACTACAGTAAGCTGTTTTCCTCGTGTTTACCATTCTGCGATAGTACGCTTGTGGTTGAGTTGTAACAATAGGCCTGTGCAATTCATTCATTATAAATACCGACATTTTATCGGCCAACACAAATAATATGGCGCACTAACTATTCTTAATTTCGTTACATAAAATTATGAAATTTTAGAGTATTGTTATGTTACGACTGTCGTCAAAGAACGATAAGAAACCTGAATCGTCTATTTCAATAATAATCCATTCATGTAAACTGCAGTGAACACAATGCGGAGATGGGTTTTGCCCACAAGTGGAAAACACACATACTGACATTTACAAAAGGTTTTAATCATGCAAATATCCTTCGCATCGTCTCTAAAGGGATTAAGGTCATCAAAGCAATCAACAGTGAAAAGATGATTCCTTGCCGAAGCTTACATTTGTTCAATGCGTCATCGCAAGAAAAACAAAGTAATGATTCGAATGCACCGCCGACTGCAACGCTAATAATCAAGTTATTCTGGCTTTAATTACAGTCTCATCTAGATGTTATCTTTCTACATTTAGCCGAAGGACTTACAAGATAAAATATTCTGTGCTCCGCGGCCTGGTGCTAAACAAGTTCTACCTTTGTTTATTTTTTCACTCGCTTTTTGCTTTGATATGAGTCAGTCATTCGTCTGAAAAACCTCGAACGGTTCAAGATTAGCACAAAAACGTCATTTAATAAATAGAAATTTCATTGTTTCTTACTAAGGTATCCAGTAAAATGGTTCTAGCGTGTACAGATCATGTAGATATTGGTACAGCAAAAATCATTTTTAAAAATACTATGTACTATCATCTAGACATAAAAAGTATTAGTTAAGGGTAATTTTAAACACAACACGAACGTCGGTATATTAAAGACATTTAAGTTGACCAATAAAGTGCATGAGACTCATATAATACATATGTTTATTCCAAAGTAATAACAGTCAGGCTATTTGAAAGCCTAACTTGTGCTGTACCCGTCTATTAAGTTGTTGCAGACTTATATTCTCAATTAAATGATATTATCATGCCACAGGCTGTGACACTGCAAAAAACATATCCTGTGTCAATTATAATTACATGAAATTATAATATTTATAAACGATTTTTTTTATTTTTTCTTTAACTTTATTTTAGTGGCAGTTTTATATATTTTGTACGACATATACAGTTGTATCTTCTTGATAACAGTAACGGGAATCGGCACTTAACACGATTTTGGAGGCATAGAATGTCGCTGACGAAATAGAAAATATCTTAGATAAAGTCTTCAATAAATTGACCGTTAAGTTATCTTCCAAGCGTGGTTGGCAAAGATGAATAAAAAGAACTGAGTTTCTTCGCAATGATGACTTTCGAAGGAGATAAATAAAAAGCGTTTGGGAATTATTAATTGTGAGACTTAAAGCAGCTAATGTCTCACGTACTTGTTCGTACTCAAGCACTTGCACGTGACATACTCAACGCATCTTTGTGCTTGCTGTTTTGTCACCAACTAACTTTATTGCTTACGTCCTCAAGATTTATTCAATACATTCTATTTGTGCAATATTTGCTTATTAATAAGTCTCGTAGCATACCAATATTCATGGACATTAATATACTGCCGGTACGGAATTAATCTTATATTTAACGAAAATAATATGTAGTTTCATTTAATTTGTAAATATTCAAAAACAATACTGACATTTTGTGTATGTTTTTAAGATTTAATAGCTGCAATGTACAAACTTTATGATAATTTAGGCCAAGACAACAAGAGCGACTTATTATAATATTAGAATTAAAATAACAGATGTTTACTGTATTGACAAATAAACAAAGCAATTGAGATAAATAAAAAAGGTATTAAGGCGCCAAGTTAAAAATAATTTGACGTTAATAAATATCACAGTTTCTGGAACTACGAGGAACATTTCGGTCTCAAAAACACGCAGACATGAAACAAATATTTGTAGATCACACAGACTTTGTCTCAGTATGGGGACTGACTCGCGGCCTTTAATTTTGCGAGCTAACAGATTTTATTTTGTAAAACCTGAATTAAAATAACAGTGCCTACCAAAAACATCTTAATCAAATTCGTGTACCAAATGATTGCTACACTACTAATTTTGAGTGCAAATGAGTTCTCGGAATTAATGCACTACTACGTTTAACATGAACAGTTAACTACAACAAAAACGGCAAACACGCCAATACATACAGCTTGGTGAACTCATAAAACCGATTGGTTCAGAATGATTTTTTACACGCTGCGTTTTTTGTTCTTGCGGATCTCTGTATCAATCACTTGAAGATCCCGAGAACCGCAATTAAAATGACGTCATTTCCATCAAGGCACAAATGTTTCGAGGCACAGCGGTTGCGAGGCATCATGTCATCCCCTTAAATAAGTCCGAATGACGTCAAAGGCCTAGTTATGAACTTCTTACATTAGGGCACGTTGCATCACATAATAGTCATTTAGTTCCATGACGTAAAATCAATAAATCAGGAGACATGTGAATACTGCGTCAAAGAAACTTTTTAATAATATATAAAAATGTGTAAAACTGTGAGCCTAATAGGAAAATTAGTAAAAAAAATCCCATTTCCGAGAAAACAATGTATCAAATTTCAAAATGAACATTTTGATCAGGCTGAAGTTTGTTATCAATTAAGAACTCATTAAAAAGATTCCATTGTTAATTCCACAGAATTTTGTAACTATTTAAATTTATTATTGCATAAACTAATTTTTAAACATTTATTAATTGTGGTTAGGTCTTTGTTAGAATAAATACATCGGGCTAAGAAATGCACCTGTTCAAATGTTTAGTGACTATTTAAGCAATTTCATAATATCACAAAAAAAACATGTTATTTAATTAAAGTGCAATGCACGATATTTATTAGGTCACACAGCATGCAATACGCGCTGAGAAATGAAATGCTATGACTTTATTTATTAAAACTAATGTTTGTCGACAGTTGTTTGTAATCATCAGTTTTTGTAAAATAGCCTCAGCAATCATTTGAAAAAAATCTCTTAATTCTAGAAGGACTAAAACTGTAAATGGTGTATGCAAAGAAGATCTAAGTTTTCTCACGTCCCCAAAACCCGTCTTCAAAGACTTATGACCTAGTTTGACTGCCCCGTGGCGCAGTTGGCTAGATACCAGCTTGCGAAACGAGCGGCCGCGGGTTCGATCCCCGCACCGAGACAAATGTTTGTGTGATCCACAAATATTTGTTTCGGGTCTGGGTGTTTGTGAGACCGAAAAGTCTCTCGTAGTTTCTGATACCCACGACACTGCAAACTGGGTTGCACAATATCATTTTTAACTCGTTTTTATCAGCTTCATACGTGCATAATATTTATGTTAGTAAATATGTACAGAAGGGTGCATGGTGTTAATAGTTACAAACATTTTATTGACAAATACTAATTTTTTTTTAAATTTTATTGTCTTGAAAAGCACCCGGTACCACTCCTTCTAAAGGAAAAGTTTTTAATCAAAAATGTGATTGATTCTTTATTTATTGAAATGTATTTTTTTAGTTAGATTAAATTTATAAAGACGTTTTAGTCTCTTTTACTATTATTTTATGATTACAATAATAATTAACAAAATGATACATCAATTTCACATCGAAGCGAAAAAGTCGGTATCCTATGTAAAACGATATAAAATAAAATATTCATTTACAGTGAGAAAGAGGATCACCTTTTAAGTATCAATTGTGTGATAAAGTAGACAATAATAATTACGAGGCAGGAAACAGTGTAAACTAAAGTTTTGATACTTGAAGGACTTAAAGTTCTTTAACTAAAAACGTGCGAATGATTAGGGAGCATTGCCATTAAATTGTACTCAGTCATTAGATTGTTACAACGTAAATTACCTCGTTTCGCGTGAAGTACAAAAACTGAAAAGCGTACACACAAACAGCAGGCAAAAAATTACACTTCCGCTCCTCAAACACCTTAGACCAATAACTGTCTATTGTATTCAGTTGTAACGGTCTTGACCCACGAACAAAACATTAGCTATGTTATAGTGCAATTAAAACCTTTTTTGTAGAACCTTATTTTATTTTTAAAATAGAGGATTCAAAATCGCTGCAATTGCGTACCCGTTTCCCTGACATTTTATTTTCAATATTATATATCGCGAAGTTATTAATTCTTGTATTAAAAAATGAATGAAAATAAAGAGGAAGGGTTTGATTTTATTGTAAATGACAACTTTTCTGAACCAAGCTACTAGTCACAGAGGTCGCAGTAGTCCTAACATTACAATTATAAAAAGATTTGCAAAAATTGAGATTGAATATTTGCATTAGTAGCTAGTGGAATTTTAAGTTACTTATACTACTATACTAATGTATAGTTGATAATGAAGCCCTTAACACATATACACAATAAGATGGTGACTTCTGTAATAAAATCGAAATAACACCTGCTAAAATTTTAACAGCCCTTTTCAAAACTTAAAAAACAACAACAGTTTCAAACAGGCAACAGCAACAAACGGAACCCAAACTAATTATAAACAGAAATAAATAATTTACACTTGAGTAATTATCTCACACATTAGCAGTATCTCGTTTATCATTCATTCTGTAACAATTCGCACCTTGATTGCGAGTGTGGTGTAAAAAACCCATGGCGGTATCAAGTTCAACAATCTTACGACCATTTTATGTAACGCCTACTCATTTGTATTGCTATCTTCGGCCGTTTAGCTTAATTGTGGTTGCCAATTAATGTTTTAAGGTCGAAAAATTACAAGTTCCTTTTTTCATGATGTTATCACTACTATTGTTTTCCAACACTTTTATTTAATTTATTTAAGGCCTTAAACACCTTTAAATGCAGTGACATATTCACATAACTTTAATAATATTTGAATGATATATGTACAATATACATATCCCTTGCCAAATATCAATACTTACCACGACCTTGCATACATTGTGTTTCTTTACACCGGTATAATGTTTAAAATTCATTAAAAAAAAAACTTTAAAATGTTCTAGCGGTGACCCACCTAAACTTTACTAGAATATTCAGAATATCAACGAAAAAAAAAAATTAATTAAAAATATTTAGCTCTGAACCCAGCGGAATAGTTCAATTGCGTTCAGAGTACACAATTAAGTTAATTATTCGGGGGGGAGTGCTCATCACTTTATCTTGCGAATCGGAGTGCGCGGGTGCAATGTAAGGCTATTGTTTTAATCAATGGACGCAGTACAATGCAGCGAGCAGAAGCGGAACTAAGCGTTGTCATAAATTGTCTTGATGGTATCGTCGGCGCGCTGAGCATCACGGCCGCAATAATAAAAATGCTACTGTTTCCGCGATCGTCTCCTGCATATACTCGAGATGTGTACTATTACGCTCGCTATTTAGGTAGAGACTTTGTTTTGAATCCTTTTTTTAAGGGATTTTAAGAAGGAACTAATATTTGAACTGTTGGTAAACATTCGTGGTAAAAAACGAGTCCTTTGTTAGACTTAACGCTTCGAAGGTATTTGCCAGAATGTAATTATTTTATGTGCTTTAGATTAGTGCCTACTAAGAAAACTTGTCTCATAAAAAAAATCAAATTATTATTCAACTGCTTAGGATTTCTGCGCTTACAAAACTTACTTGCTTTCTGATTACAATAATAATTGCTACCAACGTAAAAAAGTTCGGAATACCGCACAAATCGACTTTAATAGTTCGGTCCGTGCGAAATATTTCCTGATATTTTCAGGCGCTTAAATGGTGTGTCAACTAAATATAAAAAACTAACGTTCAGTCTCGTGACTGAGGTTTTTATCTCAAAATAATTCTAAGCTTCCCAGCTCCGCAATATGTAAAGGAAATGAAACCGGATTAATGTTTTGTACGCGTTTAATTTACGAGTTACATCATCCATTCAGAGAATACCAACGCTTATCCATCAGCTCGTGTTAATTAAAGGTGGTTTGAGAACACAGTTGAACAGAAGTGCGCACTGCTTTGATGATACCAATTCTGTCAACAGGGGAAGTTAATTATACGTGACAGAGTTGTACAATTGGAATATTTACACGGAAAATCCTTGAATCGCAGAAGCGCTACACATCAAACAATACACTTATATTTATAGTTTCTAAATGTATGGATCTTCATGGTTCACTCCCATTCATGAGAATAGTACCCTCCCCCCTTTCCTGTCCATACTGTTATGATATAAGTGGGTTGTATATTATGATGTATACAGCTCGGCGTAGCAATATGTTAGACGCTTTTTTTCTTGTCCTAAGAATTAAGTCAACTCTGAAATTAGATGCTGGTCGACTACGCTTTTCTAGCGTATTAGTACGATTGTCAACAACAACAACAACCTCGATATCAATACATAGTTCATTGTTATCAACACAATACATTTTTATACATGTGTAATGAAAAATCTTGATGTAAATATTAACGCCGACATTGTTTGCTTCGTAATTGTCCAATTATATTGTTCCAAATACATGGTAATGTACGAAATTTAGCTCTTCCTATATTAAGACGAAGATGTTTGAAAGCCGCCCATGCGCTCTGTATTTCCTTCATTGCATTATAATTGCACATTACGTGAACAAAAACAGTATTAATGTTACAATTACTCAAACGCATTATTTGTTAACATAATTCACTTACATATGTAAGTCGCTTTCGACAATGCAATTTTATGTTATATGAACTCTGCTTCCTGTTCATTGGTATACGTATATTGAATCAGTGAGTCCAAATGTTACTCTCATTTTTAGTAATGAATTTTATAATAACTAATACGAAGACTGCGGTAAATATTTCATAATTCAAGAATTTTATGATTTTTTTTTTTATATTGACAAATACATTCACGCCAAGGACTCGTGATCGATATACCAAGTAATAATTTTTTTTATGCGTATAAAACAGCAAATGCGAATGCTTGTCTCAAACAGGTATCTCAGGTACTTGATTGTGTTGGAAAAAACGTACATTTATAATAAAAATACTGACTGGTCATAACTATTCTATGAGAGGCTGCCTATAATTAATTGATGGTGTACATATACCCTTAGCCGTATTCCCAAGAAATCCAAAGAGAGAAGAGCCAAGATTTTTTTCAACTTGAGTAATTTTTAGTAAAACAAAAAATTCCATGACAGTAATTAAAGAACAAAGGACCTCAACAATATTCCGATGGGGTGAAAAGAGAATTTGACAGCATTACTCCATGGTGCAACTACAGGGGGTTGTGTAGTGTGTTGCTGGCGTTGCTAAGCGCTGCTCCGCGGCCCAGTGCTGGCACTCACCGGTTTGGTCTGGTTGTAGCTGCTGAGGCCTGGCCTGCCACTCGCCCGGACCCCGCCACGCTCCCGCGGGGCTTCACACATCGACTATAAACTGCAACGACGTAGTACGTATCCCCTTTGTCTTTACTACGGAGATTGGGTATGTAAGTTTCGAAATAGAGTTTGCTTCGTTTGAATCGAACAGATTCGTTTAAAAAAAGAAACTATTCAATGTATTCAGAATTTTTCATACATGGAAACATTTGAGAAATTATTAATAAGTAGATAAAGAAACTAATGTAAACAATAACGCATACGGTACTTCAAGGTAATGAATTAATTATTTTCGGACCTTTCGAAAGACTTACGCGTTGAATAATAGTTACGTTACTGTTGTTCTTTTTATGTTGTTTGACAAGAATCTGATGATCATCTACATGCTACAATGTACTTAATCACTTATTATCTGTGGAAAAAAGGAATAAAATCAAATACACATGATGTCAAAGTTCACACAATTGATTGCAGTTCTATATAATTTATGGTGCTTCATAAAGCAATTCAATATTTACGATATTGTGATATTCACATATCATTGCGAAATCGGTAATAATTTTAAGTATTGTCTATGTAATTCTCATGATGAAAATTGTTCTTATCATCTAGGAAATAAATATATTGTTTATGGCAGTCGGATAGAAATAATTGAAAAAAAGGTATTGTCAGTATTATACCAAATTGTTAGGAATCAAGCCAGTGGTGTTTGAAAAACCTGCTTACCTTCTAAGATCGGTTGCAAAGGCGGATAAGTCGCGTGCAGCAATGTTTAAAACATAACTTCATCTAGTGTTTACTTGAACTTCAATCTGCTGATTAACATTCTAGTTTCCAATATCGAGCTATGATTACGTGTTTGTAAATACTGGCCGATTTGTTTGTTGACTCACTCTTGTTTCGGCCCAATCGTGCTTGCCTTTCCATTGTTGCCCCAACGCAAGTTATTTATCGGATAAATTTAATAAGACCATAGCTTGTGTTCAATGTAATCAAAAAATTTAAATTGTAATTTTGAGCAACAAATTACAGATTCAACTGTCTAATACCAATAAAATGTATTTTGTTCTTTGCTCAATTTTTCATATTCTTTTTTAAGATAAAAACGATGCCAATCAAATGGAGCAAATATATTTCAAGATATTTTAATAAATTGGTTGATCGTCCAAAATAATCAAAAAAGAAGGATCGCAGTAAAATAAGTATTCATGGACTATAATCAAATTTCCAAGAATCAGTAGTTTATCACTACGAGGTAGAACATAAAAAATTCACTAAGGGTAAAGGCTTGCAGGTTTTCCTCAAGTGGCAATTGCCTAAGAGACCCCTTTGAACCGATATAACCTCAAACATATATTCAATCTGCTTAACATGATGATTATTATGATACATCATATAGGTACGTATGTTTAGTATGTGAAGTGGAATTTAATAAATCTTTTCGAAATCCGTAGGTACTTCTCAAATATTTCCAATAACCAAACAGTGCTAACAAATTTTATGATCATTATCAGTCCATGTACGTTCCACTACTTTACTAACCATCCTCCATGGCTGGTTTGGCCTAAGTCCACCA
This sequence comes from Cephonodes hylas, assembly GCA_030295005.1. Taxonomy (NCBI): domain Eukaryota; kingdom Metazoa; phylum Arthropoda; class Insecta; order Lepidoptera; family Sphingidae; genus Cephonodes; species Cephonodes hylas. Next base: position 7,281,036 of record AP025360.1, on the reverse strand, counting down.
CTCTGGCCTAGTGTTAGCGGGCTATAAACTTAAAAAAATCCCTAAGAATTTTAAGGCGTTCATCGTTTAAGTGCTTTCATGGTACATAGTATTCACTTTACTATTTCTTAGTATTACGTTACTGACGTAATAGTTGAATGGATAACGTAAGGTGGGATAGGAAGAATTGCTGACCGGTTTCCTCGACAAAAAAACTCGATAAAAACTAATGCGTAAAGGATTTATAATATCGTTCTTTGTCTATATATAACAAAGATAAATGGAGTTAAACTATTTTGCAAAAGTAATCGACGGTAGAGCACGGAATTTTATTGCTTCAGAGAATTAGATTGGCAACTGTATGTATTATAAACATGAAGTAAGTTGAATTCACAAGCATGCTACATCGTATGCGAACTTCTAGATCTCGAGTCACAAGAACGATTAGTAATAGCAAAATAAATAATTGCCTCATTTGAGTAATTTCCGAAGAAGTATTACGTTGAGATTTAAAACCGTAAGTAAAAACCAGGTAAAAACTATTGTACCCGCATTCATTTTGCTCTATTTAAGCAAAGATTGTTTTAATATAACGAGACCTTAAAGAAGCAAATAAACTTAAAGAAGAAAAAAAAACAAATTTTAAATAATTTAAAAATATATACTTACCTAAATACATATAGGGAGTTTTACAAGATAGCAAAAAGTAGACAACACAGATAACTACAAAGCGTGTCCCTTTAGTATCACACATCTTATCGTAAACTCAAAAACGCTAATAGTTTCATGAATCACAGTTTATTTTTATAAATATTAGAAAATTTTTGTGTATTAAGTTAATCAACAACATATTAATTTGTCGTTAGTAGAGACCAGACCGAGGTTTTGGAGCGAAATAATAACTCGAAGCAAATTTAATCTATATTTAAATTGCATACTATATTAGTAAAAATAAGACCATATTTTCGGCAAATAAGCCTTTACTTCGCACCATATAAACAAAAATTATTGTTTGGTAAAATACAAGCGAAATTTTAAGGCAGCCTGAAGGTTTAATCTGATTCATGTATTGTAAGCAAAAGGGCCCAATGCCGACTAATAAAAATCTTTTCATTGCCCACTTATAAGAAATAACCACTTTAAAACGTCTTGATCAAACGTTTGGAATCCGCAGCATCCATTATGTTGGGCATTTTTTACATAAACACTTTAAATACTTTCACATCCATATCTACAAACCAAAACAATAAAGTTCAATAACACTGAGGGAGTCACTTTTAGTATCAATATGGACTTCGCATAAAGATTTTATCTACATAGGATAAGTAATTTCTAAGTCGTTATCAGGAGACATTTATCGGCGATTTATATTAAATGTTTCGCCCAAGCAAACACTCAATATACTAGAAATACTAGCTAAAGAAAATTGCAATAGTGTAAATAAACCGAAGCTAAAAACAGGCCTTATCTACGCACACTTACAAATATACAATATTCCATAATATTTCGGAGGAACTGAAAAGGCATTGGCCTCTTCATCATTGCTTTTTTCATACGTTTTTTATTCATAAAAATTTATTGGTTCGCTTCCGAGAATTCTTTCGCGCTGATGCAAACAGCCTTACCTGTATTATAGAAATAAATAAAATTCATTATTAATGCAAGCCTGCGTAATTATTCTAACGTATTTATAATTTATCGTAAATCAATCCATTCAAAGGTAACCTATTAACATTCACCGATGTTGCTACCTGTTAATTGTTATAAAGATTGCTTTTAATCAAAAAGGATTAAATATTAATTTTTAATATTTTATTACTAAAGCTAAAACGGCCAATGTAATCAAGATAAAATGTTAATCTTATTCTAGAAGATTTCTTTTTCCCCATCAACATCATTTATGTTTTTTTCTCCGATATCCAAATTGAACATCCGTAAAAGAATTAAATTAAGATAGTTCGACGATTCGGTGAAAATACTACATCGCCTCCAGCTTGACAATAATTGGTCGCCATGTTTTATTTTACCGGTTGTTTTATAATTTTTCCCAGAAACCATACAAAGTATCCACGACAAGTTTTATATATAGACGCGGCAAGTGATACTTTTCGTAACAATGTAGAAATGCAATGAAGCCCTATTAAGTTATTATAAAAAAAAATAACCAAAACAGAAGTTTCACATTAAGCGATAATTAATTATTATGTATTCATTAAAAATACTACTAATATCGATTTCTGCAATCGATCATACATGAACCTATTTTTGAATTTGAAACACGATTCGTAATGGCGCTGTAATCACTTGCACAGCGTTGGCGCCAATTAATTGTAGAGGAAATGATTATAGGAGCATTAAGCAGGATTAAGAACAAATCGATTCTGAGTAATTATTATATGGTATCTATATTTAAATATATAATTACTGCGGCATTTCCCCGCAATTTCTCTGCGGTTGCGCCGGTCGCGGTTAGAAGTGGTGACAACCGGTATTTCATAACTGGTTTTTCGTGAGAGGATGAGGCTAATTTTAACCCAAATATGCGGAGAGACGCTTTTACTCGCCCAAAGAAGGTAGCAATGAACGCGATGTTTTGCAAAAGGATCATAATCAGCAAAATCTTTTTAATTATATTTGTTTAACACTTAATTTTTTAAGTTGTAAATATCAATTTCAATTGAATACGATTATTTAAAGCTATAATTTTTCGCTGATTATTTTATTTGTTGAAACCCAGCGCCCGATCATAATATTAATATTCAGCGACATGTTTTTAAAAAACAAGTCAACAAACAAACCAGACTGAACGGCAATATATTAACTATATAAAACATGCGAACATCTAATTCCTAGCACGTCAGAATTACTTCCGAGACATCAGATTATTGCTTGACAAATAAACATTCATTAGTAATGATACAGGAAGAACGTATTATGTTTGTATAGACTCTTATAACTCGTCGCGTGTATACAATGTGCCAATCTGGTCGACAATTGCTGCAATAAAAAAAAAACAATAGATGACGTCACAGGTCCAGTCAACTCACAAATTGATCCCATAAGACGAACTGTTCGCTCAGGGCCTAAGTGATGTGTTGGTCATTACAGTGATTCAAAGAGTTAGATTTCAATAACGGTATTTATTTAAAAATAGAATTAGATTGTCTGAAATTTACCTCTTTTGTCAGTTTTTACAATTGTTATTTGGTCGTCGAAAATAACTGTTAACACGTTTTCCGACGTCAGCATTAAAAGATATTAAACATTTTGTACAGTATCTATGCTATTTTCTGTATTATAGGTATGTGTTAATTTTCAAAAATTTGTTCCATTTATAATTTAAATTGATTATGCGTTTATCATAAAAATTAATGAATAATGTAAAAGACATGTAATTATATCTACGATTAACAAAACGCATTAACAGTTTCTGTACAAAACAAATTGACCTGCTGAACTAAATTTGACAAAAATTAACACACCTACATAAATAAAACGTTTGCAACATGTTGACGTGCTGTTTTATGTTATCGATAGGCATAAGAGTCCACTCCGATTAAAATAGATAGATTAAAATTGACTGCCTCGTGGTCTTGCGGTAAAAGTACGTGCCGTGCGATCTAGAGGTCCTGGGATCGATTCCCGGGTCAGGCAAAGTGTTGTTGCATTTTTGATGAGGAAAATCTCAGTATCAGCACGAAGTCTGGAATTGTACCCTAAAAACGCCAATAGGCTCGGCCATATTCAGTGGGACTGGCGAAATGAGGGTGCAGTAATGCACCTCTGCATACCCCTCAGAGGAATACAAGCGTGGGGTTAATATGTATGTTATATGTTGTAGAATGAAATCTAAAATCTCTTCGAAAAATGTGGGACATAACAGGCGAGAAATATTTTTAATAACTCACCAATCCCTCCCCTATAGGAGTGTAAACCTGTAAAATGTATCAGGCTAGCATGTTTCATGTGTAGTTTTACATTACAAGGCCGGCCAATAGGAATCCAGGTTGCGATTCACATGCGGCGAACTCGGCACGTATTCATAGATAACAGGCTTTATTTGCCAACATGTGTGATCGTATTATTTCACCGAGACCGTTAACAATGGGTATGACGCGGCTGTTTGCAAGTGTTCCATGGTTCACCAGTAATAGCTGTTTTTAACTGCCTGCTGTAATTGAAGGCATAGTATTTAATTATCGCTTCATGATTTGTATGATTAACGGGCATAGACCACACATTGTACATGTAGTTGCCGTTTTAAATGTAAGGGAAAAGGACACGGAGCGTAATAGGCGGCAATGATTTTCAAATGTTTGATGACCCGTTATTAGTTGCTTAATTAGTGGATACAAAGAATTCTCTTGTGGTATCGCTACTGAAGACGTAATTGAGATTGAATAAATGAATTTGATGAATACGTATGTGCAAAACACGTTATAACAACTTTGTCAAACAAATAAAAAGGGATGAATTGTGTAGTAGATCACATCTCTAAAAATAACGAAATGTTACTTTAAGCTAGATGTTAATTTTCAATATTTGTTAATTGCGTTTTTTATTTGAACTTCAATATTCTAAAAAACCGTTAGACAATAAATCTATCCTAATTATACGATTATTTGTTCGTAAAACCGAGTCGTGTGTCACGCACGCGCGAGATGTCAACAAATACTCACATCCAGCTATTTGTATGCAGAATAATTATTAACATCTTCTCAGCAATATTAAAATATTAGTTCCGTATTTACGTACATACGTGATTGTACACATATTATGAGCATACTATTTCCTCAGAATATAAAAGTAGCTGATTCTTGCGTCAGATTGGAAACATTCCGACATTGATACAAATTCTTTATGTTCCGACTCTGTGGCACGTTCCTACGATACTTAAAAATAATACTTTATTTTCAACACTAAATATACATATAAATACTTAGATAAATATTTTTTTTCAATAAATAAAAATAGCTTCTATTTCATATATTTCGAGAATACTGTAAATAAAAAGTAAACGAAAGAATTTTTTGAGGATAAATATATCATAAACCACAACTCGCGACTGCACTACATTTCTTAATAAAACAAATAACAACAATTTATTCAACAGCAAAATAAAACGAAGGTGTAGGACTTCCCCTGGGACTAGCGATTCATTTTTAAATATCAACATCGTTTAATACAAGTTTATTGCATTAATAACGAATTCATTAATTCTTCGTAATATTTTCAATATCCTAAAGTTCTTTAAACAAACACGTTATGCTCCGTCCGACCGGTTCAATCCAGTTTCAACTGGATATAACGGAAAATCGATCGTACCCCATAAAATCAAATATACATGTATGTATGTATGAATCATAAATCGACTCCAATTATCATAAATCTTTAATGGCCGTTTAATTTTAGTTAATATCTATTGATGAGTGGATAAATTACAAGTCCAAGGTTCAACTCTAGACCTTACTCTTAAAACATTTTCATATAACTTATCCATTATTAGTATTGCAATCTGAATGAAAGTAGTAACTTTTTTACGACGCATAACGCTGTTACTGGATATTTATTATCCCTTACTAAGTTATTCTTCTACACGTAAAGATAAAAGAAATAATTATATAAGTCACACAAAAACGCTATAATACAATCTGATTTAACCATCTTCATTTCTTTGAAGTAATAAAGAAAGTATTCTTTTTATTTAAAAATGTATATCTTAAAAGCAAATTTGAACCCCTGATCGCGATATTGTCGTTTGTCCACGGCACCTAAACAGTAGTGTTTATTTTCATACACTATAAATGCTACAATTTCTCGTTTGTAATCGTCTATAATTAGTTAAAGATGAACATAGACTTGGCCGACATTGAGTTCGTAATACGTGTTTTGGAAACAGATCTGTAGCGAAGGGTGACGCATCAAACAACTTTAGTCTCTAATGTACTTGATACAAAGTTCCATTTAAAAAGTCTATTAGACTGTGACTTTAAGTAATGAATATGTATGTAAATATATAATAGCATTATATACGTCACAGTGACGCGAAATAACGTCAGTAAAACATAATTCGTGCCGGTAAGTCTCAGGCTGAACAGTTTTCTAAAAACCATCGAACGTTTGTTCTTGTTGGTACGTAACTTCGTGGAAGCAATAATTGCATTAAACATTAAATATAGTTATTTTTTTCCATTTTGGTAATTATCATACGCTCCTTAGTATTCGTAGCCTCTGCAGACTCAAAATTCTGTTTTAATGAACGTTTCGAAATTGATTTTGCATGCTTTCATCGGACACTAGATTCCATTACTGCAGATTTCTAATCTTTTCGATATGAAATTGACTTTCCAAAACTAATAAATACCAGCTTCAGCTCAGTCTTGATGCAATGAATTTTGAGGTTCTCCCAGTAAAGGAAGGAATAGATATCTACATATGTACGCCCTTTTTGACAAAGACTGAGAAAGGGAATACATAACATTTGCATTGCCTAAGTTGAATAAAATATTATTATATTCCATGTACCTTAATAGTCGGGTTTTATTATGTAAGTAGTTTTAATGAATGCTTTGTTAAATAATTGCAATGTATGTATAGCGCACATAAGTGCACTATATATAGACAAATATCTATAATGGTCATTTGGAAAGCCGTGCCAAACGAATGAAGCCGTCTACTGAGTAAAATTGATTGGTGATATTCCGAGTACGCAGTTAGCTCATTGAGACAGTGAAGGGTTCGGCGCCAGCTCGCGCCGGTTATCTCTGGTCAAATGTCGTTAATGGCAGTGCGCCGAATAAAAATATTAATTTTGACCGGTTTATATGCGCACGCAGCGGGGAATGTCAAGCATGTGGCGAATACCGAAGAGTTTCCTCAAAACACGAGAGATGTTGTGGAACGGTAAAGGCTTTCGTAAACTAGATCGAACGGTAGAGCCAGTCACTTTCACTAAATCGTTGTTGGCGTAACAAACAGTTTTTCTGTGCTTATTTTCTCAAGTGTTTAGAAATACAAGTATGAACGGATATTAATCGTATCGTTCAATATGGCAAGTTTATAAAGGAAAATAAAAACTCGCGGAGTGCGGGAGCTGTTGGAATATCTCAGTTACTCTTGTAGTGGGAAACTGGAAAAACTAGCCGACGCCGACGCCTCGCCGGCCACAGATATAAAAAGATCTAAGAAAGTATTCTTGATATAAATAGAACCGCTCACCCTCGCTAAACACTTCGCTCAGCGCAAATTGCACCATTAATACTCTATAAGTTTTATATGTGCTTGCATACAATCAACCAGTTCTATACGATATTGCAGCATACATGTACGGATTATCTTTACTTAATTAAGCCTTTATATTTTATTTGATTGTATAATATAGGATGGAGTAAATAAAAATAAATATAAGTAATGTTAATAAAAAAGTGTTGGTATATCACAACCAATATTTGTTTAAATTAATTATCCATTTTTAGCTTTCTACAAATAGTACCTACGCAAGCCTAGCGTAGGCAACCGATTCTTTTATTCGGTCAGTGCTTGTAAAAGAAAAGACATACATACGTTAGAGATATTTTAAATAATCTTTTCCAATACATTACTAAATCTCTGCATCTTAACATTGGAAGACATATGTAGTCTAAAATTAAAATTTTAAATTGAATTTTGTTATAAAAACATCGGACAAGACATCAACGTAATTTCGAATATAGGCAGACTACGCCGTGCATATTCAAAATCAATGGATATTCCTAGTTGATAATCACGCATTTTTACAAACCTTTGAAAATAACAAAACGGCAATTCTATGATCTATAAATTTTTACGATAGCCCCTTAGTGTAAGTGAGATATCAAATAGAGCAAACATATTCAAGGGGTAATATTGAAATTGTCAGCATCGTCTCAATGTGAATATTATAACAGTCTATTGCGTGGTTTAGTCGAAACGTCCATTTGCATAAACATGAGGTGGCCGCAGGTTCGCTAAAGCTTGTTGGCGCGGATCGGACGATTTCTATGAAAATCCCAAACCACCACTTAAATATACCACTCGTAGTAGAATACACGCACTTGAGGTACTTATCGGCTACTTTGACCTTACTCAAAGCGAGATATGAAGGAAGCTGAAGATTGTTTGGCCTCCGACATTCTCAATAGCTGTACCGACGACTTTTTTTCTTAAATAGGAGTACCAACTTAACAAATCATCTTTGGATTTATGATTTTTTCTTTTTAATTAGGTATTTAATTTGACATATTGATATTCGTATATCGATTCCCAAGATATTTTCCAATTGATAAGAAATTCGAAAGAGTGTTAAAGAACTCAAATTTAGGCAACTTTTTACCACTGCCCCTCTGAATCTGACTATTATTTATAATTGATTTTGTTTACCGCTAGAAACTACGAGAATCTCACTCTACACACCTGATTTAGGTGCAGTTACTAAAATTAATTATGACGTGTAATATGAAATTGCCTAAAAAAAATTTTAAAACGTATAAATAGTCTGTTTATTTTAATTTTACATTGGTGTTTTAAATATTTGATTAAACTTTTTCCTACATTTCGTCACTTTTCATACAAAATTCAAACACCTGAGGGTCGCAGTTAAACTCATCATACGATGAGGCTAACTCCAAGCTACACTATTTTCTTTGTTTTATTCAATAATATAGTAACTCCGGAATAAAACGTTACGTTTTGTGCGCGTTTTAAATACCTTATTTATCCGTTCAACTACGCGATTGTAGATTTTGTTATATTTAATGCAATTTCCTATTAAAGTTCTTTTTCTCTTTCGTAATCAAAATTGGTATTGCGAGTTTATTTTTATTTCTCATCTCATATTTATCACTGATTTTCGATAATATCCACGACCTTAAGCACTAGTGAAATCTTCAAACCGCGACCCTCTAAGTCTAAAACACTCGAGTGTTGATTATTGTAATATAAACATAGTATCAATGTTTACACACATTACAAAATTGTTTAATGTGCAAACTGACTACGTTGGATGATTTATCGAGCCATCACAAGGTCTCTCGTATTGCCGAAACATTAAATGCCACACATTCAATAATTACATCACCGAGGCTCTAAAAAGCCTTTGTATTTAAGATGAATCCTTGTAAAGGTCATCTCCCGAGAAAATTGTTTAGTTATCAAGCAGTATCGGAAACACCCTTCATATTATCATAACATAAGTCAATTTATCATAAATATATGTAGATTTAACTTTAGTACAACTGGTACCAAAAAAGTAGTGAACCCAGATAAATCATAAGCGCTTTCTTTAATATGTAAAATCTAATTACTTCATTTAATATACTTCTTAGAACAAGTCTAACTCCTTTTGATAAAGCGAGATATTTTTACTCTCTCGCTAAATTAAAATTGTTCTCATAAGTTAACATTTTAATTTAATTAGAGAATATGTATTGTATCCCAAAGGATGCATTCAATAATACCACCACCGCGCAATTAAATCTTAAATACAAGTTTATCATTATTTACGACTACTACGTCCATACAAAATTTATTAAATGTCATTGCTAGTTCGTACATGACAAGAAAATGAAAAATCACTAGAATTAACATAGAAACGCAAGTTTTCGTCGGTATTTTATGCGAAATATTTTCGATAGTGATGTAAACATTTCACACATGCGAAGGGTGTGGCGGATACAAAATCATAACGAGTGGCAATTTGCATTATTTAATGTCTAGATACGCACGAGCGAGTGGTCAATCCAGATTTTTTATGTATATACAAATTCTTGCTTAAAACCCATAAGCCTGCAAAATATGTGGAGATATTAGAAAGTTAATGTATCACTTCACAAGACTACAAATAATTAATATTATTGTTTGAAAATGTGTGCACGGAAATTCATAATCTTTCTGATCACCACTACACATAAGCAAAACATACGCAAACGCCTAAACCATCATTCCGTTACCATCACGGGTAATTCACCTACAAACCAGATGCCTGTATTACCACTACGAAGTCAAAATAGCTCAAACGATACATATGTAAAATGTCGCTCCTGGTATGTCTCGCATATTTACCAACTCCGCACTTCCGCGACTGCTTTTTTACCGGCCCGTACTTGACGTTTGACGTATCTTTTTTATGAACCTGATTTATAAAAACTATGATCCAAAAAAATACACTTTCAAACACGTGACTTTTTCTTCCCACAATATACACAACGTTTCACCTTCAATAACTTTGATACGAAGAAGATAAAATTCCATAACTTTATCTTACAAACCCATGTTTGTGACCAAAAATATTGGGTTCCCAAAGGATGATCAAAAGCGATCAAAGTTTTTATTCTTTTATAAATTGTCTCTGGGCGCAATTGTACAATATATGTAGACAAAGCCGCTAGTAGCAGTTGTATGGGTAATTAAGTATGTGGTGTCTGGGTTTTAGCAGCTATTTTCATGGTGCGTGCAAATGTGCAGTTTCTGACAAGTGCTAACAACAAAACTATCACGTACATAACGGACACGAAGTGGGATTCCCGATGGCTCAAGCGCCAAATAATACATAGGGCATTGTTTTGCATCGCTTACGCTTCACTCGTCGTTCCCCCTTACAAGACAATGTTAGCGTTAGTTATATTACTTACATCAGTACATACATTTCAAGCCTTAGGTCTCTTCTAGGATGGAGAGGAGTTAGCCCTCATTCATTCACATTAAGAAATCCTTATACAAACTTCAATAGGGCGTTTATAGAAACTGCCACCATTTCTTACATTCGTACAATTTTTCACAATAGATACCGTTGAAATCTTAAAACAAAAAATGGATATTGCAAATCTATTCAAATCAGTTCTTCAATAATCAAAGGTGTAATTAGGTTCCGAGCTCTCGAACAAGAAAAAAATACAAAAAATTGCCGGTTAGCTATAAAACTGATATAAAAATTCATATCAAAAATTTAAGATGAAGATAATATAATTGATCTATTATTTCAATTTTGCTAAAGACTGAGTGGTTAGCTATAAGTGACTTGAATCCATAGATTGTTTAATAATACAGCCAGAGTTTATAAAGAAGGTAATGCAAGTAAAATGATATACAGAAACGCGATGTCTTCGACAGTGTCGAGCCCGGATCGTTCGCATCACTTGAAGGTAGACAGTACGACACACGCCGACCTTGATATTTCAACCAAATGGAATTCTCTACTGCTAAAAAAACTACATGTTTGCGTTTTTACTGAGAAAACTTGAAATCTCAAAGTTTCCGCGCCGCGGGTGTCTCGTGCGAATAAAAATTTCAAACACTTCAGTAAGGTTTTTTGGCGTTCGGAAACAACGAGCGGTTTAATCGCTAATAATTTTGTTCACGCATGGAACAAAAAACCGTTTTCGTCAATTAAACGTAATTGCCTAAAGGAACAAAAAGAAGATATCAAGTCAGCGTTATTGCTCACATAAATAATGGCTCCGGACAGTTCTGCATCTGCTAACGCGCTTGTGTACGGGCTAAACGATTTATGCCACGGTGTTGCAATTATTATTGTGGGAATTCATTAAATCATTCATGTATACTCGTTTCTTTGAATATCTAATAAACGATACTGCAAACAATTTTTTCCGTCAATTATCGCCATTAGCTTATGCTATTTATAATGGTCGTTCTCAGTGTTTGTTTCTGAATGGGCTAGTGCGAATATGTGAGTATGCTAGTGGTAGGTTTCTCCCGTGGTGCGTGGTGTCCTGATGTTCACGAGCGGCAGACGGCCAGCGACGGGGATCAATGACTCGCTGGCAGAACCGCCTCGGTCCCGTTGCGCCGGCCCGCATCGGTTCGGCCCGCCGGGAACCGCCACTAGCCGGAACGTTAATTGTCACATATATAAGACATAATTCAAACCCGCGCGAGATAAGCTTATTTTAGATTCAGCGCGATTCGCGGCGATTACTTACGTACACGCACCCGCCCGTTACATTAGAGGAGCTTTGAATACTAAAGCATCAATTGAAATTGCTTATAACGTATGCTGCCAACACGCGGGGTCAAGAATCTTGAAGTAACAACAGTGCACTCAATTGGTAATTATTTAAGTAAGAGACGTACATAAAATTTGTTTTTTTTCTTCCATTCAACGATTTCACTTGGTTTATTACTTCCAATTTTTCTGTTAAGTTTATCCAATTCAGAGTTTAGAAACAGTACGCAGGACATAGTTGTAATTTAGTACTTTCGTTTAATGTGATAAATGGTGAAATATTTAAGGAAAACGGTGCAGATCTCGCCCTCGAGGTTACCCACGTTGTTAATTATAAAACAACGCTAAAGCACTGTTGGCCGCATAGGCACAGAGCTATGGTAAACAAAGATTTATATGAGATGATATAGAATCTAGCAAACCTGTCGTGTATTCTGAAGTTATAAACGGAAATAATGCACACATATTCCACTCCTAACTGCGTGAGCGGTACACGCCAGAGAGAACTAGTTACTCGCAGGAATGCAGGTAGACAATTTATTTCATGTTACATTTTATCATGCTCAAGTCGCGGAAATGTATCTGTTGGACTCGACCGGTTCGATCGAATCCGTTAATAAGTCCAATACAAAAACTGGATCGTAAAGTGAGGCGTGTCATCGTAAAAAAAGTGTTTGAATTTTTAATTACCTTTTACTTTTGTACTCCTCTCGCTGGGTTACCCTATGTATTCCGATATTCCGTTACCCATGCAAAAAAGCAACATGAAATATTTGGTCTTTGCCTATAGACTGAGTCTTTGCCTCTTTGACTATGTATAATACGTTTCTGCATCACAAGTACTATCACCTAACTACATTTATATAGCATTGATATCCCATAGGAGTCTAATACCAAAAGAGTTTCACTATCAATTGCAGTTTTAATAGTTCTATTTACCTCTTCGATGTTAATGGTGATTGTAATTAGTATTTTTTTATACAATTCTAGAATGAATTGGCGATCATTGTTGCGTGACAATACTGATTATGGAGGACTTTGTAAGATTTTTCCCTTTATTAATTCACCATAACATCTGCAGATTTCGTGTCTTAAACGGCGTGGAAGCTTTAAATTATTACTATTAACCAGGCCCTGGCCTAGATGGAAGCAGCGCGATCTCGTGGAACTCGAACGTTCCATAGTTTACACAACTACGAACCGACTTGTGAGAAAAACACAGCATTTACTGAGATTTTAATTACACAGTCAACTTTTGCTTATACAATAGTCTTAAGGAAAATTTATGCTAAACTGAGCATCTTTAACAACAAGCAAATGCAAGAAACGTATTGGAGGTAAAGGACTAATTCGGTGCTCATTAGAAGAAACACAGTGCTGTTGTTCGATTGACATTAATACTAAATTGGCGTTCACTCGTTGAACACAGCTCGCCAGTTGGAAAACTCTGTCGCTTACCGTGTATGCGAGATTAAAGATATTGCCAAAGCTTTGTTAAGCTGCGGCGCGCATATTTAGGGTTAAAGGTGCAAGTATGTTGCGTCCTCGGAATGTTTGCGTAATGTAACGTTTATTTATTATTTAAAACGCCTCTTCACATAAAACATATGTAAGTTAAATGACAAAATGATACCACACTTCTTAAATGATACCACAGCTATTTCAAACAATAGGCATTTACATTTGAATGTTATAAAATCCAAACAGTTCAATAGAGAATCTCGACAGTCCAAAGTTGGACTATTCCTAGAAATTTTGAGCACCTACTATTCCAAGTACAAGCCCAGAAAAGTGCCCAGAATAGCTACTGGGTCACTAACTACGTGGGACCTACACAAGATGACGGCAGGTATAGACATACGTACATGTAGATATGAATGATAGATACGGATGGATGAGAGCTGCAGAAGACCAGGATGGTTGGCGCTTTCTTGGGGAGGCCTAGGGCGATAGGCTGATGAGATGAGATGAGACATGTAGATATATATCTACACCTACAGGGTAATGAGTAGTGATTACCCTACCTATAATGGGGATATAGACATAAACTACAACTAACCATGTATTATATCTGCTACTCAACACGAAAAACAACAAAACAAATGTGGTCGTTTTTGTGTTCAATAATTGAGAAACGGACTATCATTAAAAACCCAAAGGTTCATCAATAATTTCTAGCCGCAAACAAACGTAGTATTTCGCGACAAATGATTTCATTTTCAGGTGGTACTCGGTGTGTTGGTTGTTTTTCTTTCTAAGCACACTCAGCCGTTAAATAGTTGCGCATGCGATTGTTGTGCCGGCCGTCGCCTTCCCCATTGTGCCGCGACCTTGGCCACCAATTAATACATCATTTACAACACACAATGTACGACAACAAAGCCTTTATTTCCGGAACATAAATTAAATTTTGTTCCCTGCGTCATGGTGTTATTACCCGTTATTAGTGCAGGCGCGATTCAGGTCCATAGCCATACAATTAAGTCTCATACATAAGTGGGAGTTGGTTTGTATTCACGCGGTTTGACACGGGATCATTTTGTGAGAGTGGTTTCAAGCACAAGAAGTCTTCGACATTATCATTGTATTGGCGTAAAGAGGCTCTCAGTAGGAGGTTCTTACCGCTTGGTACGGTATAAGTAATCAATAACATAAATCCACCTGATGGAAACTATGTGTATGTATATATATATGTATGCCGATGCATGGGTTAAGTACGTATCAGGAACGCCAAACAGCAACAAGAAGATTCCGTGAAAATGCACCGAAAACTCTCATCAATCCGGGCTTGGGTTGAAATGGACATAAAAAAGCGTAGAGTTAGAATAATACCCCATACATACTAAATTGATCTAAAAACATACCTAGCAAACTTAGTGACACGTAGATCTGGGTACAGATACGTGCTAATCGCACCGACAGAATAAAGTAATAAAAATGAACCTTAGAAGGATCTCAATGGCAGAACGTGCAAGACCTCAATTCTGCAAATTTCGTGCTCTTTATCTTATCGTCCTGAACAAGATTTGATCTACTGAGCCCTCGACATTCTTTTGTAAGGTTATCCTCTGCAGATTTCTGATAAACGCATGTTTAACTCTAAAATGCTTACGTATTGCGGATTTTCCAAACAATTGTTATTATAAATGAGACTGCTTTAGAGGTTTGTGGGATTTTTTTATAAAAAATTGCAAATAAAACCCCTAGCAGTGATTAACTTTTCGTTAGTTTCATCAAATATTTTTAATTTTTAGAGATTTTTACAATTAATCTAGGATATTAGGAACTAAATTTAAGAATGAGGTATGTACAGATACATAAATACACGTAACTGTTCGACAGCCCCGTGGCGCAGTTGGTTAGACACCAGCTTGCGAAACGAGCGGCCGCGGGTTCGATCCCCGCACCGAGACAAATGTTTGTGTGATCCACAAATATTTGTTTCGGGTCTGGGTGTTTGTGAGACCGAAAAGTCTCTCGTAGTTTCTGATACCCACGACACAAGACTCGTATCTTAGTGTGGGGTCAGGACTATGTATGTGACTGTTGGGTGTATTTATTTATTTATTTATTTGTTGAGTTAATTTAATTTTTGATAAAATTTATTCTTTTTTACCAAATTCTAAATCAAAATCATTGCTTTCAGGATCAAACAAATCACTTGCACAAATTACAACTACCATCAACCAATGAAATAAAAAAATATGATGAGATATCTCAATACATCCTAGATCTTTCGAGAATGCTTTATATACCGATAATTGTTAGGTTTGTCGAGCTCATTGCAGTACAAAATAAAGGCATTAAATCAACAAAAGCGCAATAAGGTCATGCCTATTCCTGACTAACAAACATCTCAATCGTTCATTAGTCGGATGATAATTATTGCCATTATCCTGGTTGTAATTATCAACATCTATCAAACTATGCCTAATTGGTTGTAAACGGTGAAATTTGCATCAAACCCAATTACTGTATCCACTTGAACTTGATCAAATATTTAGAAACTAATTGAATCCCGAAACGCAGCGGTTAATTGAATGCAAATTGCATTTGTTTTGTAAATTCTGATTATCAATTAATTAGTTAATTCGTTGGAGGTAAAACTCGAAGGATGCGCAGATTACGAGAACATTTTTATTTTGATGCTCGTTAGTACTCAGATGTTTCGGAAAAAAGAAAGCTTACAGATAAATTTAAGTGAGTATTTGTTATCTAAAGTATTTTATCAAATTTCTTCAGTTTTTGTCATTATAATTATGAGCATTTAATAGCTTCATGATTATTAATTACAAACAGTACATTTACTAAATCCATACAAGCGTTTAGTAACAAATCCACTGGATTCTACATAAAAACTACAGTCATTCGCAATTAGTTCCACGCGTTACGAATTCCATATTGTATGGCAGTACGGTTGACAAGACCAGGGCAATTTGAACGCAACCTTGGTAACACAATTTCGTGATGACGGGGTTGAAATTACAGGAAGTGAAAACTTGTTATTCACTCAATAATAGTACACATCGTGGGAATCGTGTATTTAAAAAATAAACACTGACGTTCCACATGACACCGTACTGGACAACATACAATTTGACCACATAGTACATACATATGTAACTATGAGGTGTGGCTTTGTTTACAACAGGCTATTTATTACTGACTAAAGAGGCACTTAAAGTAGACAATCAGAATACTGAGAAAATAAATGAAGATTTCTAGCTTCAATCTTTCTGTATATTTATACCAAAAAAAAAATCGAATGTTTACCAACTCATACAGAATTTGTATTCCCTTTTTATCGTCGAAAAGACCATACAGTAAAACGCTAGAAATGTTTACGTCGAAATATACAAAAGAACATATTTGAGCATTAACCTTTTAAAAGTTTCTAGTACCTCATAATAAATAGCCCTTTAATAAAATAATAAACACAAGTATATTCACACTCACACGGTATTTAATGCAAGTTTAACCTTGTTTTTAATTTAAAAGAAACAAAGGACAAATCAATTTTGTTCCCCAGCTGTTATGCCCCGAGTGGTTTACGTTCGAAACGTAATCAATTTTGGAATGCACCAATGTCTTACTTACCCATGTCCATTACACAGCATATTTGTATTGATTTAGTATAGAAATTTGTCAGGAAGGTCTTAATAATAAATAATTGTTCCAACGTTATGAGAAGTGTTGAGTGGCTGAGAAGAGATTTTAAGAAACATGACTTTCGGTGTCAAATGAACAATACCTGTTTATTTGATGCAGGTTTTGTATGGGTATTTATATGGGTAAAAATATTTATTTAAACATATACATTGAAATCGTATTAAGCTTACCATATTTTTGCGTAAATTGCTTTTAGAAGATTTTGGAACATTATACTTATTTCATTACAGTTCTAATATGAATAAGAAATTTATACTATTTTCTCATTACTTAATTGGCCGAAAAATCACAATATGTTAACAATCCAAGTATGCAACATGATTTTTCGACAAAAACATGATAATTGATAGTCGTTAAGAAACAAAAACAGTAATTGGTGTCGGTAATGCCCCGATATGTTTTTCAACGTAACAATGCCGACATCTTTAGACATTCTTCAGCAATAAAGTTAGCTTAGGTTTGAAATCTTAGATTCATGCGAAGATTTAATATTATATATATAGCAAGTTCTATGGATGTGCTTAAATGCTTCATAAAAGTTGAATAAGTATAACTAATGACTTTACGTAACGACGTCACATCTCGAACTTAAGCATCAAATGTCAATGCTAACATTTTTATTGCAGATCACAAATGCCATAAATGCTCGCAAATTGTGACGTCAGCACTGAATGCAACTGTTCGCTTGATTCTAGATAAGCGATAAGTATTTGAACTATCCAAGGTTTTTAACGCATTGTTTAATACACCATGGAAGTATAGTAGGAATAGAAAACAAATATTCATTTTTCTTTGACAATATTTTTACTTTCAAACACGACTTAGCAACTCGCTGGTACCGTATAATCCATGCACTTCCAAAATTTCGAAAATAAATAACATACAAATTATTTAAGCAAATATGGAGGTATTTATTATGTGTCCGCGTGGTCATTGATCATATCGCAAGTTGTTTTAGGACAGGGCCGTACGTTTCGCAGGCGGGCCGTGCGTCGCGCAACTGTCTGATTTATAACATTAACGGGATTGGAATTACCCATCGTTGCTTATTCATACACTAAGTTGTCGCTAATCATGCTGTACGTGCCCGCCATCTTGCCCTCGTTAGGTTAAGTAGAGATATTTTTATCTTACGTAAACTGACTTCATAATTCAAATATGTTCCGTGCACGTGACTGCCCGCGACCAACGAGCGCAACGAAACATTCCTTCAAACAGATTCAGTACAGATTATCTGCAAATATAGATAGAACTTTTGACACATGTTTATTTGCAAGCACGCTTCGCACAGTGTTTGTATTCAAGGCTGTGTCAACTCTCCCTTGATTTCCATTCAAAATGGAGCAAGCGCTCAGTTACATATAGCTTTAGAATTACCAACGCCAATGCGTGCCGCATAGGTAAATAAAGTTTCTATTCATTGATTTCGGAAATTTAAATCGCTGTGAATTTACTTTTTGCATTCACCATTGTCTCCATTGTTATTCTGATCCTGTGATTGCACCTAATTGTAACGTATGGGAATATTGGAGAGCGATTAGAGTGCCTTAAACAAACGTAGCAAAAACTAATCAGAGGCGCTATTAGAACAATTAGCCAGGGCGATAAATTGCTGCACAAAATAATTGTACGTTGACATAGCGATCGTTCGTGACTGCAGACAATTAACGAAAAGTCTGATATCGCATGTGTGATGTAGTTGAACCAATCTAATCGCACATTGTTCTGCTACCGATTCATGCGATACTTGGACCATTAAAACAAATATTAGAGGCACGTGTTTTGTTAGCATAAAATATTCGCCTACTTAATCGGACTGCGACATGGTCGGCAACTGTTTTCAACCGTGTAGACCGCTCGACAAAATAATATTGTCTATGAATCGTTCGCGAGCGTATCTTACAGTTTAGATAGAACAATGGTATTATCGGCCGTGTGGCAGGCCTCTTAAGGATCATATATTTTTTTGTTAAACAGGATACTTCAGTTGAATATCTAAGGCGATTATCGTGATTTCGCAGCACACCTCACGCATATATTATATGCTTGTTGTTTGTTGCAGACACATAATCTCTGTTTGAAATAAATTAACATATTTTTATGCTGACAACTACCATAGTATAAAATATTGAAACAATGATATTTCAGCCTTAATAGCGTTAAAACTTCTTTATTTACGGATAGAAAGTTTCCAATTACAATATTTTACCTAATAGTTAATTTTTCGAAAATCCATTAAAGAAAAGCAAGTCTGTGCTATTTCATAAAAATGTAAATAAAGACGTCCTCATTAATGGCATTATTCTATCAGTAGCAAGTAATGTGCATTTTTGCAGACAGGAATCCGTACTCAGTTCCTACCACGGAGAAGTCAATAGGGCTAACCCCAGCAAACATCTAGATCGCACGCGCTGCGTTACCGCGCGTCACCAACGAGCCATGTCATGAAAACTTTATACAAATCAGACAAAGCATTATGTTTTACGGAAATACCCAAAGTCTACTCTGTTCATGCTTGCATTTCACTTACCCATTCAGTAGCATAAACTGTAACAATTTTATAAGCAACGTCGACTATTAAATATCTGCTTCTAATAACAGTGGCGTAAGGAGCTGGGGTAAAATTAATTGCAGCCGTTTACGTTCGTTACTGAAGTGCTCGTTCAGTGTAATAATTGATGCGGTTAACAACGCTTTTTATACATCCATCGTGTAATGGAATCGATAATGCAGAGGCGATTATAGACGCCTTGTGATTGGTGCGAAGCTGTACGTTCACGTCCCTAGCACATGTGATATTCGTAATGCAGCCTTTTTGAATTGAGTTACATCAGCTAAAACACATGCGCAGTATGTATGAAAAAACTTCACGAACAAAGGCAACTGAGAGCCCTCATTATGCGATGCTGAATCAAAACTAGTTATCACTATCTAACATATAATCTCGCTATTGTACCTGCTATCGAGATCGTAGTCTGTTGAGGGGATTTTACAACAGCGAACTTCATATCTATTTATATGAACTTGTCGCTCAGTAGTTAACATTCCTACCCTATAGCATAGTGTTAGAATTCCCTTACGGTGCCCTTTGCCTGAAGTAGAAGGCGACTCAAAAGATGCTCTATTTAGGCAGCGCGTTCTCACTGAAATAAACCTCAAGACAAGCGGCGGCGCTGTGTGTTGTGCTGTTGTGTCAGTTACAGGAGCCCATTCACAACTGGGGCTCCCGAACCAACCGTTTAGCTCCCAGAGGGCCGAGTCATTTTTGTCATCCACCATTATAAGGGACCCAGCCCGGCATTAACATCTACGTGAACGTGAGATCGCTGCACGCCGGGCTGGAAGGCTGTTGACCCCACGTACACCGAGATTTGACAAAATCCTATAATCATAAAATAATCTGCGATTTCTGTGTTTGTCGAGTGTTTTCCAACAAGGTAGAGTGCAAGCACTGCGTCCATAACTCGTGTTACAAATCTAACAACATTCGCGGCGTACGCAGTCATTAAGTTGCACAATGGAACATTCAACAGCTATAGCTGTTTTGGGTGTCTACATGATCGGAATACCGCATACATTTCGACACCAACATTAAACACTCTTCGTTCGTTGCAAACATGACAATCTTCGTTTAATTTTGCTCTTCCATTTTTAGCGATTAGATTTCCATTATTCGATATTTTAGCGTCGGCGCCAGTTGATTAAAATATTCTTTATAAAGAGATTTTGAAATATGACAAAAAACAAAACAATACAATATTACAAAGAATAACACACGTCACATTTAATTTCGTTGTTTAAGAAATAATTGTTTCCGAGCGCACAGTGAAACGACGAGGCTAATAAAAAGCAATTAAATTCTACGTCAATCCGATTTTTCACGTATATGTGTTCACACGTTGAAAACATGGTGATTGCGTAATGGCGAAATATATTTTTTGTGAAACTGTGCAAACAATAGTGCGATATGTAGTGAGCCGAAGTCGCCCATTGTAAAATTGAATGCGGATCAAATGGTAATTGTTACAAAAAGTTCGTACTAGGCACGGCTCACTGACGAGTGACGACGCATCCCGTCCTACCAGTTAAATGACATCTGACATTACATTTATTCGCAGTTTCATGAATCGTTCTTTTTCCGCTGTTCAACATTTAATAGTCACTACCTCAATAAAAACTGTCAGGAAAAAATAGCATATTAAACTAGTCTATGTGACACGCCGATCAATTGGATTTTTTGTTTAGCTCCGTATTTCCGATAATATATTTTATTAAATTCATTTTGTTATGACGATTGCGAACAGTCACATGATTGAATGTGATATTTTCAACTATTTTTAAAACAATGATGTCGTAACTGGAGGTACCCATTGTTCAGTTCCCCAATGTCGGCTTAATTACATTATGCAAAAATAGATCGCTAAGAAATAATGGTACTGGTCATGTGTCTTGCCCCAATGATGTTCGTCCACTTGGCACATCCATTTGTAATTAAGTTCTAAGTAAGCCAGCCAGTTCTAAGTTATTTTGAGACTATGTAAAAATATTATACACTCCAGCGTAAATATTATACACACTACAGCGTTCAAATCACAAGAATATCAATCAACCTTACGCAAACATGCTACATGAATTTTTAAAAACGCAATCCACAGTCTGCATACCAATATTTTGTTCTGTATTAACATAAAATAACGTTTATTTACTTGAGAATGGTGAATTTATTTAATTCCCTATAAGATACGAGAACAACGCACTACATGATATTGCAGTTGCCGAGGTTCAGATTTCACGGATTAAACAACTTTGCTCTTTTGTAGTATGCTAATCGTATGTTTTTGTTTGTGCAGGGCAAAAGGAGGTAACGCGGCATGACTGCTACGCACGGCGGCGGACGTGAAGATGACCGTCCGGACAAGGATTCCGTATACACAATCAAAACTGGTTTCAAAAACGACGGCTACCAACATGACCGAGACTCGAACGACGACATCGTCAAGCCCCCGCCTCTACCTACCGAGGAGGACAACTACCCGACCGGCAAAGTGAAGCTGTCCAGGAACGAAAAATGGAGAATACTGAAGAACGTGGCGGCCGTGAGCGCCGCTTTCATGGTCCAGTTCACCGCGTTCCAGGGAACCGCGAACTTGCAGTCGTCGATAAACGCTGCAGACGGGCTCGGCACCGTCTCCTTGAGTTCCATTTACGCCGCTCTCGTCGTGTCCTGCATATTTGTCCCCACGTTCCTGATCAAGAGGCTAACGGTGAAGTGGACGCTGTGTCTCTCGATGATGTGCTATGCGCCGTACATTGGGGCGCAGTTCTACCCGGCGTTCTACACGCTGGTGCCGGCCGGCGTCGTGGTCGGTCTCGGCGCCGCGCCCATGTGGACCTCCAAGGCAACGTACCTCACGCAGGCTGGTAGCGTCTACGCCAAGTTGACTGACCAAGCCGTTGATGGAATCATTGTGCGGTTCTTCGGCTTCTTCTTCCTCGCTTGGCAAACCGCTGAGCTTTGGGGAAACTTGATCTCAAGTTTAGGTGAGTTTATATAATAGTTTATACATTACTGTCAGTTATTCCCATTACAAGTCTGAAATGTTTAAAATTACTTAAAAATAATAGAATTCAAAAGTAACTTTATTTGTCTATGAAAGTTTAATGCCTAAACCCAGAACCAATTTGCAATAATATATGGGCTGTACATATAAATATAACGAAGGACAGAATATATCATAAATTTGCCCAAGGCATGGCTGTCTACATAATTACTTTAATCCCACTACATGCTGAGTTCTCAGCAAAAGTTTAATTGTGAATGCAGTGTGTAATATCTCCGGCAGTGTTTTCATCTGGAGTGCACAGTGGGAACACGTCGACGGAGAACACCAGCAAGACGTTGTTGACGTGCGGGGCCAACTTCTGCATGATCGGCGGCGGCCACCACGACAACCAGAACCTGCACCGGCCGCCAGACAGCGAGATATACGAGATCAGTGCCATATACCTCGCCTGCGTCTTCGTCGCAGTACTCATGGTCGCGCTGCTTGTCGACCCTCTCTCCAGGTAACTGAACATGATTGATATATTGCATTCAAGTAAAAATTCATCGTATTGTCAACAAATGCATAAAACATTTTCCTACGTAGTCCACATTTAAGACACCAAAAACTTTAGCAAACAGGATTCTAAACACTCCTAGCAACTGCGTCTTCTTTCTTAGATTCTATTGTTAGATACAACACAATGGTATTTACAAGCAAGCACCGTTCTGTAAATTCAATTTGAACGCTGCCATCGTCTCGTTTTTGCTTCGTGTGTACGCTTCATTTGTTATTTTGATTGATACTTCGCTGACTTTAAAAATAATGCTGCTGATTTTTTGTCAAAAATCGTGATTCTCATACAAGTAATGACATACATGTAATGGCAACGGCCTTTATTCAATTATTCTTTAGTTATATGATGAAGCCTTCTTAGAATTCATAATGGTTCTTCGAAAAAATAATCTCGTCATCAATAGTGGCTGATTGATAAGTTCATAACTCACAAGATTTTTTAGTATTAGTATTCATAGAAATTATTGTATTTTCATAGGTATGGTGAAAAGCAAAGGAAAGCTGACCCTTCGAAGGAATTGACTGGCATCCAGCTGCTTTCTGCCACCGCCTACCAGCTGAAGAAGCCCAACCAGCAACTGTTGATCCCGATCACGCTGTGGATAGGAATGGAACAGGCGTTCATTGGTGCTGATTACACTCAGGTACGTACAGATAAACTTTACAGATGTAAATTGTTTGTGTCGTATTTAACTTCCAACATTACATGTGCCGTTAATGTGCGACGTTAAGTGATTGAAAACTATTGAAGCGAGACGGACGTTTAACGCTGTTGTATTTTTTCAGGCATACGTCTCGTGCGCTCTGGGCATTCGCTCGATTGGTTACGTCATGATCTGCTTCGGGGTGGTGAACGCGATATGTTCGCTCGTGTTCGGTTCCGCCATGAAGTTCATAGGAAGGTTTCCTATACTGGTAATGGGTGCGGCGCTGCACTTGGGGCTGATCGTGTGGCTGCTCATCTGGAGGCCGAACCCCGACTCGCCGACCGTGTTCTTCGTGATCTCCGGCCTGTGGGGCGTGGGCGACGCCGTCTGGCAGACACAAGTAAACGGTCAGTATTATAAATAATAATGAGCTAATAGAGGTCGAATATCAACGTACTCGCGATGCTCCCCGTCGACCTTGGGCTGTTTGTTGTTTTGTTAATGTATTGTAAGCGGAAGATCGTTCAAGTTCGAGTCGTGTATGTCTAATCGCGGTGATGTGCGCTCGTGCACTCGTGGTACTTGTTTTGCGATCATAGGTGTCGTGGGAGCACAGCAAGCGGCATTCAGACGAACGCAGCACGTCGGCCGATTGGCTGGGGGCGACTGGTTCGCAGAACGGGTTCTGTTCCCATCTCAGTTACTAAGCAGCGTACGCTCGTTCGGTCCGCCACTACACGCGATTCTGCAAACATATGACTTATAATATTGGGTCGGCAACTAAGTAATTGCGGATTTTACTCATAGATGGCTTCAGTTGAATTTTTAGGTTTGCTGGCGTAGTCCAAGTGTAAAACACATTTTGTTATTTGATAGTTGGCAATTCAGCTATCAATCAGTAAAAAAAGTTTTTTGATCGGTTGCGTAGTTTTCGTTTGGCGTTCGTTGAAAAACTGAAAATTAAAAGGAACAATATGGTCATTTTTTACTTTTTTTTTCGCAAAGGAAAAACGCATCGCAAGCTCACCAACAGTTGTTTGCTGTTTATGGCAACGAACCTGGATTGGCAATTAAGTAATCGCGGATTTTCAAGTTTTTGAACATAGCCAAGTTGTTTTAAGTGGTTTTCAATGCATGTATGTGATACACGAAGCTTTTCTGCAATATCAGGAGTTATACTGTGACGATCCGAATCGATTATTGCTTTGATAAAGTCGTCATTAACTTCAACTGGGTGACCAGAGCGTTTTTCGTCTCTGAGTGAAAATAACCAGAACGAAATTTGTCCAACCAATTTTGACACTGCCGTTCTTTTAGGGCTTCGTCACCATAAATAGCACATAACTTTTTGTGAGCTTGCGATGCGTTTCCCCTTTACGAAATTAAAAAGCAAAATATGGCAATAATTTTCCTTTTGATTTTCCATTTTTCAACGAACACCAAACGAAAACTACGCAACCGATCAAAAAACTTTTTTTACTGATTGATAGCTGAATTACCAGCTATCAAATACAAAATGTATTCCACACTTGGACTACGCCAGCAAACCTAAAACTTCAACTGAAACCGTCTATGAGTGAAATCCGCACTTACTTAGTTGCCGACCTAATAATATACCATATTATATAATTAACTTCTGTTTCTTCTGCGAAACATAATGACGAAATAAACTATGACTTATTCATATATCCCTTTTAGTAACTAAAAGCATTCATAAACTGAATCTTCTATAAAATGTCCATAAAACTACGTGTACTGACAGCATAATAAAGTTAAGTTATATTCACATCGATGCACAATTGTTATTGAGCTATAAATTCTTTGTCAGGAATCGCAATGACTTTATTATCTCCGATATTGGTATCACTTTATAGACATAAGTGAAAGTGTACTGAATAGGAGCATTTGCGATCGAAATGAATGATTCAATACTCATCTATCATTTTATATATCGTTGAATGTAAAGAATTATACGACGATCTTTTCTTTAATTTCCTGCTGAGTTAACAAATATTGATTTTAATTGATAACAGTCTATCATTTTAAAAGTCAAAATAAACGTTCCAATGAAAGAATTAGTGGTAGCAAAATAATACTAGAATTTTAGAACCAAATAAAGACACCAAACATTGTGTAACAAATAGTCGAGAACATGAAGCAACCCGACAATCGCTTAACGAACAACTTATCTAATACGTATACATGTAATAAATTGTAATTGACGATTGGTCTGTTACTATTCGGCACGATCATTTTTAATGAACCGAGGAATTCGCTTTTTTCACACTATTTTCTAAGGACTCAATTTAGCAGGCCAGTGTAGAAAAATACCTAAAATTACCTTTTTGTGACTATTTCGCCCCGGGCGTTTCTATAGCAAGAATAAACGTGAATAAACTGTCGAGGTCTAACTCGCTGTAATGGTTTTTTAGCCTCATACTAATCATTAACAGCACTCAACGCATTAAGAGCGGACATGTGCCAATTAATTTCCGATAGTCAATTATATGTTAATGAATTAACCACGATTGGGCATGGATAAATACCATTTTATAAAAATTAAATATCCGAACGTAGATTGTGAAACCATGCATTATTGCATATGACTTAACTAAAACTGTGCTGTTGACTAACGCAATTGATTGCCAATAAACTATTTACCAAAAAGTAATGATTGAAGGTTCGTAACAATAGCAATTTAACTATGTGCCAAACATTTATTAGAGACGTTAATTTTACCATAAAATTTCCTTACATAAAAGTGAAACATGAAATAATCGTTTAGTAAGACGGTGTGTACATTGTAACCCTTTGTATTGCAGGCTTGTACGGAGTTCTGTTCAGACGAAACAAGGAAGCTGCATTCTCGAACTATCGCCTGTGGGAGAGCGCCGGGTTCGTGGTCGCCTACGCCTACTCCACGCATCTTTGTGCCAGAATGAAGCTTTACGTAATGATGGTGGTCCTGCTCATCGGTGTAGCCGGCTACATAGTCGTCGAGATTCTGCACAAGAGAAAGGTAAACCTTGGCTTCTATAAAGGGTTAGTCGGCCTTTAGAGAGCGGGATCTAACGCAATCCGACCATTATATTGCGTTACAAATAAACCATCGTAGTTTACATACGAATATTTAAAACAATTCTTGTTGCGGCGACAAATTCGCACACTTTGTACCACTCACAAAAGGTTGCAAATAATTTCGTCACGAAACTTAATATCAATACGACCTTGCATAGTAGGTCGTTGGTTACGTACGCGGTGTACTGATAGTGAATTTCTCTGCAGGCCCGTCGTCTGAAGGCCATTGCGGAGGACCCGACGGTCGCCGCGGAAGCTGCCAAAGAACCGCAAGAGGAGGACGACGAGAAGGATGAGATCGACGACGAGATCATCATCACGCACCTGTAGGGCGCCGCGGGAGTGTCGTGTGTCCAGCCGAGCGAGCTGCGCCGGTGCGGCCCGACCCGCCTGCGCCGACACAAACAAAATTATATTCTGCCATAAACACAAACCTTCTGGGATACACGTACAAAATTATATGCTGTCGTTTCCATTATAAACTCGAATGTAATTAGATTTATTTATGTATCCGATAGGTGTATAAGAATCGACTTGTGAAATCGTAGACATCATTTTAAACTTTACAAGTACAAACAATACTGCAGGCCTGCCTAATGCAATGCTCAGCCTGAAATCGAATACATTTTCATAATCTCTCCAATTAACGATGATGGGGCAACAATCATGATTTTAAAAAATATTTTTTACTTTACGACATGACATGATATTATTAATATAATAAAATAAAAAAGAATTTAAAATTTTTAGACTTGAATATTATAAGATTATTTTTTTATAATACAGTATACATAATTATAATATCTCTTTTAAAGTTTATTTATAATAAGCTCTACAAAAGTGATAATTTTAATAAGCATTTTTTTAATATATAATATGTTTTTACAGTCAGATAGATTTATTATTTGAATTATTTTATTTTAAATCGTGAAAGTGTATATATATTTTTAATTTATTTCCATAATCAATTAATTTATATATTAAAATTATATTTTATAATCACACACGCGTTTAGCGCAAGTAGTCGTCCGTCACCAAAGCGCGACACGACTCATTTTATATTCAATGAATTATTTAAATTCCGTTTGTTATTATTTATTTTTATAACTTTTATTGGTATCTTTTGACCCAAAGTAATACTGTTTGACTCTTATGTAATTTTAGAATGTAGTTGATTCATAAAAAGTAGAAGTGACCGAAAACTGAGAATTTAAAATTTAAACTATAATAATGCTAGAATTGTTGCAACAAAACAGTGGTTATTTCGTAGATTGTTTTAATTTTGATTGGACTATAAGTTCATGGTTTTACGATTCAGCCAATGGAGCCCCCTTTCCATTAAGATGCGTCACGATTTAGAAGAAATAGACTAGAATTTAAGATAATGGTGCGATTCTAGCATTGTTTTTAAAATGTTGAGTTTCTTTGCAAGCTTCCTTAGTGATTTATATATTCAGGATGGTTGCATTTTAGCTACGCAAGGAAAAACACAAATAATTGTCGTCCTGTTTCGGTTCCAAACGTAACTGTAGGAAAATACCTATTTATTATATTATTTATTTATATTAAAAATTCCGTAATAGCGCATTATTTTATAAACGTTGTTATTTAAAACGTTTTAAATGTTTTATTTTTGTGAAATCTCGGTTATCTGCTGAATGCGAGGTGTGCGCATTAGGAACACGAAAAGGCTGCTCAATTGTTTAAAAATTGTGATGTTTTAATATTTTATTTGCTGTTGTGTCCCGACAGATGGCGGTACGGTCAAATTATATTTAATCTTCAAAAAATTTTGGAGATGGATCTGAGATTATTTAAATTATAAAATTAACACGTACACATTACGCTCGTGAATAGGTCACATTTTTAAACTTAGTGCCGCCATCTGTCGAGTATACAGGGAACTAAAATAATGTAATTAACACAACAATGGAGTTTGTACCGATATCGCAGCCGGGTTACTGGAACCGACGTGTTTCTATACGGCTATGTGGTTGTCAAGACGATCGTGGCGTGTACTGATGGCTAGCCGATGTTATGGCTTCGTAGTCTCGTCGGTCGGACACACGATACAGTATTGTTTTGAAGAATGCCTAGCCGCACTCATTGTGACGCGTGGATTTTACGATCTGGCTGCGATCAACACACGCAGTACTTGTTAAATAATGTAGTGTATATTTAAATAATTAACAAAAAAAGACAGCTACGAGTCTTGTAAAAATAGTAGTGTTTTTGAATTTATTATACAAAACCGTTGCAACTGCGGTAGCAAATTTATTCGTAATCTAAGGTATCTAGATCAAATAAATTAATATTATTATTAGATTAAGCAGTTTTATAAATACGTAGTTGAATAAGTTTAAACACGTGAACGTTTAAAATTTTGGTGACCAGTGCGAAGTGTCTAATTAAGAAATACTTTTTTTCAAATAAGCGACGTATCACCATTGTCTGTGGAGGGTCACAGTTTTAAACGCGACGTACTTGTTAAGTTTATTAGTTATGTGTAAGATAACATGGCGGCCTGCCTGAACGTGTCTTTATCACATTAAGGTTGCTTCATATATTCGAACGCAATACAGATTTCATCAACGCCAATAAGATTATGAGAATGAAATATTTTTAACTACAGTGTCAAATTTTAATCATAATGATGTAAGAAAATAATTAAAAATGTTTAATGAAATTATTCAAAAACGTATTTTATTATTTAAAATTGTTTCGTTAAACAATATTTTAATGAACCCATGTACTAAGCGATCGATGTACGATAGGTAGGATAACAAAACCACGTGATAATTAACAGTAAAATGTATAAAATATAAGCATTAAATTAGTGTAAATTAAAAATATTTTAGTTACAGCGAAATACGGCTATTATAATAAATAAATTCATTTGAAGTAACATTTATTATGTATTTTTTGTTTAGATGAAAATATATTATTTTATTAATGATGTCATATGAATTTGTGATGAAAATAAACTTAAAAATTGTTCTTGAATTTTTTCAGTTTTAATCTATAGTTGACTCTCAAATTAACAATTTAATCGTTACATACACTAACAGGACCTGTCCTGTTTCGTGTTTATGCGTATGTATATAAAAGCATCACCCTATGTATATATTTATAGGCACGGACCTTCTTCTAGCTGGGAGGTTTTATTCAACTGGCCTAGTGCGTATTGGCAGACTACCCACATAATAAATCTTTCCTCGCAATATTTTGCATTCGCCGTGAAAGTACTTAGTATTTACTATTGTGAATATCCACATATATTCCAAAAGTCAGTGGTTTGTACGCGCAGCTGCCGAGATTTGTCTCGGACGCGCGCCTACACCCCGAGGCTATCACAACACAAGTACACTCTAATATACAGTACCCATAACATTAAAAACGTTCCAACAACGTGCGTTGAAGGTCACCCAGGAGGTGGACTGATGATCTACCTGGAGCCGCTGGATGTAAGAGCGCTTTCGAAGTCTGAGAGAAGCAGTGGACGGCTTTCGACTGATGATGATAATAACCCACAAAATTAAAAAGAAAGTAATTTTCTCAGTCGTTTTTATCTATTATAATACCGTGTAGATATATGTAGGTACAGACACGCTCTTGCCTATATCCCGAAGATGTACCTAATAGTGCAAGTCAGTATCCACGTTTCACCAATCGTTTCTTAAGGCCTTTGTTACAAGGGAGGATTTGTTAGATTTTCACTGACGATTCCCTTATCTAATATATCTGGAAAGGCCTCGTTTCCTTCATCATCATCAGCCTTTATTCGTCCACTGTTGGACATAGGCCTCTCCTTTCTCATTTCCTTGCCAGCACATAATCATGTATACCACCACACTTCACAGAGAAACATCCATAATCCCTACAGAGCAACAGTGGAGAGAAAAAAAATATCTGGGATATAACTTTTCCCTACCGGGGTATCTGATCTGGGACCTCTATATCGCACCGCACAGACTTTTATCGAGGGATCAAGATTGAGGTTCATATATAGTTTAGTACAAAAAAAAGTGTCGAATGCCGAATAATGAATGCGATTGTCTTTTATAAATCTACTTAATCACTAATGTGGATATGAAAAACAAATTAATATTTAAATCGTTTTCTATATAGTGTTTACTTAGTCGCAAATCGAGTAAGCTTCACCGATAAGAAAATATCGCCTACTTAGATAAGTAGGTACCATAAGAGTCATTCCGTCGTTCCGGATTTTTGTGGGTTTTTATTATATTCTTAAGTAGTTAAATATGTTATTCCCAAGCTACATCTTCGAGAACCTAATAGGTACGAGGAGAAGTGCTATGTAAACTGTCTCCAATACAAATCAAACCTTCCTACAAAAAGCGTTTTACGTCTATTATCTCTTGGTAAAAGAATCTTCCAAATTATTTTACTCTTTTTGAATTACGTTTTAACTGCCCAAGGAATTACCAAATTATTAAGTTTTACTTCCCATTTCACACTTTTTAGACACAATAGGTAAAACAAAAACAAAATAATACATCACTAAAACGGCGTCAAAATGAGACTAGGAATTCGCGAAACGGGAAGCTGGAGGTTCGATCCCCGAGACTAATACATATTTGTGTAAACCACAATGTTCAGAATCTCGTGTTTGTGAGACCGAAAACTCTCCTTTTAGCCGACTTACAAAAAAAGTTATCAATTCGTCTGTATTCTTTTTAATACCCACGACACAAGACTTGATGATTGGTGAGCACCAAGTATTTTACTGCATTGTATGTGTATTTATTTTGTTACTTAGCTATATTTGTTTCCTGGTGATTGAAGCGCATTTTTGCACAGGCGCTAAAAGCATCATTATCATCAGCCTAAAGACGTCCATGACTGGACATAAGTCCCCCAAAGACTTCCAAAATTTTCTGACGGAAATGACCTGCATTCGGCGGATTCTCGCGAATTTCGCCAAATCCTCAACTCAAACACGAAGCATGACTCATAAATAATTCAAGCAATTTTTCGTAAAAGTTACTTTGCGTTAAGTAGCATCAGGCTCGCGTTGCCTTAGTTTATCGATTTTTTAGGTTTAGACGGTAACTTTACACCTCACAACATTAATGGGATAAACTTACCCTCTGCTTTTTCTACTCTTCTTTTTACGTCACATGTCGCCAGTGCCTGTATTCTTGGAAACTCTCTCGTTTTATTGACGGAGCTATGGAAAAACTTAACCTTGAATTGAATCGTTTAATTTTTTTTATACTAGTATTAAAATAAGGTTATATACGTCCGCTCATTTACGTCCCACTGATGGCCATGGGTCTCCTCTCTACCATTGAAAGAATAAAGGCTCGGCACCCGCGACTGCCGAGTTTGTTTGAGTTGAAGGTTTCTATAGTAAAAGTAAATCAGATAGAAACCCTTAAAGGGAAGAACGTACGATCACTTACCTGACGTTCCAAAGGCTTATTGATGAAAGCAAAAGAAAACTATTAGTGGTGGACTTAAAACTTTTTGAAAGCGCCAATGCGGTTTCTGTGTTATTTCCTACCTTCCTGTTTCCTACCTTCCTGTTAGGTACCTATCTTTCTAAATATATCACTAAAGAATTTTCTATTTTATTAATTGCAAAGCCTGATATTGTTACCTTTTATCCATTCTTAACGACTGCTTCGAAATACTCAACACTTACTTGTGAAGATACTTATTATAGAGCATAAACAGACACGGACAGACCCCTCTATAGATTGTCATTTACCATAGTAACATAACAAACTGCAATAAGTTCCCACAGGCCAACATGCCGAACTTTTTTCAACAGCAGCAATAAAAACAAAATATCGACATTCGAATCGAATTACTAAAATTCTTATCGAATACCAATATCAACCGTCACCGTACTAGATTTATTTCGTAAATCTTGTTTATAGGTATTTCCCTCAGTACGTGTGACCTCTTTAATCCCAGTGGAAGTGGAATATATTGGCAAGGGGCATCCCATACAAAGACAATATAGATAACCGTCGTATTATTTTTACCGACAATCTGTTTGTGCTACGAAGCTTGTGATAAATGATAATGGACAATTTCTTTCAACCCTCGTTTTTATTTATGTCTTAAATAAACAAATATTTGGTTAATAAATATATGCCTTATACACATTTCCAGGCTAATACACAACAAGAAATAAAATTGAGATTTTAAAGTCAAGCCACTTCAGCAAGTTTGTCACCTACAAAAAAAGCTCAATGTGGAAAGTTAAAAAAATCCTGTCTTCTATGTACTAAAAATAATTTAACCATATCTATCTAAGTACAAAATTAATGAAAAAATAGCTAGCAAACAATAACACTATAAACATCTTTGTAATTTATTTATAGCAACATAAAATCGATAAAAACGGACGTAATCCAAATTCATTATCTTGTGTTATGCGATATAAATTATATTATTTTCGATCAGATTGTAGCTTTACAAGATTAAGAAGCATCACGGCTGATAGCGGTGGGTATTAAAAAAATAAAATGGGCACGTGATCTTGCGATAAGTTTCTATTATAATATGCACATGTAAATGGGCCTTTTTGTCTGCAATCGTACTTTTTTAAATATGTAGAACAAAAGCCTAAATTTTTTACAATGTGCTTTAAAATGTTATCAACACTCCAAATGATTATTTGGCGGCCGATTGACGCGACTGCTCTATTTGCGGGTTCGATGACCGCACCAATGAATGCATGAAAATTAAGTAATTATGAAAAACATATCTTTTGTTTAGCACCTATCAGTGACGGTACTTCTATTAAAGCCCAAATTCTACTGTGCCTTGCGAAATTTCGAATAATAATTTCTAAGCTTTAAATTTTTGTTTAACAAATGCGGTTTTACATATAATGAGAACATATTGACGCGACAATAAGTAATAATTATAAATAGTCCAGGGTCGATAATTTTTAAAACCAAAAAAATCATAATAGGATGAAACCCATTAGAAAAGGAGGGAAATATGATAAAAATGAAAGGAAAAATAATTTACGGGCGATCTGAGGTTGGGAAGGGGGTGGGGGTGAGGTTTTAAGGGTAAAAAACGGTTTTTCTCGATTTCCGGCAAAACTAAAAGTCCTATCGAAAAAAATCAAATGGAAAAGTTGTAGATAATAAAAAGATCTAAAACTTTTGTATTTACACTTTTTTCACATAACCTCAAAATTTATGTGAAAAATTCAAAAAACCAAGTTTTTGGTTTTTTATTTTTATCTTTTACAAAAAATTTTTTTTTTTAACGAAATTTTGTGAAAACTTACGTTTTTATGTCCCAAATACGCTGTAATTTATTTGATTAAAAATATTTATTTTTTCACCTTATTTTGAATTAATATCGAAAAAACACCCTAATTTTCAATCGAAAATTCACCCGTCAAAATATCAGCTTTTTTCAAAAAGTTGGTATGGTTTCTGTTCGTTGAAATCTCTACTTTCCGATGGTGAAAAAAAATATATATGTTACTATGGTAAATCTTCTCAGAAAACGCAAAAATTAATTTCAATCTTTAGGTTATGTTAAGCTAAGCATACTATTTTTTAAAGAAAATATTACGATTTTTATGGTTGAGTTGATTGATACAGATAAAAATAGAGATAGTATTTACCTTCCTATGCAGATTCGAAAAGTTTTATTGTTTTTTTAAGTAAACTTGTCACAATTATCTTCAAGAAACTCAGCGTGCACGTGTATTTTTATAAACGATGTTGTATACTTTACTGTATTTCGAATACTGGTTAGGCTAGCGGTTGTAACAGCTGCTACGAAATATATAGTATATAATAGTAGGTATGTAGTAAGACCCAGACCGGCGGGTCTTAAAACTTTTCGAATCTGCATAGGAAGGTAAATACTATCTCTATTTTTATCTGTATCAATCAACTCAACCATAAAAATCGTAATATTTTCTTTAAAAAATAGTATGCTTAACTTAACATAACCTAAAGATTGAAATTAATTTTTGCGTTTTCTGAGAAGATTTACCATAGTAACATATATATATTTTTTCACCATCGGAAAGTAGAGATTTCAACGAACAGAAACCATACCAACTTTTTGAAAAAAGCTGATATTTTGACGGGTGAATTTTCGATTGAAAATTAGGGTGTTTTTTCGATATTAATTCAAAATAAGGTGAAAAAATAAATATTTTTAATCAAATAAATTACAGCGTATTTGGGACATAAAAAGGTAAGTTTTCACAAAATTTCGTTAAAAAAAAATTTTTTGTAAAAGATAAAAATAAAAAACCAAAAACTTGGTTTTTTGAATTTTTCACATAAATTTTGAGGTTATGTGAAAAAAGTGTAAATACAAAAGTTTTAGATCTTTTTATTATCTACAACTTTTCCATTTGACTTTTTTTGATAGGACTTTTAGTTTTGCCGGAAATCGAGAAAAACCGTTTTTTACCCTTAAAAACTCACCCCCATCCCCTTCCCAACCTCAGATCGCCCGTAAATTATTTTTCCTTTCATTTTTATCATATTTACCTCCTTTTCTAATGGGTTTCATTCTATTATAATTTTTTTTCACTTTTCATTATTTTTAAAGGCTTCTACCCTGGTCTAAAACTGTATGTTACAAAATTAACGTGTAACAGGCTTCAATGGAAGTACCGCCTTTGCCACTTACGACTTACTTACATCGACGAAAGAGTTATAAAGCGTATTAAGTTTTGACACCTGCAAGGGACTGAAAGTTTGAGTTTGTGGCTTGCCAGCTCAGCTTAAAAACCACAGTCCAGTAGTTGCGACCGATCTTGGTCGTTTGCCAAGATTCTATGCCAACTTACCGACCAAAAACTAGGCCTACCGGCCCTGCATAACATCTAGCGCCTAGCATTAACTTATCTCTATGCTATGCTCTAGATGTTAGTCTAGGCGCTGAGGATACCTAACTCCGTAGGAATAGTAGAAAGGGTTTAAGAACTGTTTCTATTAGTGTCCCAATCATTTAGGTACACACACATTTTATTGGACTTTTTAAGGATTTTGTATTCACTAACATTTAATGGACGGAAGTACTGATCTTAGACCTAAGTGATATAAATTATATAGAAAATGCCATTTTCTCACGCCAAGTTTCTACTTTGAAATTACTTATCTACATATTTACTCCTACAATCTGTATATAATTTGTGGAATGGTAAAACATATCATTTGCCTACTGAACTAAATAACATCATCATCATCATCATCATCAACCCATATACGCCCACTGCTGAGCACGGGTCTCCTCTACCATTGAGAGGGTTTAGGCCATAGTCCACCACGCTGGCCTAGTGCGGGTTGGCGGACTACACACCTAAGAAATTCCTAAGAACTCTTAGGTGTGCAGGTTTTATCACCGTTAAAGCAAGTGATAATTCATTGTGAATACACACATAACTTCGAAAAGTCAGAGGTGTGTGCCTGGGGTTCGAACCCGCGACCGTCGAGATTCTCGACCGCACGCCCAAACCTCGAGGCCATCACTGCTTTTACGCGCCATTCAATTTCGCCATACTGCACAAGGTTGTTGAAAAGCAAAGAAGCCCAGATCATTCGTCATTGGCAATTCTCAATGAGTACAAAACAAATATTGGCAGATGTGCGAATATTTACTAATTGTTCGTCATCTGAACTAAAATATTCGCCCGTACATACGCAGACAGCATTGTCTAATATTAGATATCACGTGTAACGGTCTAGCCAAGCCCAATGTTACATACAAATAAAGGATGATTAGGCCCTACTAGAATAGATCGTGAGGCAACCTGTACATGTAAAATCCACAGGAATTCCTTAGATGTCCGGAGAGATAATAGGGGTCGGGGCCCAGCAGTGGGACATATACTCGCCGATATATAGGCCCTTCTCTAGAGTTCCATGGTGCCGAAGATGTTCTGTTGACCTGTAAGTAATTATACTGGTAAGACTGCCAACATAAACAGAGTTACTTTTGCAATTATAATAGCACCTGGCTCAATCTTAATGTTACAGAAAAGAGAAGCATTCGCCCAAAAACCAAAGAATCATCTCTACGTCTAAAGCAAATTTCGAACGAATTTGTGTTTGTTGTAAACATTATCATAAGCTGAAAATATGTTATTACCGCATTAATAAAATTTAAGGTGCAATAAATTGTTGTCATAAATTTATGACAGAAAAGACGAATCGGGCTCCCGGTTGGGGATATATTCACCAAAGTAAATGTACTTGACAAATAACCATTTGTTCCTTATTACGCGAGTCTAAGGAATATAGCTAGTGAAACATTGATGTAGAAATACGTCAATACCAAAGGAATCGTCGGTGTGTTAAGAACACGAGTGAATATGTACATCATGGGTCTTGTATTTTTGCGGAGCTGGCAAAATAATAAATGGCGGCAGTGCATGAATATCCATGCACTCACACCTCGTCTTAGAGGTTTCGAATTGATGATTAATGGACTTTTCGTAATAGGAATACATGAAGAATTTTTCTCTAATTCCGTAGTCACAATAGTTAAACGACATAATAATGAAGTTATACCCAAGTTCAGCATTGCCCTTCTGTCTGCAGAATGTGATTACACTAAATACACCTCGATAAAGGTGTTTTGACAAAATGTTATCTAAATGACCGCACTTCAGCCAAAACCTACACGGGTACGACGCCAGTAGTCACATAAGACTCTATGCGCATACAAATAGTGTTGTTATTGCTATTTGTGGGTATTTTTCGAAATGCACAATAATTTAATGATAAAATGAACCTAAATACTTTAATCTGATAACGGGATTCATGGCACTAAATGTACTATGCCCTCCATGGCATGTATTCCTGAAAATATGTATTATAGGGACGTTAAAACGTATGTACTGTTACAACGTTGAGATAAAAATACTCGGTTGCTTTTGAAGAGATAGAAAACGGTGTATTTCTACACTAACATTTGGCCGACTTTTTTGTCTCCTGAATACTCATTACTCATAGTAGAGTCGATCCTACTATTCAGTAAGATCTATTACTACTATTAATACTATTTTTGTGGCTACTGAGAAAAGCTTATCAATGACATCTTGCCTCTATTATAATTTCAATTACTACTAGATCGTATCGGAGGTCCACCATATGTGATTACATACCTGGGTAGGGTCAAGTGCTATCTGGTTTCTTCAATAGCATATTTTCAGTGATTCATATTGAAAATCGAGCCCAGTGGCATGCCACAGGAGAGGCCTATGTCTAGCAGTGGACGTGAAAGGCTGTTGATGATGATGATGATGATGATGATGAGATTTTCAGTAGCAGCATGAATATAAAAATACGATTTAGAAAGAGCTAAGCTCTTTTCCTTTTCCATCCATTCAAGCCAATACGTAAAAAATATAAAAATCCTCGCTCACACACACCCACACATATTTGTATATTTAGGCGATTTCACGAATGAGTTTCTATTAGACATGACAAACCAGTTCTTTCAAAACTACCTTCGCTATAAAAATTCAAGCTGCCTACGATTTCAAATGTGTGCAATATTTGTTCCACAGAAAAAATCGCGGAGTTTATTTTTAGTTTTTTATTAGTAGTTTTTATTTCTAGCAACCCTATATATTATTATTTACCCTTTATTTCTAGCATATATTTATTTCTGAAATTAACTACAAGAATTTACAATTTGAATCATTTTATATCTTCGGCAATTTTAATTCTCGTTGTTCCGTAAGAATTATAGTCTAGACTCGACAACAATACTGAAGCCTCAGAGTCAATCAGAACATTATGACTTTACTATTGAGAACTTTCAGCCTATGAGTGAGATTAGCAAGAATCTTCTTAAGACGTAGAAGGAACGACGGTGGCCTATAGAATAAAACATTAGGGCTGGTCAGTACTTCGAGAGCGCTTACGATGACTCATTAAACACTTAGACAATGTAGCCTCTAAATTCAGTCTACATGTCACAAATGTTCGTGATCGCTTCAGGCTTCAAACAATGATTTTTCTAGCTTAGAAATGTAAGCCACTACCATGCTCTTGACACAAGCTCTAAATCATACATAAACGTAATGATTTCATTGGATATGGTGATTACCTTTTTATTTCTTGGGTTGTACGATTAATACTAGGTCGTCATGGAGATTTACACCAACGGTGGGATCTATTTGGATTGATATATATTCATAACGAATAGTAACAGACAAACTTCCTATTCAAAGTTCTACACCTTATATCAAACTGGATCCGTTAGATGTCGCTGGCAGTCAAATATTGATTCTTGATGATCCTATAGGAGGCA
The DNA here is from genome assembly GCA_030295005.1 of Cephonodes hylas. Taxonomy (NCBI): domain Eukaryota; kingdom Metazoa; phylum Arthropoda; class Insecta; order Lepidoptera; family Sphingidae; genus Cephonodes; species Cephonodes hylas. Next base: position 7,241,782 of record AP025360.1, on the reverse strand, counting down.
AGCCTACTTTGGATCAACGCCTACTATCGTTACCTCTATAGCTCAGCAAGTGACCCTTTTACTTACTTACTTACTTTTTATTTAAACCTCCTTCATACATAAAAGTGATAAATCAAGTAGTAGGTACCCGTGGTGCTCTAAAACTTTCAAATCGTGAGTACGTTGAACCAATGCTATAAAATATAGAAATAGGGGGAAAATGGTTATAGTTAGAGTGAAAGTCTATTGAAATCTATAAGGTAAAACTAGTCACCTGACATGAAGTACATAAAGTGCTCCGATATCCACGGCTAAATTTGCAATATTTGATGCGCATGAAATAAAACTACGCATTAACTTCGTAATACTTATATAATATATGGAGATTTAAGTGGCTTGCAATATACACAGCCCACCTGACAAAATTCGCAGGTCGCCTTACGACACAAGCAAACAATCGGCTCTCGTTTAAACTAATAGTAACCTGATTTTTAATTACCTACATAGCATGCCGAAAGCGCGAAGGCTTCGTGGTCATGTGCCAAAAAATAGTATTTGCATATATTTAAACGTCTGCCTGTTCAATGTTGTTTCAACGGGCTGTCACTACCTCGTTGTTACCGCGACACTTTCGTTTATGTCATGCATTTTACAACTTTCTTTATCTTCGATATATTAGTAAAAGTCAACCAAAAGGAGCAAGGGCTCCAAGACTTCGTTTTAACTTTAGACTTACTGTGGGTTATTGTTCAAATTTTGGGTATTGTAAAGGGATGTCGTCACAAATATGTAGTTTAAATTAATGTCACGGTGCCGGTTTCATACTACCTATAATATTTATGAATACAATGTATTTGGATTAACTGGTCTAAGTTTTCTTTGTTTTATTTCCGATGTCTATTTTAATTTCGGTCATAACATCAGTCTGATATAGCGGTTGAATGACCCAGATATTTTTTTCAAATCGCAAATGATAATTTAATGAATTCTATACTATAATTATTTTACGGTTTTATTCATCCTGTTAATTTAGTCCTTCTCTTACATATCAATCAGGTAATCAGATATGTTTTGAAAGCACAGCGTAAAATTTAAATCTATATTTTTTTAATAATTGTTTATATATAAGTATCTTAAATAAATTTCGTTGTATAACTTCGTCATCAAAGGTCAACAAACAACGACGGTAAACACATGGTACAAATTTATGCTTTCGTAATCGTGTCTAAGATGCGCTTATCATGTAAATGTATAAATGACGTGTAATCTCAGGGGCGCACCCTATGATGGACCAGACTTTGTGGAATCCCTGGTTACGTGTGGAGCCAAACGGTAATTTTCACCACTTTCGTTCAGATAATTCTCTATTAAACCAACTTCAGGAGGAGAAGGAGGTTCTCAATTCAAATTAAAAAAAAAACAATGTTATATTAAAAACAATGCATCATATTTTTACAAAGATAACTATCAACCAAATAAGTAGGTTAATGCTGATATCGCATTCCATAAACGAACGTTAATCAGTTTCACCTCTACATTGCCGGCGAATAATCATACTTTATTAAGTATGCTATTGCATTATCAGACAAAAGAAAATTATAAGATTTTGGGTGCTTGCATGCTCGGGGTTTGACTGGAAAGAGGAGGGCGTATGGATTTAAGAAAATAACTACGCTCACACAAAACTGTCGATATTTTAACGTCAAACAAACTGCTGAAAGTAATGCAGTAAGCCAAAAATGTTATAACTCACAAACAGAGTATGGTTAACACGATCATTTGGTAAGACCGTGGCGGACCATGAATTCTTTAAAACAAATCTAACGGAAGTCAGCCCTTGCATGGAATATTATGATATCAAGCCTCTTCTGCAGATAATTTAAATAAGTATTACACTTTTTAAACATTCCATAGAATAATTGTATATTGCACTAATCAAAGATGATCTTTACAATTAATGTAATAAGACAATTCTCACTCAGTCCACCGCTGATAACTTTTATTCGCCTTCGATTAATGTTCGGTGAGGACTTTAAATGTATGTATTTATTACAAATTTAGGTTATTTTACTTGCAGTAACTTCACACTATTACGCTTCGTTGCCGTTTATTTAATAACAGGAAAATCCTCAGAATGTTTTGTAGCGTCTTTTTTTAGTGAAGAATAGGAGTAGTTAATAATAATAATTGATGCAAATTAACAGTTTTTACTTTGTTTTCAAAATGACCAAATTTTTCTTAGTGTATAAAATAACAAAATTACGAAAAACATAGGTTAAGACCGATCCCCAAGATGACGATCGAAAGCCTTAAAAGTTCGTGGCTTGAAATTGGACTTGCGATTTAGATGTTTTGGTTTTTCCAGTTGACTATTTTCCGCGTGAAGTTAAAAAACATTGCCAAACAATCAACACCGATTGTTCCTTAATAGTCCACAGCAGTTTGATGACCGCGGAACATAACAAGTGCAAGTGTCATTACAGTGAGGCTTATAACCTCCCACCAGTTATCGCTATTTAAGGGATTTCCAATATAAAAAAGAGAATAGGACCATCAGAATACCCATCGCATCTACTATACCTACCGTTTCTTTTTTTGGATTATGTTCCTGCCTCTTGTAACCAATTATACACAGAAATGAAATTTACACATCTAAATTGTATTTCGGTTTCCTCTGCTACATTTTAATTGTTAATAACTTCTACCAAATTACTTATACCGGGTATTCTTATGTAGGCATATTTGGATTCGGTAGAAATTTTGAAATATCTCATAATGTTGTTGAATTACCTATAGGTAATAATAAAAAGCTGTCGCATTTTTCAAATAAGGAAAATCCTTATTATCAATCCCGTATAATAAACATAATGGTTGGCGAAATTTTAATTTCTATACAACGCAATAATGATACCTACATATTAAAGAAAAAACATTTAATTTCCCAAATCATAAGTGTCATACACGTATGCCTACGAGATAACTCAACAATTCAATTCTTCTAAAGAGCATTTGCAGTACTGTGCTGACTAACAACACACAATTGCAACTAATAATTGCATCGCTTACCGGTTGACCGCTTACCGGGAGCCAAAACGCGTTTTAAAATTAGGCTTTTAAAAACTTTGACGTCAACGAGTGCGGACATCGAACGTTACCAAAAAGGAACACAAGCTCAGAACTTGTTTGAGCATAGCAACAATACCCTCGGTACGAATATACGGTACGGTTAGAATCTCACCACGGTATCCCCTGCCTGTCGTAAAAGGCGACTCAAAGGGGCCCTTGGAGTCGCTGGGCGCGCTGCGGGGGCGGCGCGTCCTCACTGAAAGTGACCCCGAGCGGGGCGGCGGCACTATGGCCCGTGCACGTCGCGGGCGCCCACTCGCAACCAGGGCGCCCAAATCAAGATAGTGGGGGTGCAACTGCGCCCCCGTCAAATTCGTGAAGGCCGGGACGTTAACGTCCCGGAGGCGCACCAGGCGGCTGCGGTTGACGGTGGGCGCCTCTCGCCCACGTACCGTGGTCGCCCCACTCGGCGCGGTGATGGCCACCGGGGGGTTTTGGTCGGTATGCCGGTTTAGGGATTTTTGTTTTGTTAGGGACCCAGCCCGGCACTAACACCTGCGCGGACCTGACGTCGCCGCGCGCCGGGCTGGAAGACCGGTGACCCCGACATACGCTTCCCGCCCCCCAACCGCCCCCGGGCTGGCGGGAAGTAGAGCCATAATCAGCTTTCCCCTCGATAACAAAAAAAAAAAAAAAAAAAAAGGCCGAGGTGTAATATCTGCGCGCACTTACTAGTTGTTTTCTAATAGAAAACTCTTTCGTCATTCAATTGGACCACTCGATATGTTTTTGAAGCAGTCACGACCATGCTATGACCAGACTGAGTTCCTAAAACTATATATTCTACTAAGAAAAGAATTTGCTTTCTTTCTTCTATACACCTTGAATGAAGAATGAAAAGATTTCTTCCTACTTCAGACATACCTATAATGAAGAATGATTGGCAACCGTTGGAAAAATTTGTACACTGGGATAACGAGGATTTTGGGGGAATCACATTTAACGATCACCCTCTACATAGGAGACGACATGTGTGACTTTTGGTTGCTGTAAATCAAACAAGTTTAAGACAAAACAAGTTTTTGAGTGTTACGGCTCTGAATCTAGAGATAAACAAGGCAGTATTCCGAAACTATTATTGTTTTTGAGTAAATTTTCACTCCTGCGACTCCGACCTGCTATTAAGAATTTTCAAGGGCTAATCTAATCAAACTATGTACCTAATGCTACCTAGAACATCAAGATCACACGACACACGATTGAGGGACGACCATACAGAAGATCCACAGTTGTAATCCACCAACCCATATAACATAATCATTCAACCTGAATTCCCCAAAATCTGGGAGAGTCCTGCGTCTAATAAAGCTAATATAATAATCCACGACTTTTGCTATTAATATTATTTAAACCTAATAATTTGATATTCTTGTGTAAATTATGTAGTTGATATATATTTTTGTTTGCAATATAAATGAAGTTTATAGTGACTAACTTCATAACAAGTTTGTAAAACTGTATGAAACACAAAAAAAATAAAAACAAGCTTGTCAAATATCTCAGCCGTGATACGTAGCTGTTGAAATCGCGGCGATTATAATTTGCCCCTAACAAATATGATTGTCCGACTTCTCTCGTACAAACTTCTAAGAATAATACACGCCATCAAGGTCAATGTTGTGCAAATTTTTCCTTATCTTATATTATAGAATGGTTAGTAAAAAGGACTTTACATTTTAAATGTTTTTTATTAAATTATTATCAGCTATCCGTGTTTCTTATTATATCTAGTAATTAAACAAAGTATAATGTCTGTATACAACTCTCGATAAACTTCAACCTCTGGAAATATAATATCAGGCAATCGCATCTGGCATCCAATCCGGCGGAAGGTTTTACGTCAGCAAATATAACACGAAATAATTATCATTGTTTTTTCGAAATATCTATTAACGCTAATTCTCCAAACAGCTCGGTAAACAAAAAAGAGGGGAGCAGATAAGTGTCCGAAGGTAAGATTGCAATGTATTTATCGAGCAATATTATTTGCAAAGGAACGAAGTTAGTCGCGCTCCGGACCACGTAGTTGACTGTCGTGCCTAGTTGTTAATCATCTCGCTGCGTCATTCTTTTGTGTCGATACGGAGGTTTTGCGAAGTCAGTGTGAAACATGTGGAGCGAGAGTGACGGTGAACGAGAGAACGAGATTATGAGCACGTCCAGCCGCGGCTCCGAGGTGGTGAGGATGGACGAGCGCGCGATCGCCTGCGCCTCCAACCCGGCCCTGCCGCCCGCCAGCCTACAGTTCATCAAGTCAAAGGGCATCCATGTAGGAGACCAGTTCGTCTCCGTCACACAGACAGTGCACAACAACGAAGTCGTCAAAGGTGAGTGACTCTACCTAGTACTTGTACACACACACTTTATCCTGTTGCCTGCAGCGAAGCGATGTTTGTGTTTATGAGCTTGCGCACATTTACAATGTGGTGTATATTTATTTATCCTATAATAATGAATTGTACAATAGCAAATCAAGAAGCGAATACTTCTTTATGTTTTCCTTGAATGTATTTAAGCACATCATTGCCTGTATTGTATTGCATGATTTAAAACAGTTTGGATTTACCAGTGCCTGCTTGTAGTGTTGCAACATGTATTTATTTATTAGTTAATCATAAGTACACCTATATATATTTGTACAGATTAGACAAACTGACGAGACTACTAATGTAATCTATTATATTATTATCTTTTACACAAATTATGACGTACTGAAAGAGGACATGTTTGAACTTGTGTGCATCATGTAATAATTTACGGTACTGTGGCTTTTTGTGTTGATTTCTGTATTTTCGTCGCACAAATCTTAATATATATTTGTCTTAATAGCTACGATTTTATTAGTTTTAATCACATATTATATACCTATTTCTAATAGTTACCTAACTAGGTACACTTAACTAAGTGTTAACTTAAAAGCTAAAATTGACACACATCTTTAGACAAAAAAAAACTAACATTAATGTCGGAATGTGTTAAAAAAGATATGTACAAAATGTTTACGGTAACCGAAAGGAAATTCTTCGATATAAAACGAATTCACTAGATAATTATGTTGTGTTTAATGTTATATATTTAATTACCAGCGTAAAATCCCAAGTGACGTGTACACAGATAACTGCCGTACGTTAAAGCGATGCTCAACCTCAGAACGTTTCAATAAAATAATAACAACTACAGCTAAACATTAAATTAATTCTTTTTTTAGCTTATGATGCAAGGTTTAGTACTAACTATAACTTACTTTTGTCTGCATTATGCCAGCGTGATGGACTAAGGCCAAAACCCTCTCATTTGCAGAGAAGTCCCGCGGCCAGCAGTGGGACGTATAAGGACTGATGATGATGATCCTGATTTTAATTATTTAGTATGAATAAATAACATAACAAAGGAGTTCAAATTTATTAATGCCGCGATGAAACACAGTTATTGTTTTCGGTGATGCGAGCCATTATGCTGCTGAATTAGGCTTGGCGGCCATAAAATAGCATATCAAGTTTTCTTCCGCATATTGTATCATAGAATAAATACATTATACAAGGAAAGAGACAAGATTAAGTGATCTATTGCGTTCGCCCTATAATGCTCTGTACATCGTAAATTAATTCTGTCATTAAGTCACTTTTAATGTAATTATTTAGTAGCAAGTGCAAGAAGCGGTAATAACTCGTTAAATATAGGTAAATAAATGCACTCAACAGCCACATGTACAAGTATCGAAAACTAAGTGAGTCTTTTCAGTCTCACAAACACCCGGATCCGAAATGAATGAGGATCACACAAACATTTTTCATTGTTTGTGAGAGTTTTTTCAGTGATTGTGAGACCGTCCGACCTCTCGTAGTTTTTAATATCCATGACACAAGACTCGCATTTTAATGTGGAGTTAGGACTACGTTTGTTACTGTTGGATGTAAATAAAATAAACATTAGTTTGGTTACAAGGATTAAAACCCGTGGATTCGCGTTTCACATAATATTGTCTACCCAAAGGGCTACGTGAGCCCACCTTGTCTATTTGTTGTAAGATTTCCTAAGTCTAGTCTCATTGTTCAATAGCAGAATCAGTTTGCCTATCAAAGGGATGCGCGTGACGCAACACTGATTATAAATTACTTCACGCGGTAATCGTTCTAGTACATTCCATATCACCTTTCTTTTTATCGCCATAAGGATTCCAAATAACTCTTCTTTATCTTTAACCTATTTAATATGAATAAAGGTAAATGATGAGCAATTTTATATAATTATTAATCGCTAAATAAAATTATAATACTTTCATGAATATGCATCAGCTACTTGTCACGAATTTCACTTGTGCGAAATCAAAAATATTGAAAACAATTGTGTTGGGGACTTATAACAAAACAATCATTTTTAGCGTAAACTTAAACAAAAAATATTACATTGCAATTTATGCACCAATCCTTGTATTTTTAGATTTAAAATATTGCAAATTACACGTACCATATTTCATTTTGAAATTATTAAAATATTCATTAATAAATATAATAATCAAATGTTTATAAATAAATTGATGTAATTTGGTCGTCGTGCATTTTAGAGTCAACTTATATAAAGAATATTTAGAAACTTAAAGTCTTTCATCACCCAAAACCTCGCAAGTAGGTCCCCTTAGTACAAGGAGGCACAATCATTATAAATTTATAATCATCACGATTATGCCCATAGCCCGGGTCAATTTTCCTGACTGGTAGGAGATACTCGTTTCTTATGTTCTTACTACGCCCTAGTATAAACAAGTATAAACTGGGTGTTTCTGAGACTGTAAAGTCTCTCGTAGTTTCTGATACGACACAAGGCTGGTATTTTAGTGTGGGGTCAAAAACGTAGAGATCGCACGACTCACACTTAGCCAACTAACTCGGCAGACGAACAGACCACAAGTTGGCAATTTCCACACAAGAAACATTGCGAATTTTATCCTTGAGTGAATCAAAATTCATAGTATTCAGAAGCACCTACTTTTTACGACTAGTCCTTGTAACTTTATTGATAAACAATAAGTAAGTTTAGTGATCTACGGGCACCGAAATTTCAGTGTGCTCTTTAATTACAATAATCTAAGAGATTATTGCATTTCAAATCTTCAACAAACAATATTTACTGCAATCACGTTTTATCAACTGATTGCGTTCGAAGAAAACATAAGCTCGCGCTTCACACTCAAGTACGTTAGGAAATAAACGTTATCTCCAATTTATTTGTGCTATTAAAAGTTCTTATGTACTTACGTAAAGCTGAGATATATCAATAAATAATAGAATTACATTACCATTAGACTTTATCTTAGATCTGATTTGTTTAATTGGTTTACTGTTGTAAAATTTACTTTTCAGGGTCCGATAACCTAAATTATCAATCAATATTCTTTGTGCGTCTCGTGTCGCGCGCGGAAATTTTTATTCCCCACGTACTTAATATGTTGGCAATTGATACAAAAAGCGTTTAACGACAAATACGTAAGATGTTTAGTCTTTTGTATGCTTGTGAGTTATTAAACTAATTACAGCAACTTGACTTTTACCGTACCATCAATTTGTTATTAATTAAACTGCGGAGACGGATATATCCTCTTAAGGTATCTTTTGTCTTTAGCAGACAAAACAAAACATATAAACCTTCCTCTTCAATCACTCTATCTATTAAAAAAACCGCATCAAAATTCGTTGCGTAGTTTCAAAGATTTAAGCATACAAAAGGACATAGGGACAGAGAAAGCGACTTTGTTTTATACTATGTAGTGTTAAGTGCATATATTAAAATGAACGTAGTTCTAATTCATTTCCTCCAATAGCACAAAAAGTAGCTCGAGCTAACTGCAGGAGATATTGAGCTGGTATCAGCCTGATAACAAAAATCAATTAGCAATTTCTTTGCACTTACACGCTATCTGTCTTTATCTATACAAGGTTTCTTCGGATTAGTTATCACAATGCAGTGAAAATATAAAAATTTAATTAAAAAGCAAACCCTGTTGTAAATATTTTTTATCATGTTTATCTTTTCAATGTACCCGCCAGGCGGACGTGCTGCAATCATCGTTTCACTGACCCGCACCAAGCCATAAGCGTTTAATAAAAAAAAAGTCATTAAATTTTAGAGAAACAGAATTTTATAGCCCAATCGAGTTAGTCAAAACCGTAAAAAAACGTTTTTGACTTACGAATAACTTCAAAACAAATGGGTCTAATGAGAATTTTCGATAACTGAATGATTCTTTCGGAAAAACCTTCACGACTTCTATTTTGTTTAATTCCTTGCTAACGATTCCTTACTAACAACTATGTAGAAAAAAAATCAGAAGCAATTGAAGCTATAAAATCTAAAGTTGTTAAATTATACTAAATAGAACTAAATAAAATAAATAAATAAATAAAATAAACCCGCACTAGGCCAGCGTGGTGGACTATGGCCCAAACCCTCTCAATGGTAGAGGAGACCCGTGCTCAGCAGTGGGCGCATATGGGTTGATGAAGAAGAAATAGAACAACATTATTAGCATTTTATTTAACGCAAATCGATAAGATAAAATTATTTTGATAATACATTTACACTTTGATGACTGATAAATAATAACGCTGTTGCAAATTCGATTATGTTATCTTTTCACAATTTGCCCTATTTCTAAAATAAGTTTAAGTATTAAATTTATACTCTAGTGTATGTTCAACTATAAACAAACTAAATTTTCTTTCTTCTGTTACTTTTAAGCATGGCCTCGTGAAATAAAAAATCAATTGTATTAATCATATCGTTGAAAGTGCTTTAATGGATATAGAACCATTTCTGATTTCCCTCTGAAAGTTTACTAAGAGCAACAATAAGCATCATTTGATTATTTGTATACAAGATCAAGAAACTTGGTTTGATGTTCGTGAGGAAATAAATTTTAATCAGCATCCGTAAAGAGGAACAAAAATAAAAACATTTAATAAATGTTATGAATTGGCACTAAGATGAATGTAAATGTTCAGACACATGGGACAGATACGATGTAATTCAACAAAATGCTCACGAAATTTCACCAATTGTAATGTACGCCGCCATTGGCATGTTTTATTGTACGACAGGCTATGAGAACTGAGTGACTCTTGGTAATGTTTCAGGCCGCTTTCTGGGCCTCGAGCTGGTGAGCGCAAAAAGCAATCGCAAGCTCCGCTGTAGCATCGCGGTCTTCGTGTGTTGGGCACTCGTTGTATCATCAGGCCTCGCCTTCTACATGTTCCATTTCGCATTGTACAAGCAGCAATTTCCTCTAGATCTAGGTAAAAGTCTACTAAATCACATTCTTTCTACTTTCCTTAAGAACAAACTAGTTTAATAATGATGCACATTATCTTTTATTTAATTTTAATTTGTTGAAGATCGGACTGAATCCGAAATAACTTATAACAATCTTCTTTTTCTGTTGTGCAGTATGAAGCAAAATATCTAACACTATCTATCTAACTTGGCAATAGGATTCACTAACGTCCATAATATTCAAAATAATGACGGTGTAAATTGTTTTGGCTAGATATCCACGAGCCATGGTACCTGCGTCGGGGGGATTGGCAAGCAATGCCTGCATATCATCAGGACTACCTTGATTTGCCAGTTAAATTTGTCATTGTCGGTCACAGTGCGTCCCACTACTGTACCGAGAAATACACTTGCATCAAATACGTAATGGACATACAAAAAGACCACTTAAACAGACGATGGGACGACATAGGACCACATTTTCTAATCAGCGGCAATGGATTAGTCTTTGAAGGAAGAGCACCGAATATTTTCCCCGCAATGGTCCTTGCATGGAATCGAAAAAGCATCATGATTATGTTCATGGGGGATTATAGACATGACCAAACGGATAATGCGCAGTTTGAGCACATCAGCACAGTGCTCGAAGAGCTCGTCAGGAAGAAGGTGCTAGTGCCAGATTACACGATATGGGCGCACTGCCAAGTGTTCCCGCACATCATCAGTCCAGGACCAAATATCATAAACCGTTTAGATTTCTTTCCTCACTGGAACCCAGTCAACAGTAGTTCTTTTTGTTTATCTGGATGATAATAAATGTTCATATCCTATGTAATACAAAGTGATTAGTTGCCTCCTGTATCAGGATTGGTAACAAAAATGTTGCGTTGTTGAAAAGTTGAAGGTTAACGTAACCTCAAGGTGTTTCAACCCCGAATCGTGCCTGGAACATGTTTCACGCAAGTTATTTATTTGTAAATAAATGAATTATGTGTCATGGAACCGCTCAAATTACCCCATTTGTATATTTAAACCTTTGTACAAAATAAATTAATGTTGAAATAAGGGATCTTAGACGAGATTAAATTCTGTTTTTTGAATTAATTATAAACTTTTTTACGTACTTTTTAAACACGGTGTAGAACAGGAGATTATCGAAAGTACTTTCTTTGTTACTTATCGATGTTGACTTTACTTTTGTGTTAAATTATTTTATATCTTCATTTTGGCACTTTGCTAGTAAATCCTACATTATCTTCTGTTTATTTAGATCATAAAGATTAGCTTAATGCGCTCCAACCCGTGAGCACAAGCCATGTATGATACAGATATCGGTATTCTAATTTCCGGCAGCATGCGTTAAATGCTAAAATTCAATTAAAATGTACATCCATAGATAAATTTTAATGACTTTTAAACTAAAAACCAATAACAAAGCTGAAGTAACCATGAATTTACACAGAAATCAAATTTATAAAACACATGAATTTGTTACATTTTATTTATCTTTGATGTTTTGTGTGTGAAATTGTAGTGTCTGAGATGTTGGTGTATTTAAGATCATACTATTTTAAATTTATGTACACACTTGTTTATGTATTTTTATTACATTTAATTATTACATGTTTATTAAAGACTGATATCATTATCAAAATACTTAAGTGCATACTTAGCATATGAATTTATGGGATATACATATAAATATTATTGTAAGTTAATATATTATCAAATCGAACGATACGCCACAGTATCGATACAAAACTTGAGTATACTAGACCTCGCTCAGGTTTTTCATCAGTATTCATTTAAAATAAATTGTGAATGGGATGTAGTATAGTCTTAACAATTTCTGAAACCCTGGTCAAAGTAGAAAATAACCTGTCGTAAAAGATCTCATTTATTTTACAATTCACTTGCATTTAATGTATTGCAGATAAAATATAATATTAAAAATGACAAAAAACTAAGTAATTAAACGATGACATAATTAAAGCCTCGCAAAAAATTAAACACACGCCTCCTGTCGTTGAAAAGAATCACATTATTTTTTATAGCTCTTGTAAACGAGTAATGTACAATTAGCATTCTGCAAGTGAAAATGTATAGAGAAAGTTATTTCGCATGTAGAATGTTCAAAATTTTAAGTTCTTGCGAGTAAAATGTATAAATTGTAGTTCGATGCCAGGTAAATAGATTTTTGCTTTAATTGCCAGCGGTATAGTTAATTGGATTTTTAAAATTTTGTAATGAATTTAATCACAAAATGTGCGATAAAATTAAAATTAAATAAATTTATAAAGATTCTCCTTTCACGTGCTGATTAATTTGGCACTAGATTTATTGGTAATCAAGCAATGATAATACAAACTGAATCCATCAAACAGTAAATCCTTTATCAAAGTGTATTCAATACGTTAATATTGTAACTGTATGTTGTTATTTATTTTAAAATTAATTCATAATCAGTATTATGGACTTAAGTGAGTTGATTGTAGATATAATTTATCTATAGGTAATCGTATTTAATCGATTGTTATTGTTTAAAAGAAATGTATTTTTAAACTTTATTCAGGTGAATTTACTATATCAGGTACACATAACAAAGTACGAAAAGTACATATTCACATAAAATTAATTATGTATGCACAGTTCAGAAATATATTGAGGTTGATAGATAAGGGACAGAATGCCTATGCATTGTAAAATCACAACACTTGTAGATGTAAGACATTTTAAAACATTGATAACTTGACGAGGACTGAATATTTTATATTAAATAATTGTTTTTTAACATTTACGATGGTTTTATTTTTATTTACACATTAACCGCATGCTTATATTTAATGTTCATGAAAAGGACATAATTCGCTTTATTAACATAAAATATATTAGTATTAACATTTATTGTTACATCAAATACTGTACTGAAATATATTTTCGAGCAAACTTCTAACTTGATTCTAACTGACGCCGCTGGTGTTATGAAAACACTATTCTAACAGCCATCATCAAATACGAAATGACGGCCGGCCTTCGACATTATCAACTTGGAGTTATGGCAGAAACAGCAAAATCCCACATGACTGTATATTCTATGTATGTTCTATTATATTTAATATATAACACACATGGGCAATACCGGGAATATAAAATGTTGCTTGCGCCAATACTAATAGGTATGTAACTGGCATTGGACTATACTTTTGTTTTTACATTGGGCATATATTTAAATTCATTTTTAGCATTAAATAATTTTGATTACAGATTTGCGAACTGACAAAAAAAGCATAACCAGTGTTTAACCGAAGTTTTAATCTGTAATTAAGATTACCTCAGCGTAAATATGAATTTTAATGAATTGTTACGTTTAACTCTGATTATTACTGATGGTGTAAACGTATATTGCGCGATGTGATTCCAGACTTGCCGTTCCCGCGCTACGTATGGAAGGTGTTGAAGAACACAAGTACTACTGAGAGAATGTCTTGTGCGGCCGCACTCGCCGCGCTCCTCACTTTGGTCGCTCTCATTGTGTACTTCACATCTGCTGCCAAGAATACTGGCGATGACTTCGTAGACATTGGTAAGACCTGACATAGAAATATAGACCAAGATAGGATTGGCAAGTAGGCGCGAGACTCGTACCAAAGCTATGCCCTTCCAAGCGCGCTTTAGCAAAGTATTTTTTGTTTACATAATAAAAGCAATCTTACTGTGCCCATTTACTTAGCTAAAAAGCTTTAAATTATTAAATACGAGTTAGGCGGCATTTCAAGTTATTATTGGGTATAACAGTGGTATGACATTATGCTAATGTCAAAGCAAAAATAATAATAATATATGATCATAACCGTTGTATCAAGATAAGCATCTGTGGTTATATCCATAGGTGGTCGAAGTAGGGCAGAGACGGACAGATGTTTATGAATATGGTATCACTGTATTCATTTATGAACATTGCAATATTTCATGTTTGTTGTATTCCCGGAAAACTTATGAAGATCCAGTTGCGAACAGATTGTAACTGTATTATTATCGCATTTCACTGGCCGACAGTATGTGCTAAGGCAAAGCGAAGGCTTTGCATGCAAAAAAAAATTAAAAAATATAATATCGTACTATCATCAAATTTGTTACCTTTATAATATAGTTTTTAACACCACGACATAAAAAAGGGAATCTGGGACACTGGGATGCTACAAAATGTATGGCAGTGTTAAGTGTGTGATGTCCTAGTTGATGAGGTGAACCGCCGAAACACCACCTCAGTAGTCTGTGGCTCAAACAGAAGGCTTAAAACTGAAGCACACCTTTCTAAAGTTCTACTTTCACTTGCAAACTCGTCAAATACGCAACCGTCGAAAGCAAGTTTAGAGTTCGATAAAGATTTTTTCAGGTACAAAAAATAATTGAGACTAAGTACTAGCCGTTGTATGGTTCTATAAACTAGGTTGAATATATAACCACTTCAGTCCTAAATGAGTTTTATCAACGCTATAAAATGATTAGTGATTAATGTGTCATATACGTGTCATTAGACCTTGTAACACTTTTGCCATTATTTTATTGGACGTGCACGTTATTTATTGTTTATTTCCGCAATATTATTATGGGCATTTTCAACTGATAACATCTCTTTAAATTATTTTGTTCCTCCCCACTTCCTTGTCATCTTCGCTGCAATTAAAAAGTTAGAGTTGAACAAGCGATTATAGTTTATTTATTTCAAATGACAAATTACCTGAAACTCCTACCTTAACACATTCCGTTGGCCTTGATATTCTTTTCCTGTCGTTCCAGACATTGCAATGCATACAAACACATTAGTCACTTAGGCCGTGGTTCTTCAATGGAATCCCAAAAGCGTTACACGTTAATTTTGTAATGTCCTTTCAAAAAATACTTGTTGTGGGGTCTTTATTTAATAAAATCAATTAGATTTTTAAACAGTCATTCATTAAATGCATAAACTTACACAACAAAAATATATAATATATAAACTGCCCCTGTAAATTTATTGGTCACGCGGGGCAACTGTTTACCTAGCTATCTGAAAGTCTTTCGTCCGATTTTCGGGTCGACTCATATTTTAGCTAGATGTTCCATACCATCTAGGTGTAGACAGATATAACTAAATAGACGAACCATTCTTTACGTTAAGAATACAAATAGATATAGATATTGCAATGCAACTACCAAGACCTCCAGTGTATAAAATGAATAAGCGTATACATTGTTGCTTAGAAAAATGTTAAATTTTTAGATATGCATGTTTTCTCACGATGTTTTCCTTTGCCGAGTCTAAGCGTTTTTAGTAAAAAAAATGCCAATATTTTTCCGACATTTAATGCTAACGCAAGTCTTTTGTGAATGTGAGGTATGTAAGCATAATTAGTCATGAGCTGTCTGTGTAAACAACTGATAAATAAGTCTTCGGCCATCTCGTAGTGTAAGGAAAAATAGCATTACTATTGCAATTATTATGAATGATAATATATTTGGAGGCGCATTTACGATTAACATCCGATTTCTTAAGTTTATTGCCTGATAAGGACGTTGTAACGGTGAATAAAACTGTAACAAGCAAATGTAAGCGGGCACTAATGAACAAAGGGATTTTAATGTGTAGCATACGCCCACCCAACTGCCTCGTGGCAAATAACATTTTATGAACACGACGTCCATTACGCTTGACCGAGCCCAAACGGATTAGATACCTATTCCATTATCATAATGAGTTTAATAGGTATGTAGTTCGTCACAATGATCGTGTTGTTTCACACGCCGAAAAAATAAGACGGGCAGAAGATAGGGACTTCCCCACAGCCGACGCGCAATAACATTCTACCTATTTTATCACTTTAGAGCACAAGACGTAAAGACATGTGGAAGAGGCGGATAAATAAATAAATACAACCAACAGTCACACACATAGTCCTGACCCCACATTAAGATACAAGTCTTGTGTCGTGGGTATCAGAAACTACGAGAGACTTTTCGGTCTCACAAACACCCAGACCCGGAACAAATATTTGTGGATCACACAAACATTTGTCTCGGTGCGGGGATCGAACCCGCGGCCTCTCGTTTCGCAAGCTAGCGTCTAGCCAACTGCGCCACGGGGCTGTCAAAACACCTTTGGAATATTGAAATATATTGGAATGACCTCAAAAACAATCTGCTTAAGTGAGATATAATATAATAAGTATTAGCCTTCACCTTTTATACATCCTTAAAATTTTAGCCCCTTACATAATATTGTGTAGGTGTGTACATCGAAACTAAACGATGAAAAACATGTTTTTTATGATGATTTCTGACGCTGCTTGCTTACCACAGTGATAAACACTCCGAAGCGTTAACTACCCTACTGATACTGTCTGTTTATATTTTTATTATTTATATCCTAATATTACCTATATGAATTGTGTCTGATATATTATAAACATAGTGGAACTCTCGCCTCAAACCATACTACCATTTTCGGCAGCTCCACATGAATGGAACATCACGAGGAAAATGTGGCTCGCGAAGACTGGCAACAACACGTCGAGAACTCAGCCATACGAACCCCTTCGGTTGGTCATAGTCCAGCACACCGTCAGCACCCCATGCGACCGCTTCGTCGTGTGCGCGGAAGAATTACGCATCCTACAGAGTTACTTCTTAAGAAACCTTGATTACGACATACCGTAAGCGGCCTTTATGATAATCTAGTTACTATTATGTCTACAGGTCCATTGTGTTATCCTGGCAGGGCGTTAGTTATTCAATGATGTATTAACACATCCAACACGCAATTCTGAACATATAAGTCTAGTGTTATGGGCTTAGAAACTAAGCTCAGACTAGGCTTAGTTTTAGAAAGACTCTGATCCGAAATATTGTTTAACTCACACAAACGCATTGCGAATGTTGAACTAGCTTCACCAGCTTAAATAATTCGCAGTATACACACTCAGTAGCAGCACGAAGTCTTAAATGTGCTCGAAAACGGCAATTAGCTTGTTCGCTAATACGTGCGTCCGATACATACCTGTTAAACTGTGGGTGCAGAAGTGCACCTCTGCCAACTCCTTGTATGAGTATGAGGTTATGTATGTATGTACATATGTATTAAATACTAAAGACCTAAAAGTCTATGCTTTCAAAAATCATGCTCTTATATTTATTAATTTTAATAAAATTTTAATTCCAGCTATAATTTCATAATCGGCAACGACGGCAGAGTGTACGAGGGGCGAGGCTGGGGCTTCGTCGGAGCACACACTTACGGCTACAACAGTTGTTCGCTCGGACTCGGCTTTATTGGTAATGAAAACATATCAATATACTAAATGTATACTTTTCTTATTTTACTGCTAAAGTAATTCTAAGACCTCGTACACCGTATTGTATTAAACTGCACGTGAAAGGTGACAAAAAGCATGGGTCTAGGGGATTATTGGTAAAAAAATCTAAATTGATCTCTTTGTAACAGTACCGCTCCCATTACTCTACACATAGTGTCTTCACAAGTCTGATTATCGTGCGATGACATTGGTGGTAAAGATGCCATTTAACATAGGAGACAACAGGTGCCTTTAGCTAAACGAAACATGATGTACGATTACTGAAAATTACGTAACGTTACCTATCATTATTGAACTTTGAATACAATTTTTGTACTTGATATTACAAGAGGTGTCGTTAAGTGATTTTAAGCGCCATTATGTGATTAGCTTACTTGAAGTGCCGTTGATTGTTGCATAGTAAGTATAATTAAATAACTTTGTTAAATTGCATTTTAAATTATTATTGCTCATTGAAACAAAACTAATGTGTTAGGAAAATTAGATATAACCTGTCTATTTATATCAAACATAATATACCGTCTTTATCTTAACATAGAAGACGTTGATATTCCGTCGTCATGCACTTAAATTGCAATTCTAGGGTACCTAAAGCTATGAGCGTATGCACAGATAGTGTTTTAATGGAATGTATTGCATTTATCTTATCGCGTATCGTAGTTCGTCGCAGTTCATTGTGACTTTATTGAATTTCCACGTAATGAGCTATGTAATGTTTCGAATATTATTTAAATACAAAAACATATATCTCATTGTTGTATATTGGAGAATTTTCTTGATGTCCTAATAGAGATGTCATTCATTAACAATCTACAACATCTTTCCTCTTTACAAATTAGATAACTAAGTTACATAGTCCACCAAATACGCTGGCTTTCTAATAGTTCTTTTCGGTCTACTTCTATTATTACAATGTTCTCATTTGTTATTGACTCTTTATTACAATTTTCAAAATCTAAGTTATACTCATTATCTAACTCTAACTAATTTCTGGTGTATTTACCATTTGGAATTAAACTATTTCTATTCCTTACTATCATTACTCCTGCTGTTTTTACAAAATAAGACCTTGGACCTTGTCCATATCCAACTACTATTCCACTTTGTGGTCCTGAGCGATCTTCTTTAATTTTAACTACTTTGTCTTTATTTAACATAGGTAACTTCCTTGTCTTTTTATTAAACTATTTTTCCTCTATTTTCTGTTTATTACACAATTCTTGTTTATAATTATTATTTTTCTTAAACTTTAATATTTCAGGCATCATATTCCTTACTTTTTTATTAAACATTAACTCAGCTGGTGTCTGACCTGCTTCAGAAACAGGGGTATTTCTATAAGTTAACAATCCTTTATAAATATCTTTATTTTCATCTATTAATTTCTTCAAAATTCTTTTTACTGTTTGAATATGCCTTTCAGCTAAACCATTTCCTTGATGGTGTCTAGGGCTTATAATTTTATGACTGAAACACCAATCCGAACTAAAGTTTTTAAATTCAATTCCACTAAATTGTGTACCTACATCTGTATATACTATTTCTGGCACTCCATATCTAGCCCATATTACTTTTAAATATTTAATAACAGTTTGAGCCAACATATTATGTAACTTTTTTATCTCTACAAATTTACTATAAGTGTCTACTACTAACAAATAAGGATTCCCTCCAATAAAAAATATGTCACAAGCTACTATCTGCCATGCTTGTGTAGGGACTTCTTTACAAATCATACGTTCATTTCTATTCGCATTTTGATATCTCTTACATGTATCACATTTATTTATCTATTTTTCTATTTCTTTATTCATTGTAGGCCAATACTCAGACCTTCTTGCCAACTGTTTACATTTACTTATTCCTAAATGAGCATAATGTATTCTACTTAACATATCTGACCTTTTTGGTATTATTATTTGACATCCTTTTAATATTAATCCTTTACAATTATTAATTTCGTCTCTATAACTGTAATATTGCTTAACTATAGAATCTACCAGATTCTTATTTTGAGGCCAACCATCTCTAATGTTTTTAACAATGTTTGCAATTCCTCATCTTTAGATGTCTCATCAACAATAACTTTTAACTTACTATCTGTAACTTTAAAACTACTCATAATCATGCCAACACGAGCTTCTATATCTTTATCACATGCTTCCTGTGTATTATTTAAATATGATCTACTTAAATGGTCTGCTACAACTAATTCTTTACCAGGTTTATAAGTTACAGTAAAACTATAAGGTTGTAATGCTATTTTTATTCTTCATAACACTCATAACACTCATATATTCATAAAATATGTTTGATCTGGAATTATAAGGTACCGCGAATCGGTTCGACTCCTGGATCAAATAAAGTCTAATTATATTTATGCCCTATTAGAGACACCTAAAAAGGCGGCAAAACATGCTTGTAGAAATAAACATACCAAAGAGTGTATACAATAACGAAGCGATAAAACGTTTTACTTGTCTATTATAAAAGAGTAGGTACCTAAGATGAGTTTTTAACAGATTTTATTCTATTCCTAAAAGAGCTGGAGGAAAGATAAAGGTGCATGTTATCCGTAGCTAATTACGACTGCATACTGACAAGTATTCAAGTATTATAAAGCCTTTCAAATATGTCTACGTGTAAAACTTCTGGGCGTTATTTTGTTTACTACTATAAGCCAAATAATTTCTTACTACATGAAGATACAGTAAAACTAATAATAACACATTATTTACAGGCGATTACCGCGAGGAAATACCATCCCACAGCAAAGTAACTCCTCTTCAAATGGAAAGAACTCAAATGTTGCTCGACGAAGGAGTCAAACGAGGAATCCTTCACCCCGATTTTAAAATAGTTGGCGCAAAGGACCTTAGAGTCACAGACAGCCCTGGATCTCACCTGTACAACGCTTTGCGACAGTTGCCATATTACGATAATGACAAATTATTCTATGGGAAAACTTGTGACCAAATTCATGCGCAGTTCCAAGATTAAGAAAACACGTCGGCAGCAACACAAGCCAAATACTTCTATCTCTTTTTACACAAAAAGAGAAATGTTAATTAGGTTTACTTCGAAAACGGTGAAATGATTATGTATAAGAGACTTATCGAATTAAATAATTTAAAAGTGGGTTTACTCCTAAGGTACTATTAAGTGTATGAGAAAGCACTATTATGTGATAAAAGTGGCCATAAAATAAGTGTAGTTCTTACCTAGTCTTTCGTTTATTTTTGAGAACATCAAATATTGAAATCTTTTTTTCATAAAATGCGATATATTTTAATACAATTAAAAATAAATGTAAAGTAATCGAATGTAAATATGAAAAACAAGATAGGTTTTCATCTTTGTCATGACTTTTATGCCTATTAAGTATTTAGTGTTAATATTATTAAGTGATTGTGTTTTTTACATTACCGTGTTGCATAATGAATCATTGTAAATAGGTAATGAGTTTTTGCAGTCACAATACCAAAAACTAAGTATCCTGTAATCGACGACTCGATGTAGGTATATAATAATAGTTTCTTGTTCCATCAAAACTTAAATAATTTGTAATTCTCTAGAAATTAAGTCCATTCAACGCTTTGTACAACTGAAAGCAGAGTTCGGTGCTCGGTTACTTTATGTTCGATTTTTTATTTTACACGTGCAATTATATTTTTTTATTAAATATGGGCTATTTTATAAATGTATTTAGATTTTTATGTTTGTGTTTCTTTCTCATATTAACGTAACCTTTTCACTTTCTGTGTAAGCCACACTTTTTGCCAGTTTGTTTTTTAGTGCTACGACAGAAAAAAGTACAATTGCTATGCTATATATATATGATATCCTTAACAGTCGGAATACTTATGAATGTTAGCTGGTTTAAAGAATTTCTCTAAATCTAACCCAGATAAAATTGCTTTAATAACAATACATGACATGATATAGCAATTTAAATTTCAAATAGGGTATTATTATTCTTTGGACAATCGATACGTTACCATTTCTAAATATGGTGCTTGAAGAAAAAAAACTCGTCATTTTCTCTCAAACTTTCACGTCTGTTTTTGTTGACCTGAGGAATATTTCAGTAGGTATTTTAGCAAGTTTTTTAATTCATTGCGTGGAGTGTATTTAGGACCTATGTAATCCTTGATGATCAGGCAGTAATTTTGGGTGTACGTTTGTAGCTGCACCGGTCGCTATCTTATGTCGCCACTCGGGAACAAAAAAAACAACAGTAGTGCACACAATATCTTTGGTCTTTTGTGTTTATTACATGTATGTATTTTATTTCTAAGATCAAGGTGCAAGTGGCACATATTACTTCCGAAAAAAATCCCTGCCTGTCCAATCCCTGCCTTGAGAATCTGTGCTGACATGAGTATGACCAATATTTGAGTGTAAACACGAAGAGCAGTGGAAGGTAACAAGCCCAGTACGCTTACGCCCGTTCTGTGTTACCAATTTATTTCTAGATGGTACGGTTACTATGACCCAAGAAAATAGGGTGATTCTAATAAAATCTAACTTTAGGATAGAAATGTATCCTTCAAATATAGTGATAACCTTTAATCTGGTTAGTAGTTCTGTTGTTCAATGAAAGTCGACAATATGTAATTGTCCGATTTTATTAAGGATATAGGATTTTAACACAACGCTGTCAATAATCACAACCGCTGTTCTTTCAGTCGCTCCGGTTACTCAATTTTGTACTTTTGATTTGTTCACGTGAGTC
Organism: Cephonodes hylas; assembly: GCA_030295005.1. Taxonomy (NCBI): domain Eukaryota; kingdom Metazoa; phylum Arthropoda; class Insecta; order Lepidoptera; family Sphingidae; genus Cephonodes; species Cephonodes hylas. Next base: position 7,219,324 of record AP025360.1, on the reverse strand, counting down.
TTCAGTTCCGCTGCTGATGCATTTCTCGAATAATTAAAATATTGAACACCAAAAATGACAGGACAAATAAAGAATGATATTTGGTTTGGATAATAATGAAAAAAAAAATGATTAAAGGACATTTTAGACATTTAAAATTTCTCATTGTTTTTATTTGTTGACGATTATACAGCCTTTAATTATATAATATTGAGTTAATGGTGTCGTCAACTTAAACATTTTAATAATATATAAAGTAAAAAACAGTTGTATCACTTAAATAAGGTGCCGGGCCGAGCCGTAGCCGGACAATCACTTTAACATTACAACGTTACAAACACATACAACTTACGGATAATCAAATAGCATACCGCGGTTATTAAACATTAATGTTCCAGTAAGTAATAAAGTACATTCAAGTAAATTTGTAAGAAATTTTCGTTCCTTAAGTTCTAGTAACTACAATCTTGAGGTAATCGAGAAACACGCAATGGTATAAAGCAAGCGCAGTATTGTATACGATAAAATATTGCTTTAGCAAGTAATTGTGTCGTGTAGAATCACATGTTTCTCACCAAGTTTCGTTTCGTAGACGCACCAACACCACTCAATCTGCTACCAACCTAAAGCCGATGACTGATGACGGGCTCTCACGTAACATTGAGAACAAATATATATGCTTCACTAACATTAAACGACCATGTATATGTATATAAAATTATAACCCGCGCACTCACTACACTTTCCAATATTTCTCTAGTGATACTGTACACTCTTTCCCAAAATCCGGCTTGTACATAATTCATAAAAAGCCCAGGGACATGGTATTATAATATATATATTTCTCGGAACAAAGTGATGTGGACGGTGTAAATGTAAGCGGCGATAACATACCAATGTTCATAACTACGATCTTTACGGAGTACAAAATATAATCCATATAATATTATGCAACTATAACTATATGCGAAGTTTTATAAATAATATATTATTTATAACTACTGAAATATTTTTCTATAGACAAACATCGATAAAGGAAATTTATTTAATGACATTGAACGAATCCAGCATCAAGTGCGAGGCTGCGGTAGTATAGGTAGTAGGCACGTATTTATAAATCAACGAGCGGCTGGTCGTCATCAGCGGCTAGCCATTGTCCATTGTTCATTGTTGAGGACTCGCTACTCGGGCGCGTCACAGTCCATACAGGCATCACGATAAGCGTATTGTGGTCACATCTCCTACATCTACTTCATAAGGCTTACACTAATCTTATTGCAAAACTAATGTCATCTATACGAGTGTCTCTTATAAAATTTGTAATCGCCACTACACTTACAAATACACCTTTGTAATAAATAGCGTTCGATATAGCATCACTTTGTTCGACGGAACGTGAAACTGTAATATTGCTGTGAACTAGTAACTAACGATACATGTACAAACGCACAACATCTAGAATTTGCTTTCAACTAATCAGTAAGCCGGATCGATTATACTAACACATATATAAACGAATAGAGCAACGGTGTAATTATCTGACTTTTATCATTTGCAACAACATTTAAACATGGGTGTGTAGGCACTAATGTCTGAGGCAAGCGCTGATGCGCACGGCGCGCGCGCACGCACGCACGCACGCACGCACGCACGCACGCACGCACGCACGCACGCACGCACGCACTCACGCACGCACGCACGCACGCACGCACGCACGCACGCACGCACGCACTCGCTCACGTACTATACTGGTACAACAAACAATGCTCGGCACGTTCTAACTGATTCAATCACATACTCCAACACTACTGCTGTATAAACATTTGGCATACATAAGTTGTTCAATAATACAATCAATGATTAAAAAAAAAATAAACTCTTATTATTTAAAGGTATGTAATTTCCAAAGGCTTAAATAATTTAACATTTTTGTTTGGTTTTAAAATAATCCAGAGGTTCTTTTAGGCATTGTATACAGTTTATTGGTTCGCCAAATTCATGGTTACGCGGAAACAATTCATTTTCGAGTGTGAATACTAGTTTCTCATAATCAGATCTCATGAAGGATCGCTTGTTAGCTCTAGCTTAATCATATAGGCTGGCGTACGTCACCGGGAATAAATGTTTAAGACTAGTATATAATAATACCTATACCCGAGGTGACCCGGGCTTCATTTTCGTACACTACAACATCAAAAATTCTGAATATTACATTTTAACTATTACTATATAATGGTACAGAGCGTACATATAACACAAGTGAACGAATCAAAATGTGAAGTTTAAAGCATAAAGCATATAACGTTAGTTCAAAATTCCCATTTAGTTTCTTGAATCCTTGAGACTCAACGTTAAATAAGTTCAGAATGCACGACCGACCTGATGCGCGACGGTTTGGCACCCGCGCCCACACACATCTCACGTACTCGACTCGACAGCTGCTCGTCGCTTCTCCATCATTATAATTGCGATACATTGATTATTCATCAACAACGAATAAGCGATTTTGCTTTGTGAAAACAAATATTTTCAACGAACAGAACTGTTATTTAGATTCCAAAAGTTTATTCAGTTATATTTCCAACATTTGTCTTCAATGATTCCGCTCTAATATTATTCGCTTTTATATATTTAGTTTCTAGACGCACAGCAGAAAATAATAAGTTCTTATACAAAAAGGTGTACAAAAAATATATAAAAATATATAAGGTGCAAGATAAATAATTTCATTTTAAAAAACAGTTGTGTTGATAAACAAAAAATCGGATGCCAAATCGTCCCTCCCAATCCTTACTAATCCTTAAAGAAATGTTTAATGAATGCATGTTAAACATATAATAATAATAATAAAAATCACAATCCGAGAACTGCTACATAATATCGAACAGAACATGTGCAGTAAACGTTTGCGTGGTGACCCAATAAATATAACTAAACTTCATGTACAGAAATCGTTCAACAGAGACGGATTTGTTGTTCACAGCCGTTGTCGTCGCTTCGTACTACACAATAAACATAATACAAAATTTCCTAAAGCATTGCGACGGAGCACCGCTTCGGGACTCCGGTGCTACCTGGTCATATCACAATAATTTGAACACACTTCTTATTGCTTATTGAGTATCCCAGTACGAAATAGTTGCCAAGCAAATAATGAGTTCTCTTCGACACGTAATTTCGAATACTTTGGAAAGGCAATAGGTATAACTTCACTTACAGAAAGATAAACCCTCTGAAGAGTTTGAACAAGCATTGGTCAAATTGTTAAATTCTAATTTTTAATTATAAAGGTATAAGATGTAAACAGTAGTAAAAAATGTCGACCGTCGCACAGCCAAGTTGCCGTGACCAATCATCACATTACTTACACGTACGTACGTAGTTATTAATGACAATTAACGGCTATCACATCCATAAATTCTGTTGGGCAGTTCGTTGAGTTCCCGTTTGTATGAGCGATCTCTGCATACATAATAACAAGTAAATAAGTTATGACGAGACATCGTTTGACCACAAAAATACCGCGAAGTTCACAACATACCATCAATTAAAATATTCTAATAGCATTATTTTTACTGTTACATTAATTCAGTCTTTGGTTCTATCCCAGTACGTTTCATAATTGTACAAAAGCATCCGCCGTTTTATGAAAATTTTGTTCGTTAAAATATAAAATTAATCATTATCACAAGAGTATTATTAGGGCCGGGGGCCGTGACGAGGGAGCTGTGAAGTTAATACGAGGAGGCCACGACGTAACACTAAAGACTAGCAGGAGTACCCTGTAAGGGCTATAATTCTTTTTTAAACATAAATTTATTGCACATGAATTTTCCACTCATCACAGAAAGAACATCGCGTAAAGAGATATCTACTAAACGTAACAATATAATCAGATAACAAAAGAATAATTCACCGCCGCCTAACAGCAATCGATACAAGAGGCGCACACAGTGCTGGCGACCGCGTATTAACATCATCGCTGAGGCACAAGTCGGTGGCTACAACTCACGGATAAACAGAAACATTCCATTACACATGTCTCGCGGTGTGCTGTTCCACATCGCCTCGATACAATGTATTTTACAATTACATTCTATATTTACACAGGATTCAATGTCATAAAATTTGGAGGAGAATAAAGGGCACACGCAGGGTAGAGGGGGGTGGGGCTCGCTCGTCACCGCCACCGTGACAGTCCCACAGCCGACTGAATTTGACAAACCACACCAATAATACGCTCCTATAACGAACCGCACAAAAGGAATTTTGAACAACGTGTCTATGCGAAAAAGAACCTCTCATATGAATCAAACATCTAATTAAGCAACTAAATTCCAGTTCATTAAACTTGATATGTTCTTCGCTTATTGGTCATAAGCCACATAGGTGCTGCTTTTGAAATTTGTTTTTGTCTTCTTCTATGATTCGTAAAATTAACAAAACAAATTTTCTAAATGCTGCTAAAGTTGAAGGGTCAATCAGTCTCTCACGAATACAATGAAACAATCTGAACCGAAAATAATGATATCAGGAAATACCTACGAGATGTGGAGACCTTGCTATGTCGGTCTTCGCTTCGTCTCACTCGGCCAGTAGTTCTGAAACGTAACACCACAGCATTAGTACCTCATTACGCTCACTCCAACAACGGCACACCAATTACTGTACACACAGAAGGAAATAAAAACAAACAATAAACGTCGACAGTCTAAGAAAGTAAAATAAAGTCATATACGTAACGTCCAACACTACGTAACTACAGCCGTACGAAACTCACAATTCTACTCGAACACGTTGTATTCATATTGACAATACGTTGTCTACGAGTGTCTACTACTGAATAGCTCCGACACTCATCCGTGCTCCATTAAACATTTGCAAAGTTTATGAATGTATCACATACAAGAGTTTTCAATAAAACTTTTAAGTATTTATACATTTTTTTAAGTTATATAATATCAAAACAAGTTGTGAATTTTATCATCATTTAGTGGAAACAATGCAGAAACAACCAAGTCCATTGTGTGCTAAAAATAAATTTCTAAAACACGAAGAGCACTATGCATTCTAAGTTTCGCATAACTGTATTTATATTTCCATTTAAAGTCTGTGAACACAAAGATTAAGTATCAACTTGATGTGGGTATACAAGACCTCTTAATTAATTCGCATCAAACAAAGAGTTAAAAAGAAATAGTTTCGACATCAACCGCGTCGCAATCCCAGTTGCATCCATATAAGATCGAACTTACTATTATCTCCTTGCGAGTGAGCACTTGTTCATATTTATTGACCGTAAATTCCGCTCCATTTTTTAGAAAATAAATTAGAATTTTAACTTAAAGCCACGCCCCAACATAGTAGCTGCTGGGTTTGGATCGTCCTTCGTCGCAAAATAATATCTTCTGCAATTTTTAGGAATTAGTAAATATTAACAATTCTTACATACATTGCTGTCGCAGTATTTTGTACTAAAGATTTTTTCCGCGTAATGATACGCCTTTTTTGACCTTCAATTAACCTCCGCAATCCAAAAATACCATCATCGGGACACATTGGTGTGTTTGCTAATTGCTAGTTTTTCTTAACAGCCAACTGATCTTCTCTACACACTTGTTTTATTAGGGTATCATTTTAAAATCTCAAATGTGAACGTTTCTAGTATTTGTCATTGCCATTGTTTGATACAAGTTCACGCTTCTCTAAAATGTTCATATAGTCCATACAATGTCTCAATGTGTTTAAAACGTAATATTTTCAACTTTTGCGAAAGAACAATTTATTCATTGCTTATTACATGTACCATCAAGTACGCTATTGCCTTTATCAAGTGTGCAGTAATTACAAATGATAAATTCATTCTGTAGTGGTTCAGCCGGGCTCTACCAAAAAATGCCTTTTGGTACAGCCGGTTCGTAAATATATCTCTTAGAATACTTCATTATAGGGCACAAGAAATTCTAAAATGTCTGAAATAAATATTGGATTCAACCCGAGTATTTACGTATATACAGGACACGTCGACTTTCTTCTCTTCAGTTTTCCTCTTGACTCAGAAAGCCTACATTCATGACACAACCATAAGCGGTGCGGGTTCGTCGCACATCCATCATTGCGCCGTTATTGATCCAAAGAATTCTTTGACTTTCAGTTATACGAACATGAACTGCATTCATGTAAAAATTTATTGTGGGTACTTTTTCTGCAAATAAAATAAATATCGACCAGATCCCTTTGAAGAATGTAAATTATAATCTAACATCACAATAAACTAACGCTCCTGGAACGTAATTTACATACGCGAGTGCGACTTGGTTACAAATTACATGCAAATTAACTGTCTCAACATGATTTACTTAAAAAAATGTGATATGTAAGAAGTGTGGCAAACTACACTTAAGTTCAAATGTCGAAATGTAAATATAAAGACATACTATAACTCGAGGAGTTTTATTCACACTAAAATGATATATTTTGTATATGAAAAGCTACTTAAAGCTAATTGCTTTGCAAGAAAAACAAGACTAGTTTATGCTATATTGAAGAGACTAAATAAATGCGATACAAACAATATGCATGTCGATTTGCAGCTTCTCCTGGATTTCGAAGCCACAGTCGTACCCTATTTTTTAAGCGCACTCAGTGAACATTTTTGTGAATTTTGCGACATGCAAAATATTTTAAAAATGAACTATGAATCAGTTATTCAGTAAAAATATTTCAATATTTTCTAATTTAAGATATCATGGGCCAACGAATTTTTAACATTAAAAATGCCAGCCAATTGTACTATAAATAACTGTCGATGAATGGATAATACAGGGATAGGATCATGCTTTGGATTATGCTAAGCCATAATCAAATAGGCATTAAAAGAGGGGAAGTGTTGTAAAATGCGACGCAATTTTGTATTGGCTTAATTTTCTTTGACTATATTAACCTAATACCAACTTAGTTTTTTTATACACACAAAAAGAGTCGATAGCATTTAGGATCTTATATGCATACAACGTGCAGTTGCGACGAAGACGCCATTACTTAACTAATAATACTGTAACTTGTATGTAGCATTATTATTTATTATTCTGTAATCTGTACCAAATGGCCAACCGTAAAAATAATAAAATTGCACAGATATGGTAGTCTGATATTGAAGTAAAAATCGCGATTACACGTTAATAAATCTGCTATGTAAAACACGTCTTAAGATAAAAATATGCTGACTGAGTAAGACTAAACTTTACTACAAGAATATTCAGTATAAAGAAAATAATATTCCACTGTCTGATATTGACTACAAATAATTTTCAGAGAGTAAATTTTGAGAACTTGAATACTAATTTTCTTACAATATTTTATCACATTTAATAAACTGATTGTTTGACTTAATTAAACGGTTTTAAAGATAAATTACAATAAAGCATTTTCGTTTAAACGGTACACATATTATACTTACTTAAAAATACACGCTGATACATCGTATGTGAACGGATTAAAACAGAAATTACAATATGACGTCACGCTACACGTACTGTCATATTATAAAGCTTTAACAGATACAGACAAAACAGTTTTTGGTTAGGTTCCTGTTCTATGTTTTTTTGTTACTGATATTAGTAATCATCAAGGACGAACCCCAACACCAGCAAGTAAGAACACCTAAGAAGTTCTTAAGAACGTCCAGGTGTAAGAGGCACACCCCGAGTTAAAAAAAAATACAGTGTAAATTCTCATATCACTTTTTAAACAAGCAGAGCGTATAATGTGACGTTATCGTTGTTCGGGAAATAGCACAGCAAAATGATGATGATAAAACAGGTAAAAATTAACAAAAAATTAACAAAAAAAAACAAAAAATATATATGCGCTATCAGCGCAATGTGAGTGCAGAAATACACCTCTGCCCTCATATTCAGCGAATATAGGTGTGAATACATATGTATATCTAATCTACAAATACATCAAAATCAACAGGTACCAGGATATCATAAATCGAGTGCATGTTTATTCATAAAGCACTTACATACCACGTGTTTAAATTTGGAATAAATTTCGTTGGCCCATATGTGAGGGGGTGTGTACTGTGTAGTGGGGGAGGGAGGGGGGGTGTATGTGTGTGTGTACCTGCGAGTGGGCGTCGCGGGCGGAACCCCCGCGTGCCGTCGGGTCCCCTGGGCGTGCGCGTCACCACCACGCGCGGCCCGGCGGACTCCTCGAGCGAGGCGGTGCGCAGGCGCGCCAGCAGCCGCTCCGGACGCTCACATCGACCTTTCACAGCGGCGCCTTTGCTGCTGCAATGTAAACAGTATACGTTACTACAACTGCCCGTGATCTTACTATTGGGCTTTACCACACTACAACTGACGTGTAAAAGCAGTGATAGCCTTGAGATTTATGTGCGCGGTCGAGAATCTCATCATCATCAACCTATCGCCGTCCACTGCTGAACCTAGGCCTCCCCAAGAAAGCGCCAATCATATAATCTCTAACCGAGAATCTCGGCAGTAGCGAATTCGAGCTCCAGGCACACACCTCTGACTTTAAAGTTATGTGTGTATTCACATTGAATTATCACTTGCTTTAAGGATAAAGGAAAACATCGTGACGAAACCTGCACACCTAACAATGTCTTACGAATTTTTTAGGTGTGTACTCCGCCAACCTGCACTAGGCCAGCGTGGTAGACTATGGCCTAAACCCTCTCAAGGGTGGAGGCGACCCGTGCCCAATAGTGGGTATTTAAGGTATATATACAGAATAAACTATCATTGATATTCAAAATAGAGGTTAAGCATTGTTTAACAAAGCGATAGTTAAAATACAGCTTCAACACTTACGCAATTTTGACAACATTACAGGCGGAGGATTTGCCATTCCTAGGGTTGGTTAGCATAACAAATTCGACGGTGTCGCCAGGCTGTAATTCCGACGGAGTGCCTCGCACCTCTGACATGTGAAAGAATAATCGCCGTTGCTCCTCACCCTCCAAAGATAGAAAACCAAAGCCGCCTGAAAATTCAAACAAACCAATCACCACAATGCACCACATAAACAGCATAGTTTAAAAAAAAATCAATGATATATAGACACTTATAAAAACACTTCATTCTATCATTACACATTCATATAAACTTAGGTTATGTTTGCCTTTAAACAGCTATTCCCATGAGAAGCAGGTTATTATGTCGTTGACAGGCTATGACGAATGTGAGCATATCAATCTGAGCTGTAAAAAAACGTTAAAATAATGTTTCTTAACAATATCCAATCATGTTATTCAACCTTGATAACGACTAACCAGGAATCATCAATGATATAGTTAAATATATAAAATGTTTACTTACCCTTAATGGCGTCGACAGTGGCGCGCCTCTTCTTCCTGATTGGCACAATATTGGTAGCCCGGCCCTCTATGTCCGCTTGGAAGGTGACTGGATCACTCACTTGCAAAATCTCCCGCTTGCATGCCAACCCCATAATACCAAATTCATAGTTGACGCCGGCTTCCGTCTGAATCATACCTGATAACAGCGAACATGCAGCGTGAGTCCGGATGCCAACTGACCAGGAGGCTACCGGTTACGTATATTCGTCTCGTTTATATTTCACATACGACCTACTTTCCAACTGTGCAGACGGCCTCACCTCCACTCTAACTATTTCTAAATATGGATTACATTCTAAATTTTAAATAGTACCAAGAGTTATTGAAACCATTTAAAACTGCTGGCCATCGAATTTTGAAATACTAAACATAAACGTGTAGATATTCCAAAAATACAAATGTATTCAAATTGATCTCAACCAACATGCAAAACAACAAAAGTAGACTACGTAGCAGTATGATGCGTGATGTGTATAAAGCGTTGGACTAGTTAACAAAACAATGACCCAGTTAGGTATAACAGCACATAAGAATCATATAAACAAAGACTGCTGTCAGCCAACTCCTTTGTAACCCGATTTATTCTCGTACAGTTTGTCGTGAACGTAAAAGCCAACATGAATCCATCCATGAGCAGGAGAACAAAGTATACGAATTAAGTAAATATCCCGATGCTTAGCGAAAATTATACAGAGCGTGTTTTAGTGACTTCGCAGATGCTTATGGCAACTGGGCGTCTAAAATAGGGTCAAATTGGGGACCGGCAAGCTCTTTCAATTTTGAATAGTCTATATTTTAATAGTGCCCGGGGTGGCAGCAGGGACAATTCAGAGCATCGCCTGTTGCTGCATGTTTTTTTTTATTTCACATGGCCACTAAAAGTATGTCACCAGAATGTTGACGTGGGACTTTTTTTAGAACACAACTCAACTAAGTTCATAATTGTTCTTTGGCCAAATTGTAAGATCGGGCACATGAACTATAGCCGTCACGGCATTTTGGTATAATTCTGGATATAACATACGGTGACAAAAGGGCACAGGTCAGTGTTGACCTTCATTCAGATGTATGACAGAGAACCTTCCAGTCACCATGCGCATTGAACGCAGAGATATTTGACGTCATCCGTCTAAATTAATTATAGCAGTAATAAGTGGTCCGACGACTTGAGAAAGGTGGCAGGAAATGGTTGAAACTTTTTTACCGCTGATAGGTTCATAATCAGCTTGACTATTCCCTGGCCAAGTTTCCGAGCACGGTCTGAATACGCCCCATATACTCCTGTACATAAGTATAGTAACCATACCCGAGTACTGCGGCTGGTCGGGGTTGAGCGCGCGCAGAGTCCTGGTGACGGTGCCGCTGAGCGTGGGCTCGAGCGGCTTGGCGACGGGCACGGTGCCGCGCGGGACGGGCCGCACGAACTCCGCGCTGGCGCACCCGCCGCCCGAGCCCGTGATGCGCCCCAGCGTGTACTCCACCTCGCCGCCCAACTCCAGGCTCTCCGGACACCCCTCCAGGTTGCTATGGAAACGCGACGTCATCAACGGTTTATTTATTTATACAAAAATACAATAACATTTTTTAAATTAAGTGGTTTCGGTGCTCATGGATGGTGTTGACCATTTAACATCAAGTGGCTAACTAGCTCATTTGACTCATATTCCATAAAAAAAAGAAGTGTAACACAAACCACAATAGGTTTTTCAGTACACTTATTGATTCGTCGACATTAGTATATTCTAAACACACACACATTGGCAATATTCGCAAAATTCAATACAGACTTATTTAAAACAATAGACAGCCCCGTATTTGTGTGGTCCACAAATATTTATTTCGTGTCTGGGTGTTTGTAAGACCGAAAAAGTGTCTAGTAACCTAGTGTGAGGTCAGGACTATGTATCATGTGTAAAAAATCCATTTCAATTACTTGAAAATTAAATCATTTTATAAAACAAAATTCCATGGTCATTATATATTTTTTAACCCTTCGTAGCCCAAGATCATAAAAAATTATAATACTTTGGTATATGATAGGCTTGAACAAATAAAAAAACACGTGTTTCGTGGAAATTCAAAAATATTTTTTATTCCGTATGTATTGGATCTTTTAGGGTTTGTGACATTACTGTCACATTGGGTTAAAGTGGAAGAAAATGTTTTAACGTAGTATGGAAGGATCTAACAGATTTATTTTGTTTTTTGTAACAACTACTATTGCGAACTTTTTAAAAATTGTTTGTGCTACATCAGGACACCGAAGAAACTTGGGCCAAATGATTTTCAAACCTAATTCGGTCAGTAGCCAATTTGATACTGCCCCACCGCCAATGGGGGGACATGTTGCGCCGGACTCTTGTGATTTTGGCTTGTATTTTATTTTCAATTAATCTTCGCTGTTGGACATTAGATTTCAAGCAAAACTTACATAAAGTCTCCAATTTCAAGTTGAAAATCTGCTGAAGACATTTGTTTGTCATTGCATAGTTTAGTCTGCCTTACTCTCACATACATCAGCCAAGAACTGGCCATGGTCAGGTCTAATAATTGGTAAAACATCCAAACCTGGCGTCTTTTAATTCGTGTCAAAATACTATAAGCACCCATAATGTTGTTAATAAAATCTACACCTCCAATATACCCACTACATTCTTCGACGATATGAGACCGATCAATGTTGATGTACTTCTATTGGCCTTATCGTAACGACTTGGACCTTCGACCACTCACCAGCAAAAATTGAGAGAAGCGTGACAAGTTTGTTGTCTTTTCATATAAATTTTGACACATCAATTGCGTCCATATTTGCTACGTAATCAACAGAAAATCTACTTTACTTTTTATTACATCCTCGTCAGGGGGTAGTTTGCAATCTGGAACGAGATTATTCCGTACGGTCCCAGGACTCCCCAAGTCCAAGATATATCCACTTCTGCTACGTACTCCAGTAAAGTTTCAAACCACGGAAGTAAAGTTATTATCCAAATATATATGTTATTTCTGATGTCTGGGTATGCCCGCGTCATTCTAAATACGACGTTTCAAGATGCTCCTTTTTTATTCTACTAGGAGCAAAACTCTTTCAGTTCCTGTTTCAGGTTCAATATTATAGACGAAACTTGAAACTACGCTCAGTACATAAAACTTTTAACGCCAATTGTGTTTTTTTTTTATAGCCATATATCTATTCAAATTGTCTCTTCTCTTAGTGTAGCAAATCTATTCATCCACACAAAGGTATACCTCGAATAGAACTCCACTAGAAGTCGTATTTAAGGCTTATATTATAGATCTAATTTTTGTGTAAGTACTACCCCTATCTTAAAAAATAGGAGAAAAAAATCATCAATATATGGATATACATTAGTTGTATTTTTTATGACATTGTCACCCAATGTAACAGAAATGTAACAAACATAAAAAGTTACTTTTTACATATGAAAAATCAAAAGTATGAATTGGTAACGATCTATAAACCAAATCATTTACTTACCTACGGGTATCAACAAAAATTATACAATTTTATATACTTTTAGTATTTTTTTATAAATTTTAAACTTTTTGCAAGTTCAAACATGGCATTTTCATCAAAACACGAAATTCAAAGCCAAAAAGGGAGCAAGTTACACTACTTATGATTTATATTTGATGCTAAAATGTTCGGTGTGTTATTTAAGAATATATTGATATTGATTTGACAAATCTTAAACGTTTAGTTTAAATTTTATAGAGACTTTTTGGGTTTGTTACAGAAATGTCACCACAGGCTATAAAGGGTTAATAGACTCGAAAACTCGTAACACATAAATTGTTTATCATAGTTTATGTTATGATTAAAATAAATATGTATAATGAATGTCAAGGACAACAATTGTCTGCTGTATTCAATTACTGCATTGGTGAAAGAAATCGTGAGAATATTGTGGTAAATAACGCCAAGCTTATTAGCAGCTTGGCATAACAGGCTCTTGTCCTTGTTGATCCGTTATTGACTTGGGTCGTTATGTCCCTATAACTGTCCTTATCTTTCAACTACTTGGACCTATGACAGTATTTTAATTCAATTACCCATAAGTAATAAAACTTATCCCAGGTGACAAAAACGCATCGCAAGCAAATCAATGAGTCGCACATGTAGCAATAACATTTCTTAACATTTTTCTAATGAAATGGATATAATTAATATCGAGAATGAGCGTCTTCATGTATAATAACTTTAATGTTTTCTATAAATGGAATTTATAAATTAATCTTTGTATAATGAAAAAATTAAAAGAATTGAGACTTTATTTCTATGTTTCATACAGAAGGCGTCCCAATAATGACTCTAACTAATGAATTATTCTTAGTATCGGTGCAAAAGAGCCGAGAACGCCCCTGAGACTCGTCGAGAATAAACTAATCGATATGTTCGCTTTGGCATTCATTACAAATTCATTTCACTGGGCAACCCCCGCACTATAAATATCCTTGCAGTAGCAACAGGTGAAATGTAACCAAGAGTTTGTGTCGACAGGGTAACACGTTTAATTGCAATTTTACAACAGAATAAATCGCCAAATTTTAAACTAAAAACGACAACGCCAGCACGTAGCGCACTCACATTTAAGTCTGTTAATATTCGACTGCACATGAAATAATTCCTGACTCAATGTTGTTTTCGTTATGAAGCGACGACATTGAGTAGGAGAGCGTGTGTAACACACCTGAAGTGGAAGAAGACCTCCTTGGTGTGGTCGGAGGTCTCGATGAACCCGAAGCCGTCCTTGAGCGCGGCGATGAAGCCCTGCATGACGGGCCGATTGTTGGCGGAACTGTTGGCGTTGCCGTTGCTGAGCCCGTGCTGTACCAGCACCGACATCGCCACCAGCTCTTTCGTGCGCTTCACCTATAACGAGCACACATCCTCAGCCGAACCGCACCCACCTCCTCCCCCTCCCCACACACTAAGCTCGAGTTTTCGTGCCGGTACCAAGCATGCCTCGACAAGCTAAGCTCACTACAATGAACATGTCCAAAGCGTCGACGCAATACCAAACCGGAATCGCTAATATTTGTGCACGCGTCAAAAACTCGAGCTTCTCCCAGACGAAAAGAAAAGAAGCACAATAAATGTCAAACATTTAGTTACAATACAAGTGATAACAAACCAGAATTTCCATGTGCATCAGAGTATCACTAATCGTATATTTCGTTATTTCTGTTATTAGCAAAGCGACAAGCCATACCTTCATAGAGTTCAGGAATGTAAGTAGAGGAGAGAGTGTGAGATTGATGCGGTGAACAGCTATACTTGTAATATTTTGCAAGAATCTCTTTGTGCCTAATATTCGCACGTGGTACCCAAATATACGCAGCATTCCAAATGCATAAGGAAATTCGCTAAATGGCAGACTTACGGGTACTGTATTCTGATGATCACTCACCCTAATGCATCACCTTCTATGATGGTCATATTGCAAAATATTACCTGATATAGATCGAAAATAACTTTGTCCCCGACACGCGGCAGCATCTTAGATTCACATTTCTTGGCCATAAATGGCAGTGTTTTCTTTGTCTGATTGATCTGACAAGTGATCAAGCCATTGGTATCCTGTTTAAAGTAACAGTTTATAAAAAATTATAAATGAGAAAACACCAAAACTAAAGAAAATAAAAAGAGCCCAATCTACATGAAAATCCGTCCGCAACGTTCTCGATTGCGCCGCATCGGTTCTCGTGTGGGACACAGAGCGGTAACAAGCATCTCATGCAGTAAGCCTTCTAAGGACTTAACATTCAACACTAAGACGAGTCGAGACGGGACGCAACGTGGTACGTCGCAGCGTGGTATTCGTGTAGAGGGAGCTCGTGGGCGGCGCCGGGCGGCGGGCGGCGGGCGCGAGGCGACTTACTGGTGGCGCGGGGCGCGTGGGGCTCGACGTGGACGA
The DNA here is from genome assembly GCA_030295005.1 of Cephonodes hylas. Taxonomy (NCBI): domain Eukaryota; kingdom Metazoa; phylum Arthropoda; class Insecta; order Lepidoptera; family Sphingidae; genus Cephonodes; species Cephonodes hylas. Next base: position 7,204,021 of record AP025360.1, on the reverse strand, counting down.
GTAGAGCTGCGCTTCCTTGGACACGATGCCGCGCACGCCGCGCTCGATCAGCGTCTCGAACTGCACCGAGCCCGCCGGCAGGTGCTTGATGCGGATCGCCGACTGCCGCGTGTTCATGTTCGAGAACGTCGACACCGGGTCCACCGTGAACTCCACCTAAACAACACATCACAATCATTTTGCCTATTCCAAATAACTACGTCCAATTCATTTGGTAAATCCATGGGACCAGACAAAAAATTGACATTTCACTTTGAGAAATTAGATAGCGGAATTTCGAAACAAATATAGAATGGCAAACAAAACCTTTTAATCGATTACCTCGTCGCCCACGCTCAGCTCCTGACCCAGACGAAGCACTTCGGCAAAATGAAAGAACATTGTCTGCTCTCTTTCCACGCATCTGATGAACCCGTAGCCCTCTCTCAGGGAACAGACGATACCTTGCTCTCGCCTACACAAATATCTCATAAGTATAATGTAGACAGAAATATTATATGTCATCAACCTTTTAATACACTTGAAATGTTAGAAAGAAAAATAAAAAAAAATTCAAGACTTCTTGAGCGATGATATAAACAGGACTTCTCGTTAATTTAAAAAGAAATCTATTTTCGTTTTTTGTAACAATATAAAAACTGTTGTAAAATCAAATTTGGAAAGATATTCGTGATCAAAATATGAAAACAATACAAGTATGAGTGTAAATTTTGTTTATAACCTACCGTTCACCAGACACATTGAAAGACTCGTCAAGTAAAGAAATGTATGTGGCGCGTTTTAACTGATCTCTCCGATCAGTAGCCACTTGAAATTGCACCCAGTCGCCGTGTCGCAAGGTGAACTCGCCACACTGGTCTTTGTCGCCAAACGGCACCTACAAAACAATCAACTATACATACGGGGACTAACTACATATATACTACATATAATTTCATTAACTAAACTCTACAGAATAGAAAACTTTTGTTATCAATGCGATCATATTTTTCTGCTTAGACAAATGCTTATGTTTCCAATAATAAAGTACCTCAACTTCCGAATGGTCAGCCGCGCGATATCTGATGCGACCGGTGAGAGGATCGTTTTGCGGGACGCGGACCAAGTTCCCGCGATCCAACGGTTTCAACACTTGTCCTCTCATTATCTCGGGACTGACGTCCTCAAATACTACCGAACCACTGGGAAGTTTCGTTATGTTACACGCTACTTCTTTTCCCTAAAAAATAAACTTCTTTTAAAAACAAATCTGCCAGAATAAAGAAATAAAAAGTTTAAGACTTTTCAACACATGATTTCGACATAAGCTTTTAAAAGAAAACTTACGTTTCTGGTCTGAATGATAAACTCAACGTCATCGCCAAGCGTTAACTCCTCTCTACACTTGGCTTCCGAAAAATGAAAGAATATTTCTTTTACAACATCTGCTCGCTCAATAAAGCCAAAGTTTTCTTTCATAGAACATACAACACCGTGGTATTTCACTGGGTGTACGGGATTCTCAAAACGTATGTGACAGGCTCCCAACGTACCTCTAGAATACAAATAAATTAAATTAACTGTTCCCCTGAAATGTCCGGTTACTTAATAATACCATTAATTATTACGTACCTCTGATTGGTTGCAATTTGAAAACTGACAGCGTCGCCGGTGCGGAGAATAACGTTACCTTCGACATCGTCTTTAGTGTAAGGCAAGAAGAAACATTCACCACGGTTCTCGTACGAAATTCTCCCAGTACTATCGCCTGATCCTTCGCCCTTTACTTCAGTTGTTACCGTGCCCGTGACTCTAGCTTCACTTAATACCTAAACATTATAATCGTACATTGCAAAATTGTCATTTACAAAATGCTTCTCAGATGTAGGGGAGGCCAATGCCCAGCCGTGGAACTGGACAAATGATGACGACAAAACAATCTTTAACACAGTACACATGCATGTAAGTACAACTCACCACTTCCGGTGCAATTTTTGTCACGGTAGAAGCGATTGGTTTTCCGGTGCGACGGTCATACGTCATTTCAAATTCGACTGGGTCACCTATTTTAAGATGTTCGGTGTTGCCACTGAACTGACTGAAGTGAAAGAAGAGGCGAGCTTGTCTCTCGCAGCATTGTATGAATCCATAGGAATGGAGTAGTTTTTCAATAATTCCTGTTTCTCTAATTGGTGGGTGATTCACGGAGTCATATTGAGACGAATTGTTAGTAGAGCCAGACTGGTATACAGAATCACCCATAGGGCATCCATCAATATTGTAGCCAACGGAAAACCGGTTTCCACCACTATTTTTGGAAACGCTATTATAATTATCCCTTGGCGAACTTGGGTACTCACTGCTATAAGTACCTGCAAACAAAAAAGATGTAGTTTTGGGAGATATAGAACAAAAAGAGTGTTTGTTCAATTTACATTAACTCTATACACTTACCACATAAAACTTGCAATCGGTAAAAACATGGCATTCTCAGTGATATTAAAATATCAATAAACATATACAATATACATATTTATGCTACAAAAATGCTATACGACGCAAATAGGGCACTAGACATGTGGAAAACCCAATATGATTTAACATGTACTAGGGACAAAAGCTGTTCTCACTTACTGGTCTGCTAGTAACGGACTATTGATAAAGTATCAACAAAAGCAGCAGTAAAGTCTTACGGGTGTTCATAAACCATGCATAATTGGCATAAGAAGCAGTACACATGCAACACAGCTTTTCAAATGTCTTCCTTTTTGATTACACTTATAAATTTACTACAAAATTAGCTTTCTGCAACTCCACATGCGAAATAAAACTTAAAATAAATATTTTTCCTGAAAAATGGCAATAGGCTTGCCCCCTGTGATGTAGTGGTACTGATAAATCCCCGATGAAATGTGTTTTCAAAAATGTATCTCTGCCTAACCTTACCGCGAATACAGATACTAGGTTATGTATGTAAAATAAGCTAGTCAAAGTAGCAATCCATTACGAACATACTATCTAAATAATGTTGTAAAGTTTCATTAAAAGCCACTCAATAGTTTAAGCATGAAAGAATAAAAAGCATCCATATAAACACACATTTGTGTAGATAAATGTACTTTTAGAATTTTAATTCATGTTGCAATTGCAACCTGAACCTGTCTCAAATAATAGTAACAAAAATATAGAGCTGACACAGTTATTCAATGTCTTCTGTAATTCTGCTATATGAACATAACATGGTGTGCTATATTATTCTAAAATAATGTTTAAAAAAAAACAATTATTAAAACTTACATGGTCTATTAAATGTAAAATATAATGAGGAGCAGTTCTACATAGACATCATTCTTCAACAAATGTCATTATATGAATCCAATTAGACACACTAAATGTAAAGGTTGAAAGTCCTCCACAAAAAATGAAAATTTGCCTTAATCAAATAATTTTATTGATGGTAAAGAGATATCAATTGGTTATGTGTTATGTTTCAGAATGCATTGCATTCTCAATGCAACCCTGATACACAGTCACCTAGTACAATAGGTTTACTAGTTTCTAATAGTTTTCAAATAGGACATAAATTGTATTGGACAGACATTGAAGACATCCTCAAAGTTGTTTGAATAAAGAAGAAAACATTATTGAATAAGCTTTATCATCCAACAAAAAAGGCAAGACAGAGTTCTTGTCGAAGTTAACTTGCTATGTGTAAATGTGAACTTCATCCATCTTATTAAATTATCCACTACAAAGGCATACTATAACTGTATGACTATATACCACATAAATAATATCAAATAAAGAAGAATTGAACAGTTGTTGTTGTAACAATGGAGCTTGAAAAGATGGTAGTAAAATTCTGCAGAACAATGTAGAGTTGTCTTTGTTTTTTCAATTATCTTTGCTCTTGCACTCCACTGCACTACTATCTGATGCAGTGTAGTGATATTTCCTTAGCTAAGTACTACATGATTACATTTGTTCCTAATATACTTAATACAACATTTCATATGAATTAACAGCAAGGAACACACCCTGTACTTAAAAACAAAATGATGAAACTCACTAGAAACAATACAACAATATTCAACACCAAATATGATTGTAATCAGTTTTTTTTTATGTTATGCATAGTTACACGTTTTTAGAGTATCCTCCATTAGTATGTAGTAATATTGTTCTAGTTTTTAACAACTCTACATATTTGCATAATCATCATGTAAGACTCTAATATTTGAGACTAATTGTTACACCTCTATGTTAAACCAAAATTTAAGTACCCGCTACAAATTTTTATAGATACTAAACAATGAGAAGACCAGATTTATGTTCACTTAATGTAGTTTTGATTTTGAAATATTAACTAAATTTGTGTGTAACCTACATCATAAAACTGAATTAGCCGTTATCCCACAAATATACAATATTTTAAATACTCACACAACACAATTTCTCCCTTAATAACTTATCTATTCGAAAAATGGCCTATTTAAGACCATACCATAATGATGTACATGTTTATGTGTTACTTATCTAATATATCTTTACCTGTCCTTTACCCCTCAATAAGCCAAGTAGATGCATTCCCAGAATAAGCATTAAATTAAGATCTACTTATTTGTAGGCCTCAATACTAATCCAGTATGCACTTGAAAATCTCAAATCAGAAAGCAACTAAAAATATGATTGAAATTGAAAATTTATTAACACTACTGGCAGAAAGAGAACAAAAAACTACAAGAAAGCATATTTGCAGTTACTACAATATAGCACTGTGACATTCAACACATAAATATTTACCCCTTTTTTTGGAATACTTTTTCTTCCTTTTATGCTTTACCCTGGGCATTTTTTATTATTTTATGCAAATCAAAAGCTATGCACTGAGCTCACTATAGTTCTTGAAATACTAGGGTGTGGCTAGTTAAAATGAGAGGGCAAAATATTAAGGGGTAGTTTGCAACCCCTGTGGTACATTAAGCTTACACCACTGTACAGTATTCATTACTGATATAAATCATCTCAAACCAATATTGCAAATTAAAAATAAAATACTAATTAATTGAAAAATGTACCAATTTAACCTTATATTTTTTAATTTTTGTTAAAAACCTCTTAATAGTTATGATTAAATGAAATTTGCTTGAATGTCTGTGGTGCATATCCCATTACTGTCATGTTGGTACAGATAAAAAATGAGAATTGTATCCTTTATGATTTTGATCTAAAATATCACATAAAACTGCAAAAATGAGCTTTGTTATTATTTTCTTCATTATGTATTTACAATAAGCAGTACAGTAAGTTTAATGACACTTTCATACACATCCTGTTTTTTCCATTCACATCAGACAAGAAAAAAAAAATGTAAACAGCTGAGTGTCAAGAATTAACTCACCATTTCGGTATGCTGGTTTAGATTGCATGTTGGAGTGCTGTAGGTCTAAAATGTCTTGCAGGGATGATGAGTGTGAATCTGGCGGCTGGAACATTTTCCACTGAGGATTGCTGGACATTGTTTATTAGTTTCGTCTTCCTTGTATATGGGTCGAAAATGTCTGATTTATGTAGCAATATAAATATCACAGAATCTTGTGTGGTGTTCAAGTTTACATAAAACTGTTACAAATTTTATAATCTAATCACATTTTCTTTTAGTCTATGTGTTCACTCGAACACGGCGGAGTCTTTAATACGAATGTCACAATTTAAACACCAAAATCACTGACGGTTGCAAATTAAAACTAATAATGATGATGTTGTGATACTGGATCCTCAGATGTCTTCAATGCTTGCTGAGTCGAAGCTCGGTGGTGTATTGGCTCCGTTCTATGTAATGGTAGAACCGTTTTGCTATCTATACGTCTCTAAGCCGACATTCACAAGCTGCAACAGACACCGTCGTTACTCGTTAGGTACATCCAACACAATAATTTTCACACGCAAACGCGAGCCGACTCTCGACAGCCGATATCCATTGGTTATAATAATTCCGGATTACAACAAAGCAACGCGTTCGGACGTCGTTCTACATTTTATTATTGCTATCTAGGTAGGCATCGGCCGCCTGATACACCGATCAGCACAAACTACAGCGACATCCCACCACCAACTATTATTTTCATTAAGGCATATACCATAATTCGTATAAACTGTGCGATAGTTAACAATTTTAACCGGCGGACGACTTGTCTATATTAACGCAAATAAATATAAAACTATAAAATTATCAAATCTCACCACGACACAGCATAGCACTGACGACATACCGCCATATTGAATGTCAACATTTATCACGATTTTATACCAGCCATACAAACTAGTTTCGTTGAAATAGTTAAAAGTCTGAACAAGTAATTGTTTCAAGAACCGAATGAGGAAACATAAACTACGATTTTTTAAAATTTTGTGCTTATTTTTTTGTCTAAAGGCAAAAATCTATCATATGAATTTTATTTTTCTATTTTATGACAATCCGAATGAAAATGCAACCAGTTACAAACAAATTAAGGTTATACATCTATTATAGTAAATAAGACGTATATTATTCATATATTTTTTGTGATTTATTATTAAGTATTGCATAATTACTGTCCCAAGTCACAACTTTATACGTTTTTATTTTTCGTAAAATAAATGTAATGCTAGTAACCTACTAATTTTGCAGATATTTAACACTGGCCACATTTTTTCATAAATTGCCGGTCGGCAGAAGTGTTTTTGTTTACAACAGCCGCATTGTGCAAATAAAACCATTTTTTCGAGGTTGTTACCAAGAACATGTGATTTCAAGAAAAAAAATACAAAAATATAATAAATTCTTACATTGTACGTACAAAATGAACACAAAATATAATTTTGAAATTGAGAATAGTTACGTAAAATTTGTTGAATCCTTGTAACATTAAAGCTTTTGTACGTATAAATACACTACTATGTTTTATTTTTTCACATCTATTAAATGTTCCAATAAAAATCGAGTCCCGCTTAAAGTCGCATGACAGCGTGTGACGTCATTTTCCAACAGTCCACTAAGTCGCCCGTCGTTACAATAGCAATATTTTACTCGTGCAGTTTGACTCTATTTCATAGTATTCAGTTGTACAAATTGAATTAATAATAGATTTAGATCTATGGAATTAATAAGAGATAATTCTCTTCATAGTTCGCGAGCATTTCTTTCACATTTTGTATAGGAACAAGAAAAAAAATACTATTCTAGTTTATAGTGGCTATATTTTATATTCATGTAATATTTACACAACACGTGATATTTTTGTATTTGGATTAAATATTAAAACAAAATTTGTCATTACCTGTAGCCCGCAACTCCTCATACGATTCTTTATACGATATCCATAGGAGCATATTTTTGCTAAAATCCAGATTTATCAACAATTTAAAGTTGTTCCCACTATTTTCAGTGTGTTAGTTCGGTAATCTTCTGGTCCCGCCGAATAATTGTCCAGCGTACTATCGCGAAGTCTAGAGTTCAGTTTTCAGATCGGACAAGATCTTATTAGTAATTCCCTTTATTAGGAAGAATGGAATTTGGAATTCTGGAAAAAAAAAGGCGACAAAGACTCGCACTCTATTACGCCTGACGAGGGCTTGTAAAACGAAAGTTTGAAAATACACCTCAGCTGTTATAGGAGTCATATCCCTTAGAGCAGTGGTCCGCAACATTTTGGCAGGGAAAGACCAAAGGGTGGCAAAATAAAATAAAGGCGGGCCCCGCTTGTGATAATTACCCGTGTCCTAAAAAAAAAAGTAAAAAAAACGACCTGAGAAAGGTGGCGGGTAACGGATGGATGAGAGCTGCTCAAGACCGGGATGGTTGGCGCTATCTTGGGGAGGCCTACGTTCAGCAGTGGATGGCGATAGGCTGAGTTATAAGTTATTATTATATAAAAAAAAAGTTGGGCCGCACTTGTGGTATTTACCCTACATTTATAAAAAAAGAAACATTAACTACAAAGGAATTACTAAGAACTCAGCTATTTTATACAAATTTCTCGCGTGGCCCGCGGGTCAGAGGATTTAATCGTAAGTACCTCTTACCTTGTCGGTACTTCGAATCTACAAATGTGAACAGCTATAATAATGACGGGGAGTGGTCAAAAATCATGAAATTCATGTGACGTAATTTATGGATGGCCCCTATGAGAGTGGAAAACTAAAATTAGTCTTGGGTGTAGAAATATGCTCTTTTTTTTTCGGTATATAAGATTTATTAATATAAATATATGCAGCTGTTGTTGCAATTCATTTTAAAGATATCGTTCATTTAACCATTGCATTAAAATATCAGTGAAGTTGGAAAGTATCTACCTATTGATACAGGTGGGGCAGGCAGAATTTGGTACAATTTAATCATTCGAAGACACAAATTTGCGCCTTTACTGCTAAAAAATCTCCCTTTTCTCTATCACCTCGGTTTATGGGCACTTCCCTAGGTATCCAGTCTAGCATTGGAATTCTTGGTATCGATGTTTCAAGTACCGTCCAGTTCTGCGGTCATCTGGAAGATAAAGCCAAGCTTGCTTCGAAAAAGCTTGGTGTGCTCGGCAGAGCGAGACAATATTTCACGCCGGCTCAGCGGCTTCAGCTGTATAAGGCGCAGGTCCGGCCTCATATGGAATATTGTTCTCATCTCTGGGCTGGAGCGCCTCAGTACCAGCTTCTTCCATTTGACCGCATTCAACGACGAGCTGCTCGAATCATCGATGACTAGATCCTTTCAGACAAAATTGACCCACTAGCATTACGAAGAGACGTTGCATCTCTATGTATCCTTTACCGCATGTACCATGGGGAGTGCTCCGATGAGCTTTTTGGGATAATACCTGCTACTGAATTCCACTACCGCACCACACGCCAGAAATTAAAGTTCCATCCCTACCATCTAGATGAATGGCGTTCTTCCACAGTGCGGTTCAAACGTTGTTTTCTTCCTCGTACAACAACTTTGTGGAATCAACTTTCATCGGCGGTATTTCCTAATGGATATGATTTGGGGACCTTCAAGAAAAGAGCCTATAAATTCCTTAAAGGTCGGCAACGCACCAATGATTCCTCTGGCATTGTGGGTGTCCATGGGCAGTGTTGATCACTTAACATCAGGTGGCTCACTTGCTCGTTTGCCTCGTTACTCATAAAAAAAAAAAAAAAAAAATATTGAAAACATATTGTTTTACGTTTATTACCTGAAGCATTAAATTTTATTTACTTTCAATTATTAAACGGATCTGTGGGCAAGATTTTATTCATACGTCCATAATATATTTTAACCAGTTTCGATAATAGAAAACATTTAAAATGACAAAGGGCACTTTGTTACCGCTTTTGTCGCCCCAAGAGAATATTCCAACGACTTCAGAGTTCACAAATACTGCTGCGCCGTGATCTAAAACATTGTGAATATTAAAACTAATGTTTACTGTTCAGCTGCCATTACATTCTATCTAAGAAAATAATAAGCATTATGATGTTAATTTTCGAAATATCCATCTGCAGTTCGGCGTACTATTGAAAGGGACAACTCAATCCCATAGGTTAAGTAATAGTCGAGTATAAAGGAAAACTGAGTTTCAAAACTGCTGCACAAATCGTGTCCTCTACCCGGCGCAAGCAAGTGGATGCTTCAAGTACTTTCTATGGGCGTAACTGGGCTAATAAAATATAGTCTACTCATGACCACAAATATACACAAAATTTGTTATACTAACACACAAATGTTGTCTTTTTTGGGATAAGCGCAACACAAAACTCATAATTCCTTAATTTTTGTGTAATTGGCAAGACATAATCTTTGCATTTTTGGATGGACATCAGACGTAGTGAATTGATGTTTTTTTCTTTTGTACCTATAAATGTTAAGTTTAAGTTGGTTATTTAAAATGGTCGTAGCGGTTTCAAACCCTAAACTAGAACACACAAATGTTTATTTATAATTTGAAGAATGGTATAATCACTAGGGGTTTTCAGAAAATACTTCTGTTAAGTATGGAGTAAAAAATATAAGAGAAATACAATCTGATGTCCATATATCCTGACTCGAGCAATTTCATTAACCGAACGTAACGCCTCGACAAACCTGTCGGCCAATGCGTAGTCTAGTCTACGTTTTACTATGCCATTAATAAGTTAAAAAAAATCAACTTTACTCGTCTTACAAAATCCACCATGGTTTTAAAAACTAATGGATATATTTCCTAATAATTCGATTTGTTTCTGTTGAACCAGGTCAATCTATATATCGTCGAAAACCCAACGTCGCACCTACAATTGAATTTGTCACTCGTGGAATTCAGGTGACCTGAACACCTTGACGCCACCACTTTGTTGCGCATGCTCCAATCTTTCATTCCCTATTATAGCATTTCACGCTGCCATGAAACTTCTCCTATCAAAAACTAATTACATTTGTCTTGCTGGTATTCATCTTCATAGCTTTTCTCTCAAATGACACTTCCATTGCCATATGATTCATAAATTACTATCTTTATTCGTTTGACAATTTACTAATAACTCATCCATTGCATCCACTCTGTTCCAGTCTACTCTTTTTTTCAAGAAATAAAAATTTAACCTTATGTTAAATTATTACTGAATTTAATTTTATATCAATATAAATTAACTATCTGAGACCAATCTGACCTCATTGTAGTCGAATAAAGATTTCGGCGTTCGCGGGTTCATATCCCCAGTTCACACCTTTGACTTTTCAAATTAATATGTGTTTTCGCAATCTGTTCCTTTAACGGTTAAGCAATACATTGTGAGGTAACCCGCACACGTAAAAGTGTGTAGTTCTCCAACTCAGAATAGGCCAGCGTGAAAAGGCCTTAACCCTCTCAGCTCTAGAGGAAGCCCGTGCCCAGAAGTAGGGCGTGCTGAAAATATTATGATTAGGATGACAGTACGATATCATAAAAATTACCTCTTAAATTCGGTACATCCTTATTGGAATCTATTATTTTCATATTATTACTTTGTGAGTTATGTAGTAATTCGCTAAGTTTGAAAGTTTTTGGTACTGAAATAAATTTTGTATTTTATAAGTTAACAATAGTTCAGTAGCTGATTTTGAGACTTCGTAAAATGACATAAATATATATGCTTAAAGTTCGAAACTCTAGTTTTTAAAATAGGCCTGTTTCCTCAAAATGCAGTGAACGATCAAACTAGGTATATGTCGGACATGCGTATTCATTCAAAGAGCAAAATTGTAAAAATGCAACACTTTGTCACACGTTTGAATTAACTGCGTTTGAATCCTTAAATTGGTATTCCTTTGTTTTTTATTAAATAGGGGGCATTTTTTTGGTATACTGCTGCTACTACAGGCACACATCAATATTATGATTTGCTATCCATCTGCATGTTGATTCTCTTAAGAAAAAATCCAATAATATTAACTTAACTCGGGGGACAAACCCGAGATTTCGTTTTAATTTGGTCCGTCAAAAGAGCAAAAGCTTACTTCAGATCAAGGGTCTACCGTCAGCATTATAAAGTATTGTACAATATATATCAAAGTGTATTGAAAAGTAAATTCTGTAAAGTATTATAGTAAATAAATTACTTACGCACAGCATATTCGCTGCTTTGTATGGGTTGGAGATGTTCGAATAACCCAATATTATTGCTGAAATCATCTCTGCTAAACTTAGAATGTACAATATTTCTTCTAATTTCGGTTTCTGTGAAATTAATCAAATATTTTGTAGTACCTACTTAGGTTCTTGGTAATTTTGTAAATAAAATTTTTTTTTCCAAAGTAATGTAAAAAGTGGGGACATAGTAAGAAAGTATTGAACCATCACATCTACATAACGCAACAATGTAATTGAATGTATGTAGAAGCTGAATAGGAATAAACATTCAATCAGACTTGTCAAGCCATAACTATTGTGTTATTTCACTTCTAAGTCCTAAGAATAGCTTGTATAGTGCTGGCTAGTGCAGCTGTACTACATCGAGGTTACAATGCAAGCATGGCGCGCGAATGTGAAATAGTAATATGACCTACTGCTATTCCGTGCCGAGTAGAACAGTTAAAAATTCATAGCAGGAAATGGGGACAATCGATCCTTCACGACTTGGGAACATGGACTTTCAATAGCACGTCTATAATGAGCAAAAATAAAGCACAAAAAGTGAGTCAACAATTCTAGGCAAAGCTAGGGACTAAAGCTCGATACAAAATACAGCTATCTGACAAATACAAGGCTATTAAGTCAAAAACACATGACTTATGTACATAATATGTTGTGGACATCGAAAATTTTGAGTCTTTTTATATATATAGAACCGAACTAACCGCCACAAGTTGTCGAGACATGAATGCGCATTGCGCATGTTTTCAGCTATATAATTGGTTAACGTTAAGTGTATATTAGCAGATTAAATGCAAGATTCAGAGAAATCAGAAAGGTGTTCTTGGAATTTAAAACCCAGACCGCCGAAATTTTGTCGCAACAGCGCTAATCCACGAGCTATCACTACTCTGATCCAATAGACATGTAATAATACCAGACGTAAACCCACTTGCGTTAAAAGCCCCATTATTGAGTAAACGTAATATCCACTGCGGTGCAGTCGACGGAACACACTAAGTGAGGTAAATTTAATACATATGAATGTTCCACGCATTTCCGCCGAAGTGTGTCCACGTCACATTGTCAAATCATATGGGGACGTCTACAACTAAATTACCATATTTCCCTGCGATGCTAGGGGAATTGGATTTCCATATAGTGCGTGAACTGATGACCATGTGAGGTTCCGGTAATAGCCATGGTGATATGAATCATTACTTTGTTTCATCCTAAAGGGACTTCGGAATTACATACATTGTTTACATTATGAAGCATCTACACAAAGCTCAAACCACTAAATGGATTGCCTTGTTTGACTCACAAAAATGTATCGATGGATATTTGACTTTTGTTCCAGCTAACGCCTCAGAGATTTATAATACATTTACGGTAGCAAAGCAGCGGGTAGAGGGTTTTGAATTTAATAAAGGACATACATAGTACATATCGCTATCTTTTGCGTGCTGTGAACGTAAACCAAACGCCCGAGACCTTTCATTTGAACGCATAGAAGTGTACGTGACAGTTGGGTGGGTTCATTTATTTATTTACTTAGAACATTAATAACAATTCCTTAGAAACTTAAAGAGCTCACCTTTGAAAACGACATTGTTAACATGGTAATTAAGTCGCCATGAAGCCAAAAAGTTCGCCATATCTGGGTCTGAGTATATCGCCACACAATGAGCTGGTGCCAAAGACCACTTCTGATGAAGCAGCACCGAGTTGCACACAGTCCTTGTCGGAGTAATGTTTAAATACACGGCGCCCACTAATTGGATATCGTGCGAGAAGCCAGCTGCGTCTGCACCTGAGGGTAGTGCAATATTATTGTTTCATTACAAGTTGGCAGCATTTCCAAATGCAGGGTGAAACACCAAAACAAAGCTTGGTTAAAATTAAAGGATGAATGATAAATAATGTTCATAACAATTCATAAAAATAGGCAGAAAGTGAACTATCTGTCTATAATTGCTCATGCTCATGTATTAAAAATTGAAACACACGACATTTATATAGCATCAGTTACTTTCTGATATTACGTTATGTATATAATATAATAAATCTAAGGAATAAATTAATAAGTCTCATCTTGATTTATTACGACAGCATTTTATCAGCCCGTTTACGGCGTTAACGTTAGCGTTCCACAAATTTTGATATTAACACTAATAGGTATGACCGAGTTCCTGTACTTATTTTATAGTTATATTGCACATTGTCTAGTTATCGATTACAACACGAACATCATAAGTAATCCATATGTTAAAAAAATATATCTGTCTTAATAATGTAACTTACTTTCATTTGATAATGATCGTCGGGTTACACGAAATACTTCATGGAGCCCATGATTTACAACGCATAAATGCACAAAGAATATAAGTACCAAAATTAAAAGAATTAGAAATGTGACCATTAAATGTACGTAAATACATTTTTCTCCTTTCGTAAATTTTGGTTGAGGTTTTGACGTCTCCATGTTTGTTGTTAACCGAAGCCTATTGGATTTTCACCACAAATCTGCAAAATAAGTTAAGCTTAAAAATGTTTTCGTACATCAATTTACCATAGTTTTTTTTTTTTTAATTATATAGGATTTTTCAATCAGAATTAGATAGGTACATAATTTTAAAACACAAATTATTCTGACGATGTAACTTTAACAAAACATATCAATCAATAAAAAAATAGTAAAGCAATCGTTATCTTATAACTTAACAATAGAAATCAAAAGTTTTTCACAGCAAAAAACAAAATTTTGTAACTGTACCCAACTACAATAATTACAGATTAGACCAATATAAATAATTTCTGCAAGTAAAACTACAAGTTTTATTGAAAGTCAAAATTACGTCGTATCGTATAGTTTTCCTTGTAAAGAGATCGCGATCTAATTTTAAAGTGGCGACATCTATCGACGTTATTTTCAATATTTAATTTATAAGTACAGCCAAGCCTGAATCTGAAGGAAAACAGTTGGCTCCTTTACCCTGTACTAGAATCAAACCATACCGCTATGGAATTTGAAGTGACGGCATCTATCGGCATTATTTTAAATCATACACTAGTGACTAGTCCCTTTGAGTTAAGGCTTAAATCCATGCTATAGGTACTATGACACTTATAAGATGTGATGTCAACTCAGTATACATACTGTATTGCAAAACCGAGCTATCCTTATCGAAACATATAGACGAGTGCTCCGAAACCTATCTTATCTTGATTAAATGGAAACTTCTTAGTTATACAGTATACTTATAAGATTATTATTAGTATGAATAGGTATACATAGACATATGACCAGAACAAAGATTCATTGTTTTTTTTTTTATATAGTGCTGACAATTTTTTAAATTATTTATTGGCTTTTTTATTTATTGGCTACTTTTGGCCTCTGCAACGATTGAGAATGATAGTACCACAGTGGTTCGTTTAAACTGAGGTGCTAATAGAGCTCCCTAACCGAAGATATACTGTTTTACGTAAAATTAACATAATCCGACCATTTGTTTCGTTGAATGAGGTTCCCAAAGACCTAAAATACTAGTGGTAGAAACGTGTATGCTACCCGATGAGCAGCGTTGTGCAATTTTGAATTAAACTAACAATTAAAAATTAACAATTAATTAGTTGTTAACTGCAGTGACAGCAATTAACAACTAATTCATTATTAATCGAGATTTTATCCGATTAACAATTGATCAATTGTAAGCTATTTTCCGAAAAAAAAACTAAAAATTAACAATAAATTAAATAAATAAAACAAATAAATAACAAATATTTTTTATTTACCAAGTATTTTACTCATACTTGAATATCTTAAGGATATATTCGGTTATTCTTCCCTATGTTAACCCTCCACAACTTTGAAAATAGCAAATTTTGAGAGTTTTTAATTTATTAAGTTTAGTGTCCCTACTAGGGATGTTGCGAATATTCGCATCCGCATATGCGGAACATTCGAATCGATTTGGACATCCGCATCCGCATCCGCATAAATCGCTGCGGAGCTGATGCGGTTGCGGATGTGTAGCAGATCGCGAAAAGAAAGAAAGGGGTGAGGGGCGGCGAGGTGCGCGTGTCAGTCTCGAGTGTCGAGTGGGTGACCGTACGTGCTGATTGACCAATAGGAAATCAATAACATTTTATACAAATAAACCAATCAATCAATTTTATACAGATCCGCATCCGCATCCGCATCCGCGGATGTGAGCCTCTTAAAATTCGCATCCGCATCCGCATCCGCGGATGTGAAAAAAATTGAATCCGCAACATCCCTAGTCCCTACCTAGTCTTCAAGGGTATATGAGACAATTACCTTTAAACTTCTACAACTGTAACCCTTCTGAACAAAATTTGCAAAAAAAATAATTGTTATTTTTAATTATTTACTAATCAATTTAAAAAAAATGTAACACGCAATTAAATGTTCGATTGCAATTGCTTCAATTGCAATTAATTTAAATGTATTTTTTTGTCAATTGATTAGTTCAATTAAAATTTAATTGATTAATGCCCAACATTACCGATGAGCAACCCCTGTTACCCCTGTAAGCTGTACAACAATCACAAAGTTAGAGACACACACACGCAAATTATACATGTACGATGTAAAGGTGTGAAATGGATTTAGGTACTGCATAGGATAATAAAACGCATATGTTCAAGCGTAATATTTTATAAATTATAAACATGTGCACTTTAAGAATACTCAAATGTAGTAAGGTACTTCCAAAAATTATAAAATCCATTTGATATTCCACGCTGATTACACCTAAAAATGTAAATCACTACAAAATTAAACGAACATGAAAATGTGAATTATGTTTTTTTTTTCATATAGGATTTTCAATTAACTATTACTATAATACTGATATCACTTTTGACGTAAAAAGTCTGTTCGTTCGTTTGAGTGATAGCGTCCAACTTTGCTGCTACATAGCTAAAATGCACGAATATGGGATACAAGTTTGTATCCGTTTTACTGCACCTCCGGGAATGGACGAAATTTGCGGTAATATTTCCACATCATTATTACACGTTCACAATAGCCAGTACGGTCAAAATAACAACCTTTTGCTATATGTGAAAGTAGGGACAGTTGGGGAACAGTGGAACACGGGGCACTATGGAACAATGTCGATAAGAAATTGAATTTTAAACTAATTCGCGAACTACCGCTTCAACTAATCGCAGCGCATCCTGCGCCATACGAGGACGTAGTGAAATATGGCGGCGCATCAACAATGGAGCTGTGAATAGAAAAATATTGGTTTTAAGGTTCAAAAGTTGAGATTTCGTTTCAATGTACTTTCGTTTTTAGTCAAAAAGTTTAAACAATAGGTAAGTGATATATTTTTTTCATAAATCTTAATCATTTTGTTTATTCGAGACCGCTATGTGTTAAGTTCAAAACAAAACCTAACTTGTTCGAAGACTTGCTTGAAATTTTGTACACGCTATGGGGCACTATGGCACGGTGCACAGTGGAATACTGTTCCATTGAACCCTACTAACTTATTTTCATTTTTTTGGTAATTTTACACAAATCCAGAATGGTGAGACACCGCGTCAGAAAAAGTAACAGGGGCCTTTACAGCGAAGCTAACATGCAAGAAGCTGTAGAACTCGTATGAGCTTGCGTGTTGTTGCATCGATATGTATGTATATATATGTGATATACAATGAATAAAGTATTTTCAAATTACCTTGAACGAATTTAACTATTTGGTATGAATATAGGTCGTGTTCCAATGTGCCCCATGCACTGTTCCATTGTACCTCAGACCTGGGGCACAATGGAACACAGGAAGAGGTTCACAAAATCGTTGATAAATAGGTTTAAAATTGATTATTGTTCTCTGCTTTGCTGTGCAATTATTAAGTTAAGGTATATTGTTTATGTTTGTAAGCAAAAATTCTATAAAGAAGAAACACTGAATTTTCTAAAAATAAAAAATATTTTTTCGTACCATTGTACCCCAACTGTCCCTATATGCTGAGTCTACTTTTCAGGGAGATATTCTTATAGCGGCCCGTTTATCTATTATGTCAACCTTTTTTTAAATATACCTTATAATCCATTTGTTGCCATAACATATGGCTTGTATACTTACGATTCATCGCCAGAAAGAGACTAAGGTGGACAATATTCAAAACAAAACTTTTATTCGAGCATTGTAGTATTGGTAACTAATGCGACAAGGATATTGGGACTATTTCTCATCATTAATTTGTCGCATAATAGTTTTTGCCTACCTCAAAAGAATAAAGGTCGAGGATTGCTATCATTTTCACAAAGTTAAGATTTTACGTATTGACTCAGGCTGTCGATGTCTCTCTTTTTATGTGAATTTGGAAGCTGGTGTTATCTCGACGTGTAATTGGTTCCGTTGGCTACATGTTCAGTCGTGAAATGAGCCACTGTTGCAGCTGGTTCGATTCCCCTATCGAAATAAATTTAGGACCCTATACATATACGTGAAACCAAAATGCCTTTACTTATGTCTAATACCCGCGAATCTTGTGACTTCGTGTAGGGTTGGAACTACGTTAGTAACTGTTGCGTGTTTATTTTGTTATTGCATTAAGACCTCTTTGATCATAAAGATAATATCTATTATATTATCATCTTGTGTTCGTAAAAGAATCAGTCCCACTTAGTAAGGAGCGAGCCTATTAGCGTACTTGGGGCACGATTCCAGACGCCGAGCTGCTACTGAGAATTATCTAATGAAAAACCCAATAACACATTGCTGGGCTCAGGAATCTAACTCGGGATCTGTAAGTCGCCAGATACTTGAGCTGCAAGACCACGAGCCTACCAATTTAAATTATTTTACTCTCCGGCTACGATGTGAGCCAGATAGAAACGATGATTCGTTTGAGCCCTGGAAAATCATTACTTCCCAAAATACGTTTTGGTTAGGGACATATCCTAAACATTAAAAATGAATCTCCTCAGGTTGGAAAGCCGATGACACCATCATATTCTTCCGACTTACCGGAAAGGTAGCCTTTTAGCTTTCCTCTTCCAAAAAGGCACATTTAGTTATTAACTAGTTTCGTGTAAAGTTGTAAATTGGTGTGGGTTGCAAGGCGATTGTAATAATAATTATAGATTATAAAATTGTGAAGAGTTTGCGGAGCACCACTGATCTAAATGAGAAAAGACTTTGTTTTATACTATGTGGTAATTACTCAAACGGTAGTAGCCTACTCGGCGGTAGCCTGCCGTTGCTAATTATTTTATGTTATTACAAAAAGTTATATATAACCGCCTAGTATGTGATGGACTTACTACATGGGCCTAAAAAAGCATTTAGGTTTGTTTTGGCATATTGCTCCGCGCACATGGCCTTTCTATCTCGATATACTTCTGTGATCCAGAATAGCCAAAAACTGCTCCAAAAACACGACGCATTTGTAATCGAATACATTATGTCGATCAATGTAAATAAGATTTTAATACACATTTTACATGGCAACATCTACACACAAAGTCAGCTATCATAGGCAACTTTTGTCAATGAAGTTGCTATTGCGTAGGTGTATTAGCAATTAGATTCGTTAATTTTGTCCCAAAGGACTAATTTCTACTGCGAGACAATACATCTTCGGGGCCATATTTTCCGAAATCGAATAATTATATTATTGATACGAATCCGTCTATTAAATAATTAAATATCTTGAAGAAGACTAGGCATAGGGATTATGAAAAAGCAAATTGTTTTAGTTACATAATAACATGTATGCCATAGAAAAATATTGAGCCATCATCTACAGTCTCTGCAGTTTGTATAAAACTATTATGCTTCTTCAGCAAAACTCATATTTCTTAATCAACATTTTAAGTAATTGTGATATTAAACTCTGTATAATGTAAATGCCGGCAAATAGGCAACATTTATATATTTTTTACTAAATCATTTAGCCGTTTGTTGAGTAAATGTACTTATAATAGATTTTTGTAAACAATGGCACTATGTTACTGTTTAATAACTCAGTTTTAATAGCTAATTTATAAGAAATATTTAATACACTCTCTATGAATAACTTATTGAATATGGTATATGGTATTTCATCAAAAATATATACCAACCCACCCAATTATAAAGAATTGTGCAATAATTGGTTTTTGCAGGCACGGGTACGGTCACCGCCGTATAACATTAACACTAAATAATTTGTCAGATTTGTATTGACTAAAATAAATAATAAAATTACTTGTCTATTCACCCGCATCTACCTTAACAAATCTACGGTAAAACGATTCTTCTCCACAAGTTAATTTATATTCGTTTTTTTTACCTCACACAAATTTGGGCTAACCTGTATATGCATTTTTTCTACGCCATATTTATGATGACGTCACAGGTATGCTTACAACCCTCAAACGACAGTACAAAACAAATAGAAAGAAAGAATTTGAAATATTATTTGAGATTTATCCCTAGTATATAATAGTTTGTTAATATAGTTAATTGTAAATCAAATGTTGTTTAATATAAAGCAAGCATCGAATTGCTCAAATCTTATTGGATAAAAACAATTCTTCAACATGAACAAAATTACTTGAACAATTTAAAAAACCTATATTTAATTTTTTATTCATGAGATAGTGGTAATTTTTATATACAATTCGGCTCTAAAAAAGGCAAATGCAGCTGAATAAAAGATTTTATAATTGGCTACATAAATAGCAATAACAATCATCCAGGAACCGAAGGTTGAAATCGTAACGAATTAATATACGAATCAATAAACATAACTAATTCATCGCGAGTCGCGACTATGTGAACCATGTTATAGTTAATAGTAGGTAATTATTGTAGCCTGTAATCTAAAATATCATTTTTGACTCGTTTGTAACGTAAGTGGTCTATGTTACATTACTGAAGTATTTCAAGAGATTAGAGAACAGTTCCGGAGAATAGTGTTCTCGGTTTTGCAGACTACCCAAGGATTCTAGCATTCTATAAGATGGATAATTATAATTGCCTTATAGCAAGCACTTTTTTCCTCAAATACTACTTAGATAATACCTTTAGATAGTATTAATTAAAGGATTAACCAGTCAGAGGCATTCTTCGGTGAAAGTGTAAAAGATGAATTTAACTACCATTCTGAGTTCCAATATAAAATATTTCTTAAACCATCATCACCATTAATATCTAAGATCTCGCTCAATATCTCAGTTTTCATCAAATGGTTTCTGGTACTTAAATATACACAACATACCATCTCGATAAATTATATATAAACATACATATAATACTAGCTAAATGAATATCTTTCGTTCGTTTAGACTTAAATTAAGTAAATTGATAATATTACATAGACCCATTTAGTTCTAGTACTATAAATACACGTTTCATTACCCTTCATATACTCGTGAATGTGTTTGATCGGTACACGCAGTGCCGTAACTAGGGCGGTGCCAGCAGTGTCCAGGCACAGGGCGCAGACCCTGGAGGGGTGCAGAAATGACCAGACTAGTATCTAGTTTTATCTCATGCATGGTAGCTAAGCCTAGTTAGAGCATTTTTTAGAGGCGCAGTTTTGAAGGTTCGCACCGGGTGCATAAAAAGCTAGTTACGGCACTGGGTAGACGTTGTCATTCTAACATTGCTAGTTAATTGAGTCACTTGTTTAATACAAGTAATAGTTTTGCTATTTATAAAATTTACTTATTAAATTGAGATACCTATGTTCATTTCATTTCATTGAAATACATTTTCTTTTACAAGCATAGTTATTCTAGCGATGACTTTCAACGCAAACTGTCTTCAACAAACAATGAGTATAAGAAGGTTAAAAGAATTTTAAGTTATTGTATAGAATGACAAAACTTTAACATACAAATTGAATGTGTCTACTCTAGACAAAAATTCTATTTTTACTATAATACATATATTATTAGATGAAAGAGATTCGAGATTCTGATTGTTTTATTCTTGTAATTCTTACTGGTGAAGGATCTCTTTCATTTCAAATCTCCTTCATCGTAGTGAATATTACTGCTATACTATGATGTAATCCTATATCTATTATTTAAAAACTAACATTCCGTTTGTATAAAATCGCAAAATTAGTAAAGAAAAATAAAAAAAAACATACCAATTTATGAAACAATGTACAATGTAAGTATAACACATGGTTTAGTAAAATATATAAATGAAATAAACCGTATTAAGTCAAATGAAAATGAATGTTAGATAATTTGTTTAAACTCACCAAACAAAACAAATGACTAACTAAAAAAACGCAACAAAACAAAAATAAAACTAAAAGTGTTATAAAAACTTTTATTACGTCGTGGTCTAAAATTTATTGTATTAAATATATTACAAAATTACGATAACCGCCTTCTCTATAATTATCTCTAATAACTAGCAATTCTACCAAGCAATTCAGAAACAGCCCGGAATGTTCGGTGAACATACCGAATATTACCACACATTTCATATTTATTATAGTATTTTGCATTTACGATCGGTATACTACAACATTCTCTTTTAAAGTACAAAGCTAGCCCAGGGATTAATATAAAACGTCGGATTATTTATTTATGTTATAAAATTGTCTTACTAGTAATAAAAATATTGACAGAGCTATTGATTTTAAAACAAAACTACGATTTTCTTAAGAATATTATTTGATTGTTTTGTACTTTTTCTTAAGATTACAAATGTAATAAAAGAGTTATAGTTCCCGTGGTAACTAAAAAATACTATAGCTATCGGCATTATGTAATTATAATTTATTATTAACAAAAAAATGTTTAAATAACGAGGCAAATTTTTACACATGTAACATATTATTGCTTTATTCAGTTATTTTCATAAACATCGTCAATTTAAATACTTCGATCAAGTTATACTTAAATGTATGTGGAATAACAATACTTCCCTTACATAACAACTGCGTTTCTAAAGTTAAGTGTATGGGGCGCTGTGATGAGAGTTGTATACACTTCCATACAGTCGGACACCATGACAAACAAGTTATTGCTATCTTATTCAAGACTTGTCGCGGTATAAAAACGAGACATTTAACATTAACTAATAATGTTACACCCACAGCAAGTGCCCGTACACGTTGCGAACAGTAGACCACGTTCACCGAATCTCTGGAAACGTTTGTGGGTGCTTTATTCGTCATAAATAACACGTCAATTAATTCGTCGCTTACAACCATCATATTCTGTTAACTTAATCCGACGCCGGTATAGTACGCAAAATTATAGTCTGTTTTTTTTACAATATTCAAGTGTCTCATGGAAGATGTTTTTATTTTCTTCGTCAGGCTTCACTGTGATGCGATGCTGTGTACCACTTTACTAATACTGTTACTTACTGATATGATAGGGAGATCAAAAATTATTTTTATGTACAAAGAGGCACCGATTGCTTAGATGATCTCCGTTTCTACATGATTTGTGCATTGGTAAAATGTATAAAATGGAACACAACATTTTCACAGTGTCAACGTTTACACCAAAAGTTACACATGTAATGTGAAATTTGTTCAGACCCAGAAGACATGAATTAAAATACAAAAATTTTCTTATACGAAATACATAACAAAATAACATATTAATAACTTTAACGATTGCTGTTCAGTTACACAAAACATTGTCAATAAAAAAGCTGAACTAATATTCTCAATGTCACAATTCAATTATATGGACGTGAAATAATTGCATAGTTTTAAAGGAATATATAAAAATTTAATGTTATCTATATGAGTGTCTTTGTACGTTGATTGTGAAACACAGTTGTTCGTAAGTACACAAATCTCATGTGGTCGATGTGGGCGTCGGCTTGGTGGTGGGTGTTGGCGCCAGTGTTGGGCCCAATGTTGGCGCTCGGGAAGCCACCGAGGTTACAGTGCGGGTGCATGTTGGCGTTGGCGCTGGCGTACACGACGCTCTCGGTGTGGTCGGCAACGGGGCTGATGTGGATATTGTAACATTGTCTTTATTGTTTGTGATAGGCGATTTAGGATGTACTATGATAGATACATCGGAGATTATACATCAAGATCCATCCGGGGATAGCGATTGATCTCTTGAGCTCAGTAACAGCTTTGTGAGGATGCTTTGGAATGACACGTTCCCAGTGTTCAACGCATTCTGAAACAAATATACAATTGAAATGTTGTGAATATAATATGTAAACAACAACAACTATATCTTTATCTCTTTTATCAAGTGGCTTCATTGCTTTATCTTTTTTGCAATAAGGAAACCTAGCAATTTTGTACCTTGTTAGTTTCTTCTCTAAACAGAGACATCCGACTGTCGGAGAGGAGGAGAGGAACTTGTTCTTGGAGCACCTGAAAGAATTATTTTTAATATTTAAAACAGTAAAATTGCAAGTTATGAATTTCAAATTATTCTTACTATTTACAGACTAGTTTATATTAGCCCATATATGTCCTAGTGCTGAACCCATGCCTACTCTACTGACGAAACGTGTCACTTATTTGACATTCATGAAACTGAACTTAATCTTGGGTTACAAGTATATTAAGTCACTAAGTTATTGGTAAATTAGTGTAATTTGATCACGTTTTCGGTTGACTTAATATACACTTTTGGAGATTTTTCGGTTTGGGCTTAAAGATAATTCTTAAATTTGTGTTTAATCTTTTAAAAAGGATTTTCTTTTTACAAATAATACAGAGTAATACCTAAACTGTAGACTCTTTCATTACATACCTTCTCTTTTTCCGCGCTGACTGTTAGCAAGCATCTTGCACTGCCAGGGAGCTTGGTATTCTGTAATCACAGATATACATATATGCTTATAATAAATATGCTAATAGCTGCACAAGATTTTTTTACAAATTCATTACTCAAGCAGCTCAAAGTAATAATTGAGGATTCATGTTGTTCCTTGTTGTTAACATAGAGATTCATTTTATATTATACTCATGTTATACTAGGCACGAGAATTCTATGATAATAAAAGGCATGGGAACTTCAAAGGAGTTAAAAGTTTTGACGAACTCTTCGGTATGCAGGTTACTTTAGCTATACATATTTAACATGGGCGAGACTCTACTCCTACTGAGAATTTTGTAGAGAAAAATCCTAGTTACATTTTAAAAGAACATTTTAACCAGATATAGAGTAAGCAGAAATGAATTAGTCCTAGAATTACTTTAAAAACCAGTATAACGAAATATTACAAACCAGTGCGTTTTATTGTTTGTAAAGGATATTTAAGAATTCTGTAACTAATAATAAATTATCTAATAAATTTCTTGTATATCTAATAATTTTCTATTTTATTGGGATATTTACAGTTAAGACATTTTTCTATTAAAGCCGATAGGTACTGGACTGGGCCTTAGTTTTAAAATTTCAAGATAAACATTATTAAATTTTTCGTTCGTGACTAAGAAATTGTATTCTATATACAAAATCAGCTTCAAAAGTATTATATTATTACGATAACTTAAAATAGAGAGAATATTTTTTGCTTATGGGATTTTATATATTCGATCGGAAAACATTTTAAGTGCCGTGTTTTTAAACGTAAATAGACACTCTACTTGACTCTACGTTTACAGTTTTACACGAAAACAATTATAAACACATAGACAATTATGGTTCATTTTTTATAAACTTATGGACCCGGATTACAGATAACGCATATAATTTAAAAATATGTACAATTTATATGAAAGCTATATAATAAAAATATATATGCTTAAATATAGGTTCCACCTAGCTCCCCTATATTTAAAAAAAAATATATAATATAGCCCATGCATTAATAACAATTTTGTAAAACTTTTTTTGCCCAACTTTATGAATACGTACTTTACTAAAGATATCATATAAATTGTATATTTTTTTCTGTGGTACGCTAAGCTGTCCGACATGTATAATCTGTGCCATCTTATATTTAACACTTCAAATTACCATAATCGAATTGTATCCATTTACTGATTGGAATTACTTTTTTATTTTGGAAAAAGCATAAATATATTAGTAACTTCACGTCTTGAAGACAATCAAAGAAATATTAAATCATCTATAACCTTTGGGGAGGTCTTCTATGCCTAGCAGTGACCGCCTTTTTGCTCTTTATTTGACTGGTGCTAAATCAAAGATGTTAAAAAAAGTAGAGCTGGAATTTTTAAAAACAACTTTACAGTTTTAAGAATTTTATTGTATGTAATAATAACCACATCTGAATATGCTAGCAGTATAAATATAATAGCATTCGACTTTTGACAGTTGTCAGAAGTTTAATTTATTTGCGTGTTATATTGTTTTTCTGTAGTCTACGATATAATTATAGAGCATTGAAGTATGAAGAAGGGCCCACAGAGACATGAGTCCTATTATGTTCAAACTAGCAGTATAGAGACCACACAGACGCCTGATGGTAAGTAGAATGTGGTTCAAGTAATATGGGGATCCGAGAAACAGTTTTCATAACATTCGATACAGTACTGCCGGTCTGATGCTCACCAAAATAACTAATGAATGGTCATTAGTTATTCTATGCCAATGAATGGTCATTGTCTAGGTGTTTCTGTTCACATGCAAATTTCTGACATGATGGTATAGTAGAATGAACCATAGATTGTATATTATTTTCGCAAATAAAGAAATCTTTTTGGTTATGTATACACAAAATGGCGCCATTTTATAAATCTTTTACTTTATTCTGACATTTAAAAAAGCAATGCTTGATTACATAATTCTTTGTCCACCAAATGATTGCTTATAATTTTTTTGTTATTTATTTCTTGATTTGATCTTACTTAGACTATCTAGTAAAACTGCATTTTCCATATTACCTAAGACTCTGCTTTATTAAATGCCCAGAAGACATTAGTGTCTTCATAGTGGTCTACCAGTAGGTTATAATAAATGTCTATATATAATGATTAACTTGTTTTCAGTCGAGGTTATCTTAAGTCATTTTTGAAACAAAGCTCAGTAATAATTTATATGTTGTATTTTTTCTTCTTTCTTCTCCAATTGATTGTTTTTATTGTTTAAATTGTAGTAACCACTTTTGTGCAGGAAATATTAATCGGAAATTCTAATAATTGTGGTAAAAATTAGTACTTTTGTAAAGATGTACAATGTGGTGGCTCTACCACTGGTAAATCATGAATGACTCGGCTCCTGGCGACTTAAACTCTTAACAAATGAAATTTGAAATTCATTCGCTAGCTTCCTATAATGGCTTACTAAAATCCCTGTTATTCTGTATGTTAGTTTATACCAATTACGAAATAATTGGGACATGACATTCTCGCCTTTATTAAACTCTTTCCTTCTCGTCTTTTTCAAAGACTAGAAAACCAGCTAGACTTGATCATTTCAAGTTACAAGATATACATTTCTTTAGCTTTTCTGGAAATTTATGTATGAGGCACGGTGCATCCGTCTCCGTCAACAGAAAGTAACATTTTGAGGCTGGACAAGAGCCTCATACTGTTAAATCTTAAATATAATTATTGAAAACCATTTTTTTGCCTAATTCAAATACAGTCAGTGTATTATTTTATGTTTCATAGTTATATATTATTCAAAAATGTTTGGCGAGCGGTAAATGAACTCTACCTAGAAAAACAACCAGTAACTATTAACACCCCAAGACAAAGACCCCTCTGGAAAACTTAGCGAAGCCCTATATATTTCAGCGCACTGGCTACAGCTAATGAAACTGCGACACTCGTGTTGACATTTGTGCTGCTTCCAGTGACGAAACCGAAAAGTAACGATTCTCTTATTGTACTCAAACCCACCCTGTGAGAAAGACTAGTTATCGGGTAGTGTAACACGCATACCTTTATTTACACAAAGTGACATGTAGGAAGTAATCAAATTCACGTGCCTAATATCGTTATAAGTTTATGGACATAAAGTTCCATGTCTCACCATTGATTTGACAAGAGTCGCCAACACCGCTAGTAACTTATTAGACTTTTTGCAAGTGATATAAATTTTCTTGTTGAGCTCCTCTTCCGACCGCTTCAGCTTGACAGTTTTATTTTTAATTAACTGTAATCTGTAAAAACGATTACTTTAGCTTTTTTGTTAGATTTAAGTGCAAGATTATTTTTTATATTTCTATTATTGTTTTAATTTCTCCTATTATTATCTAAAAATCATTTATAGTAAATATTATTTAACTAGCCCAATACACTTATTGTATTAAGATGAATGATTAGTTAAATTGTAATATATAATGCTAGTCTGTGAGCCTAATGGCTCCACCACTAGGAGACTAAATCACTTCAAGTATGAAAACTCTAAGTCCCAGAATTTGTTACAAATTATATGAAATTTATTCTCACAAGGCATGAAATAAATTCCTGTGAGTTTACCTTATTTCATTGAGGTCGCAATTTTTACATTTCTTGGCTACTGATTCACTGCTGTCGAACTCACGCGGCGAACTGCTAACTGGAGGCAAAATCATCAAGCTATAATAGACTTGTAGCTTTCACACAGATTCATTAAATCGCAGCTGTAGCAGGGTTAGTGATCATCACATTAATTTATTTAAAAGTATTTTTATTTTAATCATCTTCTGAGATCGCATGAAATGAAATATCTTTTAAGTTAAATAATTCGCTGAAGATTAGGGGTCACATAGATACCTAAAAGATCAAAGAACACATATAGGTATTTAAACATATAGGACAAGTCTCATGTATTTTATTATTATAATCTTCACTTTATTTGTCAGGCTATGAAAATTGCAGCCTTTGGAATAATACGCTTTTGTTAACGGACTCTCAAAAGGAAAAATAAAATTAGTCACAGGCTTTTCGCTGACGGCGATTAAATCGCTCGTGCAAATAATCGTATCGCCAGTTTTTGTTCAATCTTCATCTAAATTTGCTGTATATATGTAATGGCGATTTTCTGGTACCAGCAGTAATCTAGCCAAAAATACAGCTTATTAGTAGTATTAGTATCACAGAATTGTACCTAATACTAAAATAGGTAAGAAATTTAGGTTGTTTTTTTAAGATATTTAATTTTACACCATAATGTTTAAAATACTTTATTAGATTCATTCTTTTATACACAGTATTTACCGATACACATTAAAGCCAAACTAAAAAGTCTTTTGGAAGACGAACGTGTTGAGACAGAATTTTATTTTCATTGATCGTAATTGTCCAATTCGCTCATCATGGAATTCACAAACAGTGCAGTCTTGTCCTAATATTTTATTATATATTGTATCAGCAATTTCGAGATGGAATTTACTAGTATAGTAGATTAATGAATTAGACGATTAAGATCGACGTTTTTGCCGCCTACCAACCAATCAATAACAACTTTATAAATTTGTATCTACTCATAGCAATAAATAAAAAAAATGTATCTACCCAATGAATAAATTAATTTAACGAAAAATTAATGGTCTGATTATAACAACTATTTAGAGGTTATTTTTATTCACATATTTACTTCTAAAGACTAGTATAAATCAAGCGTAGATAATATGGACTAATTAATAATGAATTTAAAAATTTGTAACAAAACTTAATCTTTATTTATTGGAGAAATTCCTACTTTCAACAACAATCGAACATTAATTTTCGTCTATTTGATATAATATGTATTAAGCATCAGTGTATAGAAAATATGCCTAGTGTATGCAACTCCACTAGGATATAAATATTTTTGCTTATTTTACAAATATAATAATTAACAAAATACTTCTGATAATAATGAATAGAGTAAACATTGATATGTAGTTACTAAACCTTATATACAAAAACGCTAAAGCACTTTACAATAAAGTTAAAAGTCATCGCATTGAAATTCAGTGTTGTTACATCCACAGTAAGGCTTTTATCAAAAATTTACGCACAGCAATGTACATATATATGCCAAAAACACTATAAAATTAGGTCGTTATGTTCAAGCAAGAACAATTAATATACATTTGCTTGAACATTTACCATAGTTATATGAAACAATCAATTTGCGAAAAATGAGTTGCCTGGCGCTCTCATAACTTTTAATCGTAAACCTAGGAAATAAGAAAAACTCAAAATGAAGCCTTTCTCATACTGATGAACAGTTAAAAGTTTGTTCTAGACTTCTTAATACAGTTCGATGGTCATCCCCATACTTTAAATGGCTCCTTAACTGAAAGCAAAACACGTTAAAAATAATTGGCATCTTCCATACTATTGCAATTAACCAACTTTTAAACAATTATGAAGAAAAAATTGAGATATACTCAGTCGTTGCCCAAAAGAAATATAATGCTTATTAAATGAGAGGTGCCGGTTCGATCTCCACACCGAAACAAATGTTTGAATGTACAAAAACAAATTGTTTCGGGTCAGTGTGTATGTGAAACCGAAGTCTCTCGTAATTTTGCATACGTTCACCTGTACAATCCTGCGTTCTAGATTAAAGTGATTAATAGAATTTATTTTATTATTAGTAACCATCATAACAAAATCGTAATTATTTAAAACCCTCACCAACATGACACTAGTCTTAAACTCTGTCGTTACGAAGTGGTCACAACGCTCAGCGCTCTCAATACATACCTGCAGGAAATAAGTCTTGAAACACATCAGTGGCATCTCCAGGAGCTTCAGCATTATAATAATTAATAATTATTAACAGAATACTCAGTAATCCACAGTCAGGTATGTGTCTCATACCTCAGCTAAAATATTACTGGGTCACATGTAAAGCACAGCTCACAGGAAAGCTAAGGACATTTTTCCACACATACATTACCTTACGCGCTTGTATTCCCTGAAGGGTTAGGCAAAGGCGCATTTCGGTTCCTACACAATACCTAATAATATTTTTTTAAAT
This sequence comes from Cephonodes hylas, assembly GCA_030295005.1. NCBI lineage: Eukaryota > Metazoa > Arthropoda > Insecta > Lepidoptera > Sphingidae > Cephonodes > Cephonodes hylas. The sequence goes on along the minus strand of AP025360.1, from coordinate 7,173,592 downwards.
ACAATTTTTTTTTAACGGAAATAACCCAATAACACTGCCCGACACGGGAAACGAACCTGGGACCTCTAGATCTGGTGTAGCGAGACTACGAAGCAATATTTTTTTCTTGTGGACAATTAAGTGGCATACATATAAATAGACTGCTGAAGATATACGTGCTAATACAGCTCGTCATAGTTCAGTAGTATTTATTACAAAATGAAAAATATAACATATGATAACGTAACACGAAAAAATAATCCGAACACAGTTTGTTCATATCACAATTGTAAGCACGGATTACAAAAACTACTTTTCTTCTATGTATTACATATGGTTACTTATAAAACATAACATAAAGAACAAGAGCAAGAATACAAAAAATAAATTGGATATGTACTCCAAAACGAAATATGAATGTGAATATTTATTAACTATGACTAGTATAAATCTACATCACTATTTGGATAAATATTTGGTAACCATATTTTTATTCACATATTTTTTATATTTTTCAGGCAAGTGGTTTTTACTTAATTAGATATTTTTCTAGGCAACAATGTTAAATATATTTACTGTAGGAAGTTAATCATGGCAAGTCAACGTTATGTATATTAGTGAATAAAAAGACGCATCCATGTTACAACAATACAACGCATTTGTCTACATAATACTAGTACAGTCATCCCAACTAAATAAAAATATCACAAGTAAATAATTTAGCACATTGAAAGATACACAACACCTATGGAAAACAATTAGAATTATATAATTATCCACCATATGGTGGATCACACCAACTTACATTCAAATGTATGTATTAAGATTACATAAAAGGCAATTAATACAGACATTGTAGACTATTCACAGATAAAAATAATTAATTAACGCTACAAATACATCATGTACAAGACTGAATTGTCATAGAGCTAAATCGTTATATAAAAATATTGACTTACTGTACTTATTTATTCTCACTAGCGTAATAATTTTGATTTACGAGGTATTACATTTGTTAAAATTACGTGTATATTTATGATCTATATATAAAACATAATTATTTCAATACATTGCGAATACGTTCAATTTAAATAATATGCTTGCAATGAACAAACTGAAAATATATTATTCTATAAAGGGGTTGTAACTAGGGACGTTGCGAACATTCGCATCCGCATCCGCATATGCGGAACATTCGCATCGATTTAGACATCCGCATCCGCATAAATCGCTGCGGAGCTGATGCGGGTGCGGATGTGTAGTAGATCGCGAAAAGAAAGAAAGGGGTGAGGGGCGGCGAGGTGCGCGTGTCGGTCTCGAGTGTCGAGTGGTTGACCGCACGTGCTGATTGACCAATAGGAAAGCAATAAGATTTTATACAAATCAACCAATCGATAAATTTTATACAGATCCGCATCCGCATCCGCCTCCGCGGATGTGAGCCTCTTAAAATTCGCATCCGCATCCGCGGATGTGAAAAAAAGTGAATCCGCAACATCCCTAGTTGTAACATGTAGATGTAGTAATTTTAAAAGAATTTATAGTGTACTATGTACAAATAATCATAATTTTGGTGTCATCGTTTTAGGTATTTTTTATGAATGTCAAGCATAATGAGATTCAATATGCGACTTTGCATCACAGTCAAGTAAAATTAAGTTTACCCGTATAAGTTTTTTGTTGAATAATGCTCTTTGAATTTATGCGGTAATTCAGTGGTCGGAACCCTTTTGGAAGGCGAGGGCCAGAAGGTGGCAAAATAAAATTTAGACGGGCTGCACTTGTGATATTTAAAATAAAAACTACTTAATGCCTACACAGAATTGGTCATATCCCATGGGAAAAATAAAACATACGGGATATAATTTAATATATGTAACAAAAAATATAAACAACAAAGGAACTACTAACAACCCAGGGATTTAATACAAATTTCTGGTATCTTAACTATCACATTATTTGTAGTTGCCGTTCTTAGAATGGCTCTCAAATGCTTTTCTGCCAAACAAAGGGCATATACTAGGTATTTGTACCTTATTTTCAAAACACACACGGGCCGCAAGAAAGACACCCGCGAGACTAGGGTTGCCGACCACTGCAATAATTGATACAATCGGAAATGTATTATTATGGAATTTACTATTGGGACATTCTTCTCGTTTCAATCATAATTGGGTCAAGTTTACTTCAGTACGACTAAAAAAATATCACAATATCATTTCTTTTTTATTTTTGCTTAGTTACGAACTTTTAGGCATGGAAGAATTATTAAAATTTGATTAACACTCAACGTACGTTAAATGTCATTCATATTATTGCTCATAAATTTAAGACTAAAGTACTAATTAGATATACACTTAGAATACCTTGTTCGTTTTCCAATTGTGTTTTCAGATGTTGGAACAAAGACAAAGAACTCTTTTGTCATGCATCAACCTTCTCAAACTGCAGCTACAAAATTTTGTCATTGAATCTATTTCTAATAAGATGAAGTATAAATAAAGGCTATTTTCGCCGAACAATAAAATCTATCTGTGTCACTTATAGGTTAGTCAACCCTATAACACCATAGCCGGCTCAGAAAAATGTAAGTTCTTTAGATATTCAATAACAGATTTTTGGGTAATGAACTAAATCGTAAATATCAAGTTGACGTATAGACAATGCTTATAGTGATGTCGACAATTATATATTGATTGATTGAAAAGTAAAAAAATATTACGGATAATTTAGTTCTCTATTTTGAAAAGATCGAACGCAAGAATACATTACTGCCACCTGTATACTTTCCCTTATATAAAACCCACCCGTCCTTTATACACTGTAAATATAATCCTTTATACAATATGTACAGTTATTTAACATACAGTGGCGTGCAAAAGTTACGGGCCACCCTCATTTTTCAGTAAAATTAATAAAATATTTATTCCTTCACTTGATCATTGCTCAAGGTGTTTAAAAAAGTCAGGATAAAGATAATAACGTTAGATGTAATGTTTTTCTTTATCATATTTTAAGTTTATTATTTTAAATGACTATTGTCGGTGTGCAAAAGTATCGGGCCACTTATTCACGTGGCTTTATATCCACGATTTGTTAACTTTTTTTACATTAGTTTCAAAACAATACATCGCCGTGATCTTCCGTGGAAAAATAGCCTTAATTTTGAGATCATGGTGAAACATAGGAATATTCAGGTTCGCGAAATCGATTTTAAGCTTTCATGGAAAGGGAAGAGTTCTCGTGATATTGCGACGGCTTTATCTATCGGCAAAATCACTGTAAATCGGATAATTTCAAAATATAAAACTACAAACACACTTTGTGATAAAATTCCAAGCGGTAGACGAAGAAAACTTTCAAATCTCGTCGATAAAATTATAAGAAGAAATTGCGTTATCGATCCACGAAAAACCGCAACCGATATTTCTCGGGAATTGAGAAGCAAAAATTTAACTAATGTTTGCCGGAGTACAGTCGGAGAGCTGCAGGGCTTATTGGAGGTGTTGGAGTGAAGAAACCTTTAATTACCAAGAAAATTTAGAAGGCTGGGTTGTATTTTACTAAAAAGTACAAACACTGGACGGTATCAAATTGGCGGAAAGTCTTTTTCTCAGGCGAATTGAAATTTCAAATGTTTTGAAGTGATGGTCGGAAGTATGTAAGACGCCCTACAGGTACTAGATACAATGTAAGGTATCAAACTTCCACTGTAAAATATGGTGGCGGTAACATTAAGATTTGGTAAGCATTTTCCGCTAGTGGCGTTGGTCCGCTAGTAGAAATTAATGGCAATATGGACGCTATCATGTATGAAAACATTTTAGCATATGCTCCTATTTGCGAAAAAAAATTACCTCGCGGTTGGATCTTTCAACACGATAATGATCAAAAACATGCTTCGCATCTTGTGAAAAAATTTATTTAGAGCCAAAATCTCAGCCTCCTTGACTGGCCGCCGCAGTCACCGGATTTAAACTCCATTTAACATCTATGGCAAGTCTTAAAGCTTCGTGTTGGGACCAAAATTCATTCTAAAAAGTCGGAATTGTGGAATCATTTGCGGCGTGAGTGGGAACTGTATCAGAAGACCAAATAACCATATTAATCGAGTCTAGGCCTCGTCGGTGTGCTGCAGTTATTGCTGCTAAAGGTATGGCGACAAAGTATTGAGTCCCATGAAAGAAATAAAAAGATTCTTTGTTAATTTATCTCATTGGCTCTCGATTTTTTCGACGAAATTGTATGCGGCCCGATATTTTTGCACAGCCGTTAATTGGAATTTTTTGGAAAATTAATTATTCAGACAAAATTTTAATGTAAGCAATCGATTGTTATCAATAATAAACGAATACATATAATAATTAGTCGCTTATATTCCTTCAACACGACAATTTTTTGCGATGTGTATGAAAAAGAGGATGGCCCATAACTTTTGCACGCCACTGTATATACAATTTACCAGGTAACAAGCTTACGGCTAAGGGACCATACAAATATTGCATAAGCTATAACTAACTATATAATTAGTATGCTTACGCCCTTCCCCACATCAGCAAAAGTAAGCATATTTCTTACTGCTTCCAAGCATGGGAATGCTTATGTAAGCAGTCGAACATTTCCTTTAAATCTGTACTTCTTGTATTGTATTGTATGTTTCTTTATTAATTTATGAACAGCAAGTCAAAAAATAATCTTATAATTTTAAAGTTAAAATTTGCTAAAAAGCCCTAAAAATAAATGCTATCGTAATCACCATCCACCCCTCCCCCATATCATTAAAAATAGGTGAAGCGAAGGCCTTCACCTCCCATTAGTGCTTAATTAATACTTGAATGGCCTCTAAGCTGTATAAAATGCTACATGAATGTTAAAGTTACATGGACATTTATGGGCATCTTTTTTTAATAATACATTTTCACTCCCCCCCACATGTTTTTTTTAACTTTCGATAAATAAAAAAAACATGTAAAAATATATTAAACACTGTACAAACCATTAAACTCAATTTTACATTTAATGGCCACCTGCTATACCGCTTATATTTTATTTTTTATTTTTACTGTTCATAATTTGATACAAAGATCAAAATGACACAATTTCAATTAAAGAATCAAATTTTTAGCATACGTATTAACCAAAAACGTTCGCAATCTTTTGTTTTCAACGTTGATCAGTAATATTCTTCAACACAGGGTTGCGGTTCAGGTCTTTTGTTGCAAAAAAGGCAAGCGTCGAGACAACCATTCTTATGATAAAAATACCACAAGAATAAAAAAAAATAGTGAGCTAGAGTGTTTTCTACATCGGAGTATCGCGTGAGGTCCCATATTTGTAGCGCGACGTGCGACGCCATGCAGCGCGCCAACGCCAGCCTTTTGAATGGTTCACCATAGGTTGCTACGATCAACAATGCACATTTCAACTCCACACAAAATTGCCTTCAATCACCAAGTATGATGGTGGTTTCTCTGCCAACTTACTGAATCTAACAATCTTAACACAAACATTAATAAATTTAACACGTGCATTCGCTCAAAAACTCGCATAGCTAGTCTTTTGTACATCACCATCGTGGCTGACGGCAAATGTTCGCAGAGCAGTACTAATGGAGCTTGTAATTAAAAAAAACAATGCATCGAAAATAATCACTTTATGATTAGTTTGTCTTAATTAAAAGAGCATGTGCTATGAGTTTTAACCGCGACAAAAAATATTAATAGGAAATCTGTATATATTGCCACGATGAAGTAAAATGACATGTTAATATGAAATAACAATTCTTGTTTTATTGAGTTAAGTTTTATTTGAACAACAAAAATACTTTTCTTATTTCTCTTAAGCCACAATAAGAGCATGTCACCTGTATAATAATATAAGTTTTAATTAGAATTTAAAAACTATCCTTAATATTGCTGAAAAATCATATGGAACGCCAATAGGAACACCCAAAAAAATAATACTAATTTGGGTTTATGGTAATTTTTTGCTTCCAAGAATATAAGGTGGATTTATATTGCAAAAAAATAAAATGTTATAACCTGTGTTAAGTTAATTGATCCTAATAACACGTAAGCAATGAACAATTATTACCGTAGGGTCTATAGTGGAATAGAGGTCACATATATTTTCCGATAAATCTCAAAAATAGTGAGGGTACTTGAAAGCTGTCATAAGGTACTTTGCCAATTTAATCTATATTTTGAGAAATATAACAACTTTACCCAAAAAATATTAAAGTGGTGTTGAATACGGTGTTTACATATAAACATTGAAAGTATAAGAAGGCTATGCAGAGAAAAACGGTATTGTTAAATATTTTTTCCGTTTATAGTTCTGTTACATTAGCAGCATCCAGCTTTTAAAGCAGTATTGCTGACTATAATTCAGATTTTAGATACTTTATGATTCACATGAATCCCGTATCATAATGCTGCTTACGCGAATCTGAAGCTGACAAATTATGTAGGGGGGTCGATACATAACGGGATTAATGTATCGACCCCTATATTATAATTTTCCAGCTTCAGATTCGCGTAAGTAGCATTATGTTACGATTATTGCCCAGCGTGGGTTGGACTCCAATTTTAATTCCTGTTGATGAAGCTGACAATATTTCAATCATAACAAGTAAAATTATTTAATACAACAAGAGTCTTCAGATCGGTATTTTTTATGACGAATTATATTGCAAAAATAATTTTAAACAAGTGACCTTTAATCCAAAACCAATTTTTTGTGTACAAAATCATGACGCGACAAAATTTTACTGCAAAATATCCGAATAGTAAATATTTAAATATACTTACAATCGTCGACATCAGACCACTCTCTTTTTAATGGCGGGTTCGTGCGATAAAAGTCTCCGGCGGGAGGGGTGGTTTCGAAATTCGGCGGTGGCACACAAGTCACCAATGGCATTTGTGCCACACTGAAATGTTAACATCATATTAAGTTATATTATACACTCCTATGTAAGAACCATAATTTATGGAATACTTCGACAATAGTCAGGTATGATAGAATATTTCTGATTATATTTTTAAGTAAATTCAATGAAAGCAACCCTACTAGTTCGAAGTCCTTTGGGGAACGGAAATCATTGATTACAGTAGATTGATATTGGCAATTTAATAAATAATAGATAAATACATTCGGCAATCGAATTTCTATAAATACGACTATACAGATACAGTTCTGATCCTTCACTAAAAAAAATCTTGTGCTGTGAGTATCGGATAGTTTGAGAATTTTCATTCTCCTATAACAACATATTTGTGGGTTACACAACTTTCGAATAATAGTGACTACACAAATTTTATCATGAGAAAAAGATGAACTGTAATGGAAATAGTAGACAAAAGCACAATCTATACAGTTGCAATATAGCGAGCTCGTGAGGGACAATCGTGAGGGCAATAATTGCCGCGGGGTTCACACACAATCAAAATCGCATCACCAAGCGCGGCTAGACCTAATATACATTTAATGTTGTTATAAGCTCAATTTATGACCTAAAAAAGTGTCTCAAAAACTAGCCAAACATAGCCAAAGGCTAATGATTTACGCGAACGACCAAACTCTTTTTACATGCATTGGTTCAGGATGATCGAAAAACTTACGAACATAATTAAGGCGTAAATCTGTCGTGTGATGATTGCTTGTTTGATCTGAACTCATTTGATCAAAGTAAGAATATGACGGGCGCACAATGCAAAAGGCATGCATTTAAACCAGTGAAATCCAAATCCAAAAAGATCAGTAGCACTTATATATACAAACACGATTTACTTTCGCAATTTTCATATTATAGCAAGTATTTGGTCATGCAATTCTTACAAAATCATTCTTAATTGATCGCAGCCGTAAGCCGACACAGCTATGATATTTTGAATTTAATACATTTTACCTTTACTCGCCGAAGTTGTCGTCCGTGGCACACAAGCCTAACTTAACATTACAGTAAGTACTGTATATGTAATTTAAATAAAATAAAAAACATACCTTCCTACTATAGGGGGAAGTGGTGGTGGGTTATTGACTGCTGTTGTTATTGGACCTGAAAATATAAAAAGTTAGGGCTTAAAATACTTACTAACAATTGTCATAATTACTACCGGTCGGAAGGGAAAAATTTAATATGCGATTAAGTTCATATATTGAAGGAAAAACATGTACATATGTTTACCTTCCGGCTGAGGAGGCGGTGGTGGGGGCGGCGGCAACACTACATCATTTTCTTGGAGATGGCTTAGAGTATGGGCTGGCAAATAAGCAGTTCTTAAAAAGTATTCCTTTTCAAAGACGGTAGCATGAACAAATCGACATTTTCTTCTTGTGCACAAAGAATTTTGAAAATCATTACAAAATCTGTAGACGTCATTTAATTGCGATAAGATTATTTTGTGGGCAAATATACATGACGCTCCTCTGTTGCACGTGCCGCGAATGAAATTTCGGCACATAATTTCCTCGCCTTGTTTTCCTTTTGCTGCCTCGTTTTGAAATGTAGGATACTCCTGTGACTGATTCATTTCAACAGACATCTCTGAGTTATAATCGTCATCTTCTATTTCCTGCTTTAAAGTTACTTTCAGCGGACTGTCCGGTGGTGGTGAATTTGGCGGCAGTGGTGGTTGGATGTCATTGGTATTGTGATCACCTTTTCCCACCATGTCACATTGTCCGTAATTAGATGATTCTTCGTTGCCGTTCGGCGTGGAAGGATTACTTGATTCTTCAAATTTTGATTTTAAATACTTTTTCATGTGTTTGAAGTTTGGGGATGGGCGAAAATTTATGGATTCCTCGTCAGATAGAACTTTACTTTTTCTAGTCTCTGGAAAAAAAGAAACATTGCTGTTACGCTAACACCAAATAAGTGACTAAAAATGACAATTAATATAATTTTTTATGTTAGGCAAAAAAATCTCCAAATCATTTCTGCAATTTTGAGTAAATAAATGTTGATGTAAAATTAATTGTAACACCATAAATGTGTTAAGATGACGATGGGCATTTCTGTTTTTAAAAGTGAATATTATCACAACCCCAAAAACTCTACTTTTAATTATTTAGTTATGACAACAGATTAAATGGGCCTCCAGTAATCCACAAAATAGTAGGCAGGCACAACGGACAAACTGCAGGGCAGTTCCAGACTACTGAATTCATCAGAATATCTGTGTCTAAGACCCTCATAGTCTGGAATTTTTGAAAGAGTCCCTTGTAGTCCAACAAATTTCATTCATTTTCCAACCCTTTTTTTATTGAAATTATACATTCAAATTTCTGTATTATTTATTACCTCTACATATTGTTCTCATAGATACTATAGAATAACATATTTTTTAGAAGCACAGAAATAAGCTAAACCTAATCATGTGATTATGTTCCACTACTCAATGAAAACATTTCCATTTGTTAATGTTTAATCTTTGTAGTATCAAACTTCTTTTATATGCTTTTCTTACTATTGTTTAAACAAAATCACATTATTATGATGGTATCTGTATAATATAATATTTCTAAAAAGCTATATATAGAGAAGACTCAAGCTCATATTCCATTTATACAGGCACAGCTTAGAGTCTATAAAATTGGACTTGATAGCTGATAGTAAGTGTGGTGTGCTGGACCAAGAATTTATCCTAACTAACCATTTCAATTGTAGACTGTCTTGCGACAACAATGAATTATTTTTATTCAGAACTTTCTAAAAGCATATACCAAAGGATCTTATGATGTTGTTTTCATACATTGAACATCATATTACTGCCGAACTATTAAATGACTTCAATATTTAGATTCATGACTTTATATATTTCACTATGTGTTTTGACTATGTAAAGTTTCCCATCAATTTTGGAAGTTTAAGCAGGATTGCCAAAATAAGTAGAAAGTGGAAATGTTTGTGTTTCACAAGACAATCAATGCTTAATAAGGTCAAAAGAGTAATAAATTTCTTGGTGCCAATTAAAAAATATTTGAAGCATACACCACAAAACTAAAATAAATCTAATAGAATGTGTAGTAGCATGTATGTATAAAATATACAGTTTAATATGCAATATGATAGATTTGCAATGAGAAATAATATATTATTCATGAACGTATAAATTTATGTTGCTAAAGATATTGTTGTAATAACCCGATATGGGAAAATTCAATGGTCAAATTTATTTTAAACCCATACACTCTTTGATTAGGCAGAATTCTGAAATTTTAAATTATGCAACAAAATCCTTAAAAAAATTGCATGAAGAATGTTTTAATATTAAACTTTATTAACTAATTTAATAAACTTATTTAAGAATCTTACAATTTTATGTCATAATTACCAAATATATATAGTTAAGAAATCATTACAGACGTACAGCCCCGTGGTGCAGTTGGCTAGACACCAGCTTGCGAAACGAGGGGCCGCAGGTTCGATCCCCGCACCGAGACAAATGTTTATGTGATCCACAAATATTTGTTTCGGTCTGGGTGTTTGTGAGACCGAAAAGTCTCTCGTAGTTTCTGACACCCACAACACAAGACTAGTATCTTAATGTGGGGTCAGAACTATGTATGTGACTCTTGGGTGTATTTATTTATTATTATTTACATTTAATGTCATAAATAAAGCTGCAGTATTTTAGTAAGTATATATTTTAAAAAATATATTAAATAGTACAAATATTGCATTTTGGATAATGTGTGTCTTACAATTTCCTTAATAAGCATTGATTTTAGATGATATATAGTCTTTTTTGTTGTGTTATAAAAAGGTATGTAACATAATGATCTCCATATGTACAAAACGTGCTGTTCTTCATTCAATCGATTATACGGATTTTCTATTATTCGAATGACTATCGACAACGATTAGTTCAGTTAATCGACTTTCGACTATATAATAATATGACTTACCAATGTTTTTTTCACCAATGTTCATAGCAAGTAGAAGCTAATTTCGAAAGTAAATGTTAACACAAAGCAAGCACTGGTGCAATTATATCGCCAAATTTTAATAGGATGGCAAAATCATTTGGGCCGCTGCGCATTGCAATGGCGGATTCATAATCAATACATTTTCGCGCAAGATGTTCGATATGTTCGGCAATAGTTGACGAGGAACCATTTATAAATATCAAAACGATAAGAGGCTAATAAGGGAATCTATGTTGATTATTATTTCACGCAAGCATAGGCAAATAAAAAATTCGGCAAAATTTATATCTAGCCTAAAACAGAGGGTCTAAATAATTTGCATAGCATGTAAACATTTCACTGCAAAAATATTTGACTAAGTTGTAAAAGTTAAAAAAAATAAGGTATAATTTAAACAGTATATACAAAGAAAGAGCCATTGGTAATGTATAATATTCATAACAGAGCTTCTATTTTTTTAAAGATAATGGAATGACGCGAAAATATCGGCATATTATATTTACAGATATTTCGCCGCTTTCAAACATGTGAACGCCCTAGCAATACGTTACGATAGTGCGTTGTTATTATGAAAGCATGGTATTTTCCACGTACTCTCGCTACTTAAAATGTAAAGAATACATACCAATATTTATAAGCAAGATGAAAATTTGTAATGTTTGTTTGGATACTAATAAAAACAAATGAATTCTAGAAAGTTATGAAATCTCACCTGATGCCATAGTCTGAATTTAAGTTTCAAGCACAGATCACTTCTTCCATTTAGAACCACACAATTGAACTCTTTATTCTTTTAGTTTATAATTAAAATCAAAATTCATGCTTTAATATATACAAGAGCACTGTACACGTTGATTTGAGTGCTATATTAATACGTTTGCAGTTGCGGGCGGTGACTGGCGTATACAACTCTGCACTAATGAGTATGTATTACGAATGAAAAAAACAAGATGGCGTCCCCAATTCTAATAGTATTGCCACTTACTTACGTCTGGGTTACTACAGCTAAATTAAACCAGACGTCTGTTGCGCCTAATTTAAATGTTTCGAAAAATTTTCCACACGTTTATAAATTTTCACTATTTCTACCCTTCAGACGCATATCAATGAAGATGCAATTCAACATGTTTCATCAAAGAATTTAATTATTTATGACTTTTACAATACCTAAGAGTATATGCATTTTTAGATGTTTAACCCCATATTTGCCACGTACCTCATAAAACGCCGTTAAAATAAAAAAGCCTCACTAATTCTAGCGAGTTTCTATAAACCTTTGAAATTTGATCAAGATAAAAATTGTGGGTCCTACTGATATTTATTTATTATAACTTTGTTGCATTAATTTCTTTTTCACCTGCATATAATTGTAAGTTGCAATACTTGTTATTGATAAAAAAAATTGTTTCCTTATTTTTACAAACTCAGCCTTTCGCCGTTTACTGCTGAACGTAAGTCTCCCCGAGAAAGCGCCTACCATTCTGGTCTTATGCAGCCCTCATTCATACGTTATCCGCCGCCTTTCTTAAGTCGTTGGACCTAAATAGTTAGATAGAGAAATAGATCTAAATCTATCCTCACCAGTGATTATATTACTATTATAATAATACCAAATGCTAAACTAATATAATGAATATCATAATAAGTACGATACGGGCCTCTTCTATTATATAATTCAGAAGGTTGACCTAAACCAACCATGCTGACAAAGTGCATGTTGGTTGACCACATACCAAACTCATTCTAGGACCTTTTAGTTTTTTAAGTTTTCTCGCGATGTTTTCCTTCATCGATCAAGTTTTTACCTCATAATTTATTTGTACTAATATGATGAAGTAGAAAGGCTATTGTAGGCTATTGTTAGTGACGAATAAAATTTTAATAAGACATACTTAGACCAATAACAAAATTAATACAGGCTACTTTCCAACCTTATATTTTTCCCGGAAAATATAAGGTTCCTGAAAGATATATGACTAGAACAAGTACAACTCTGTGTTACATTTTCACACCTAAACGTTTGGGCCAATTTGGATGATTTTTAGTATGGACATTCATAGACCTCGTGTAGTAACATAGCTTCCTTTTAATTAAGGAACGAATACTGTTAACTTAGAATAAGCATTAGCTAAATATAAGACGAAGTCGCCTTCCGCTGTCAGTCTGTTCCTAATATGTAAGTATATTTAAAACTACGCAACGGATTTTGATGCCATTCTTTTAATTAGTAGAGTAATTCAAGAAGAAGATTTATATGAATAACACATGCATAATATAGAAGAAAGAAACACTCATTCTAATGTGATGTCGTAAATAAACACATTTTCGTGCTTATATTCCAAACGGTGGCTGAACTCTACTAGATAGGTCAAAATAAGGTACCACAGTATTGTACACCTTAAAAAGGTCTACAAAAAATGTCTGCTTTGGTGTACGTCTGTCTTTAAAAATAATCGACAATTTATTCTTGTTATGTAATAAAAAGCGATTTTAAGCAATAGAAAATTAATCCTTATCTCGTCCAGTACCTTAAATAAATTATGCTTTTGATATAGGCCATTACGGCCCGTTACAGCAAGTAATTCTACGTTGAAGGCTTAGATTTGACGTTGATAGCTTTTTTGCATGGCCAATTATATGCCACTCTTTCAAGAGCGATCTTTAATGAAAACATGTTTATAATTTATATTGTCCAAATTCAAAACTTTTTTCGTATACAGGTGTATTCAGACTGTAATCGGCAACTAAGGCAGGTAATATTACATTAAATCCCTAATATATCCCGACAAAGTATAAAAAATTACACGACTATTACTACATACATTTTATACCTTTAGTTGTTAGGATAACGGCAAAAGTTTTATTTTTTTGTCAGGATTTTCTTTAACGCTCGGGGGTTGTAATCACCTTAGCTATTACCTGTCTTAGTTGCTGATCACGGTCTGAATACATCCTGTATTAACGTCACTCTGTAGTATATTTAATATCAGCACTGTACTGTTAATTGTCTTACATCAACAATTTATATTTATCTCTGTAGACCTTAACTTTTTTTAGTAGATTCAAAATTCGAATAAGCAAGAATTGACCACATTTTGTGCAACTTTCTTACACATCAAATGTTTTTTTTTACATAATAGTGAAACTTATGTACTGCCACTCATAAAGATTAAATTATTTATATAAATTGTTTTTATGCTGAACGATGAATCCTTCGTTATATTATTATTCGTTCGTTATATTTTTTCTTTCCCTAGATTACCGATAACAATGCATGTTGCTATGTGTTGAAAGTGTAAGAAATTGCAAGGGACATAATCCGTAGTTCACGAATAGCTCCCTACATACTTGGAGTTGAGTAAATGTAATTAAGTACAGAAAATATAAATTACTAATAAGCCTAATATTGCCTATATGCTTGTTTAGTAATTATTAAGAATTTTTATTCTTCATAAAAGAATAGATACCATTCGCGAATACTCATACCTAAGTGCTATGCTAAACACTATCGATTTTTCTAGCAGTATAAAACGGTCGCTTTGTACCGTTGTTCTTATCAATTTAGATAAATTTACGGATAGTTTATCCAAAGCCATTTTCAACATTCGCGGCTTAGTTTTTTTTTACAAAATATATGCTATATATTTTATTTATAGTATTAAGGGTTACATTAGGGTAAATTATAATTATAAAATTATTATTAAATTACTATAAATTATTATTACATGTCCAACAGTGGACGAAATAAAGGCTGATGATGATGATGATGATGATTAGGGTAATAAAAACACAAATAAAACTAAAATAAAAAATACTTTATAGAAAGCTATACAATTTCAATCCCTGTTTGTGCTTAAATTCAAAATATTTAATTAATACGTTCATTAAAATGGTAATTTACTAATATAAATGAGCTTTCCTTTTGCTTCAAATAAAGTAGGTATCTACAGTTGTTTCTCTCGAACACTGACTCAATAACTGCTGGTGATCCCACGTGTAGCACCACTAGTAATGGACGGACAATACGGACGGCGTTTCTGGCTCATACATATACTTCGCCTCTTTTGGAGCCCGGTTTCCTGGTGAAGTCTGGCGGGCTTCCGTTGCCGCTGTGGTCGCTCTCTCGGTCGGAGGGCGGCAACTCGGTGACGGTGGCTCGCGGCGGCTGCGGGGACCCGCCGGAGCCGTCGGCGGCGCCTCGCTCGGCGCGCGGCGTCGACGGCGTCGAGCTCACCAGCGACGTGAGCTGCGACACGCCCATCGGCGATAATGTCACGGGCGCGGCCGTCAGCATGGGAGTCAACCCGCCCGGCGACAGCACCGCTTGCGCCAGCGCCGTGGTACCCGGCTGACCGGCGTGCAGCGTGTTGTTCACCGACCCACTGTCCAGCTCCTGTATCGGGGACAGAACTAACGCCCCCAGGACAGGTACTTCGTTCTGATAGCCCTGATGTGCCATAATCACACCCATATTCTGCATGCCCATGGCAATGCGGTTTTCTCGGTCCATTACTTCTTTAGTCACGTCCGGTGTTGGTATGCGTGGACGGTTGCGCAGTGTTATAGGAACAGCTGAACCATTGCTTTTTTGACCACCTGCGAAACATAATACTGATATTTAACAAAGTAAATGAGTGTAAAATAAATTACTACATAACTAATCATGTTTCAACTTTCAAGGTCATTTTAATTTATAGCATTTTTATTGTGTGAAATCGATTTATGACGTACTATCTTTTACTATTAAGCACGTGAAACTTACCATGTCTAGAGTTCTGTCTATGTTGTCCTCTGCCTGATTTGCGGCCAACAAGCCTTTCGTAAAGAGACATTTTATGATGAGGTGGCGGCGGAACCACTGGCTGGCCGGCTTCGGGGCTGGAGTATACAACAGAATTGTGTCGGTTCCTGCCGAAGAGACCGCCAGAGGAATAAGCAGTGGACGCTGATCGCACCGATCCCATTCTCGATATTTGTCTCTGGAACCAGTTTTTACGTCTTTCCACGAGAGGTGTATCCACGCTTTCCTGAAATAAAGAATTCCATGTTACGTCACCATGATAATTGGCGACAGCACACGACTTCACTGCCTAAGACTAATTGACATTAAGAGCAAGAGAGAGAGAGAGATTAAGACATTTAAAGAGCGTACACTTCTGTTCAACGAAAAATAAATAGGTAACTAACTGCTTTTCTTTAATAAAATAAAGAAAAAAAGAAAGAAAATGTATCATGCGTGATAATTTAACTATCAAGATATTTAACTATCTAGACAAGACCATACTTACATAATCAGCGTAAGTTTCATCGTGGCTTTTCCTCGGAGCCTGGACATTCGCATAAACAGCATCCTCAGCTTTGACTTTGTAATGGTCTGCGGAGCACGGCGGTTCGTGCCGCCGGTAGTGCTCCGACGCCACCGTGTAAGGTAGATCTTTGGGCACCACCTCTTCCCAGTACTGGTCTTTGAGCAACTCGGGATGCTCTTCATGCATCTCGTCAACAATCATGTAGGCTGCCTATGGACGAAAAAGTGGTTCCAATGACATAATCTACAGGTGTAAATTGTTGGTTACCTTAAACTAAGACATTAACTTAACTGAAGTAAAAGCGTTAAATAATTTACAATGTAAAATTATGCTCTCCAACTTTGAGTCTGATAAAAAGTGCCAGAAATGTGCCGAACCGCTTTTTAAGAGATTGGTGGATATTACAAGTTTCGATAGGGTCCAAAGTGTACAAACATTGCTAGGACTGCGTAAGACGTCTAAGAAGTGAATTGTAGTTGTGAATGGAGATCGCAAGAAAAACTTTGATGACGTTTACTACTTAAAACTTGTATTAATCTTTGTAACTATTTTTCTATTTATATTTTAAAAGACATACATAGCATCCCTTGCTCTTTAAATAAAAAGGTAATTAAAAAAATATAGCCAAAAATCATAACTTATGATGTAGTTGCTCAAACCCATTTTCTTTTTCATTAAAATTGTGTCAAAACAAAGTCATTATTTTGATCATTTCAATTATATTGTATTTTTTTTAAATCCCGAAAGCTATGAGCTTTCAAAATAAAACTTGAAAAATCAATGTATTTGTTGTACTGTAATATTTTGATATCGATTATCGACGTAATAACCCTACATTAAAGGTACCTTATGACGACATATTGTTAATTAGTTGAATATCTGGGCAACATAATAACTACATGAATTATACGTGCATTCTAGTTCCATGTTTAATGAGCAAGCACGAAGGTCAATGTCCAATGTGGAGTCGACACTGGATGACATTGATCTTCATCGGTCACATGTGCACATGAAGTACTTCAAGGCTCAATACAAACAATGATGCCGATGGATGTCAAGTGAATTATAACGAGTTAATTTATATATTAAATATAGCTAATGTACAGGTAGGTCGATAATTAATTATTAGCATAAAGATAGAGCACGATTAAAGCTAATGAGGCTTTTTTATAAACCTCCGGGTAATGTAAACTGGTATCAAGTAACAAACTGGCTTCGCGCGGCACAAGGTGAAAATATACATTAGAGCCAACCAACCTTCAGTGATTGCAGTGACGGCAAACGAAATACTGGTATTCAATCGATAAGATAGCAAGAGCAACATTTGCCGTTAAATTAATATAAGACAAATAGAACGATTCGGGTCTATGTTTTTATTCCAGGTCAGGCGATGGTTTTCGATTCGAAAAACATAATTTTCATATCACCTTATTTAGCCCCGAAAATGTTAATGATGGGCTGTTGAATGGTTATGCAAATGTAACCTAAATATTTCACTCTAGAACATTGAACTACATTATAATGTTGTACGGCGTTTTAAATCTTACGCCGCTAAATAAACTATAAGTTATTTTATACTTTCATCATAAGCAATTAAAACTAGTACCTAATAAGAGTTTTCGCCGTTGTATTTTGTTTAAAATATATATCTGTTGCCCCTAAGACAACATTTTAGACTTCAAAGAAATATTTTTTCCCCCTTTTTTGGTACATTTGTCATCGTAGCTTTATTCCTATCAGTTGTATCGTGATGATTATACATATAGTTTGTGGCCTTCCGCGATAAATAGACTTTCGACACCAACCAGCGGTTTCTGAGATTAGCACGTATAACCAAACAAACAAACAACCAAACTGAAAGTTTTTACTTCGATTTATGTATTATATGCTTCACTTGTGTTCGATTTACAATATTTGGTTACCTAAAATTTGTTTTGAATTATTATAATATCCCTTATTGCATACGAAATGAACAAAAGCATACTGTAAAATCAATGTGAAACGTGAAATGTGATTGTTGTTTCGTAGTCTCGTTTATACGTGGCGTATCTACACTAAGCTATTTTTTTTTATAATAATAAATTAACATGGTTTTTTATATATGTATTTTTAGTATTCTATGTGTGTATGTGTGTATTTCTTGATTGATTCCATTACTACATTTTGCGTTTTTTTACTATTTAAAGACACCTCAAAAAGATGTAACATTAACGTTTATGTCGTGAGTGTGAGGGACTTTCGTAGTTGCTTTTATAGCAAAAGCTATGCTTGGATAATGCTGCACTTAAATCTTATATTTTTAAATCTTAAGCTCACATTGTCCTGTTGGAGTAAAAAAAAACACAGAACACAGTCTTTTTCTATGTACCAACGAAGTACTTGTGCGTGTTGAGTGAAATTGTGTTATAACATAACCTGTTATTTCTTCGTGGACATCCAATTAACACCTAAACAAGACGATAATGTATGTATTTAAATAACATATTTAACTGATTTTTTATATATTTGTATTAGCTATTCACTGATTTTTTGTATAAATGATGAATTAAAGTTATAAAAGATTGCCTAAATGTCATCTTCTTCAGTAACAAAACACTATTGTAAACGATGTTGATTATCGGTGCCTAAACATTTACAGTATCTTTAACTGCTAGCCAGCACTTATGTCTAGCGAAGAAGATGATTTTACGATTACTCAATTTAACTTATTGTAATGTCTCTGTACTTACCTTTATATGCCTGTCTATGAGCCAATTTAACTCGATATCATCATCGTCCTCGCCGAATGGATTGATCAGTACTTCAGCAACTTTCAACCACCCGACGTAGAAACAAAACTGAAAAAAATACATAGATAATTTCACGCCTGTTATCTCCCTAGAGAGGGAAGCGAAGGTGCATTTCTGCACCCACACTCCGAAAAATATACGTATCAGTCTTATGTAGAGTGTGGCGAGCCTATTCTACTAACAATTTCTTAATGGGATAAACATGACGAGTATTTTTTTCTTAAATCCAAACATTTTGATAATTAAATATTTATTTATTAGTTTTGTCCAATTACAGGGCATAGGCTCTAGCACTCCAAGGCCGAACAAGGTAAATGTCGAAAAACATGTATTTATTTTGATTAATGCACTTATAAGCCAGTATAACATACTCCTTGGGAATCATAATAAAATATAATAGATGAAGTGGTTGTATGTTACTTTGAGTCAATGCAGTAATAGCAGCAAATGTAATATTCTATTTGAGAATTAGCTACTGTTGGTTGCTTGTAATTCAGTCGTTCAATGAGCTAAAGTTCTTCCACAAATTATTATTTTATTTTCAATTTCTCTACAGTCTACCTATATCTATAACATAATTGCATAAATGAAAAAATAACTTCTTGTTTAACTATTTTATTCGACCTTACTACGACTTTGTACAGTTGAAATTGTTTCATGTTTTATACTCGGCGTTTGCCGAAAATAATTTTTATACTTATACAAGTCTGTTAAAAACTTTATTTTATTACACGAGTACCGGCTTCTACATTAACAAAAATATTATATATCTGATGCTTTTATAGAGCTTATTAATATTTAAGAGCCCAGATCCCAGAACATTTTTAACTTTATAGAAAAGTATATACGAATAGTATAAATGAGTATGAGCAATGATGGCTTCAAGGTTTCAAAGACCCAGACCGGAAACAAATATTTGCGGATCACACAAACATTTCGCTGGCTCACTATTACAAGGTTCTATGCTATAATTTTAGCACTTATTTGGTTATGAATACTACGAGGTTCTATGTGAACTGTCAAGCTGGTGTCTAGCCAACTACGCCACGGGACTGTCAAAGGATGATATAGTTCAAATTACCTGCAAAGCTGTGAATAGCGGGAAGTACACGTCGGGCTCATACTTGGAAGTGCTGCCTGGAGCTGGCGGCACCAACTGGCGCCCCATCAGAGCCGCCACGAAGTACGTGTACAGCGCGAGGGTTACCACCTGAAAATATATTTATTTATTTACACACGATTCAGAGAGACTCCTAACATAGCCCGCTCCATTGCTCGCTGAGCGACCTTGAGTTGGTGGACCAGTCGCATCGTCAGTGTCTACGTCTCGGCTCCGTATGTCATGACGGGAAGGACGCACTCATTAAAGACTTTCGCCTTTAGGCCGAATGATGACACACGATTACATACGATCAGGCGGCTTCCGACCTATCCCTGTAGTGGTCATTGAGAGAGGCCTTTGTCCAGCAGTGGACCAAATTCTTTTTCCTTTATTTAAAGAGCTTAATCTAACTTAAAACTATGACGCTGTATACAACTTATATACCTATATACGTCTAATCTATACGTCTTAATGCTACATTCGCTAATTTAATAAATATTTTAATTTCTTTATACAGGTAGGAGACATGCAAAGATTCTATTTTATCCACCTATGCCTTCCAAAATTAAACGCTGTTGTATTCGGTGATTTCTATTTGGATAATATAGTGTAAGTATTGACCTCGTATTACAATCAATATTAGAGAGGAGAGTTTGTGATTGTGTCATCATCATCAACCAAAAGACTTCCACTGCTGGAAATCGGCCTCCTCCAGAGACTCCCAAAGTGTTCTATCGGAATTGGCCTGCATGCAGCGACTTCCCGTTGATTGATTGTGTAAATGTGTTTATATTTTAAGCTCATTAAAAACCTGGATAAGCACATATGTTGCTTTATATCACAACTGGTAATACGTATGTCCAAAACATGATCCTAACCCCATATCGCAATAGAAGTGAAAATAATAAACTATAACACAGACCCGAAACAAACATATGTGGATTATACATTTACTGCGTGAGGCTTAAACTACGCCATATTTTCACACGCCAAATTCCATCCGATCAAACTTTGGAAGCAAAAACTAGTTATTAACTGACTGTACGTTTAATTAAACTTGTTTCAACTAATATTTTGTTTCGCTGTTAGAAATAAAAGAACCTCAAAATGTTGGAAATTTTGAATCCTACGTTGGTTATACTTATGCATACACGGAAGGCCAATTAGAATTCCTTAATGACAATTAAAGCACATTGACACACCGTGGGCAAGTGACGCGCATTACCCATTGTTAATAGTAGGTAATAGAAAAAGCACGTGCCCAGCAGTGAGACTATTATTATTCGTAACACAAGTAGATACTCATCCTGACAAGCTAAGATAATCATCGTCGAATAACCATATCTATTGTAGCCCCAACATTAGGAATACCGTAAAATTTGAACAGATGTTTCTGTATGTGACCTAAAGATTGACGAAGTAGGATTTACGGAAATTATCGCCTAAATAAGAAATGGATACCTTCGTTTGGTAAACGTCCCCACTGTTAATGCATATCATGATTTAATTCATCATTATTCAAGAATAAATTTAAAAGACACCCAAAGAAAGCCGGTGCGGGCCATCTAAAAATGATATTAAAATTAGTTTAAACTAGGCTTTTTGATGGCTTAATATACTTTAGATAGAGTAAATATCTCAGGGTGTGTCATCTTCAAAAACAAAGACGTTAGTAGTTCATTTATTGAACTGTTAACAAAGTAAATAAGACATTTAATACATTCATGTTTTCTTTGCACAGCTTTATTAACGAAAACAATGAGTGCAGTACACAAGCGAGTGTTGTTCATAGGACGTCACGTACTAGAGCCGCGCCGGTGAGACCTCGGCCGCCGCCCGCGTGCCACTACCTCTACGAACCTAGGTTCTATCATCGTATTACCTGGCCTACAGCGACCATCGCGTCCTCTCGTCCTGCGCTCGTTTAAACCTTATTTCACTTAATTGACGCTCACTTGTCCGAGATAATGACGGGCGACGTTGTGACCGTTCACGTAAATGTAATCAGACATGCGTCCAACGTGCAACAGCCGTGTCGATACACGTTCTATATCCATCGTTTAGTATAATGCAACCTTTGTGCGAATTCGCATGAATAGCATTAGCTCTAAACATCGGTAATCAAACACTATGCCAGATAGCGTCACGAGCCGTTATGGGGATATCAAATAACGAATAAACCGAGAAACACACGTACCGGTTAATAACGTCGGTTTCATTTACAAGCATTCATTTACAAGGTGTCGGTACACAATTTATAAAATAACTTGCTAATTAAATAAGTGTTTGTTAATGCAGCATTATATAAGTCCATCCATAAGTAATGACAGATGCCATACGTGGTATTTACTAACCTGAGTGTATACGAGAGGAACACACACTGTGTCGTAGCCAATCAATGCTCCGAGTCTTCTCCTTATATCTGACAGCTCGACTAATAATGTCTGCACTATGTGATCACTCGTTATCAAACCTTCTTTTCTTGCTCTGTTTATGATGTTAGTGGCCCATACTAATGGCATCCAGTACTTGGACATAGGGCTCTTTCCATCCATCTTTTCGAATACTTTCCTCTCGCTCTCGAGCATAAGACCTGTAAGTGATGAAAAATATAATTGGCCCTTGTTCTGTTGCATTAAGGATGTATCGTGATGAATTTAATTCTTACCGGAATCGACGACATGCTGCCATGTCGGGAACCGTCGCTTCACCCTCAGCGATACTCTCTGCAGAGTGATGACGTAAGCAAGGATGGCATACCGCACGATATTTCTGCGCATGAGCCGTCCCGTCTCATCCTGTAATAATATTTTAATATATTGTGAGCAGAATTTTAATTCAACGTCACATCTTGACAGTGAGCACATTCATTAAATTGGAAGTATTGTAAATTTTACTGCATTTAAAAAATCAATGAGGTCTACAGTAGGATATCATCATGTTTTTAAAAATAAAAATAAATTCGCCCACGGCAAAACATTGAGCAACAATATACACAGAAACGATAGCGCAGCGTACACTATCACAACAGAACACATCAATATACAAGTTAAATGGCACAAAATGACAAACGCACATACAAAACAAAGATATACGGCAAGGCAGTGTAACCTGATCACGTACGAGAACATTTAAAGCATTTTCAGCTGAAACAATGAGATACAAGGACACAACACTTACACGCTGTTTAACTAACAAAAATTATATATTCAGCGCACCGGGAAATTAGTCAAACATCACACTCAAACTAAGGATACTTTAGTTTTACGATTAAACAAAACATGCCTTAATTTTAATTTGATCTTAACGTATTACTATGTTAGATAAAATTCATACTTTTATGTCATTAGAGACCATAGGCAATCGTCTGTGTACCACAGAGTAGGTACACACAGGCGTTTGTATGGCTAACAAATGTTTGTCTTGGGCTGGTTATGGTATCGAAAAGTCTCACCTAGAGTGTAATGCAACACTAAGGAGACTCAATACTTTGAATACTCAAAGGAATAGGAAGTTGAGGTAGCCGATGGAAAAACGCAAAAACACTTAGCTCCATCCGGGAACGAAATGTTTCTTACATCAGTATAATTTTAAGTAGGTATGTCTTGCCTGGCATCATATGACATTTGATGGAGAACACTAAACCGAGGTCAAAACACAGTTGGTATTTTATAAGTTACAGTTGAAAACAATTTTGAATGCTCGTCGCAAGTCGCAATTACTTTGGGGGCATGGCCGTACGAATATTTATCAACGTAAACGGAACGATTTTCGAATGCTTTACTAAGTGACATTTATCAGAACAGTGGATCCTACAAGGTTTGTAGGTATATTAGTCGCCAGAGAGTAAAGATGAAAATTACTTAATTTTTTTAAAAACTTCCAATATGAAATTTAAAATGAGGAAAGAAGGTTTTCTGATTTTAAATTTCCTCTAAGGGAAAACAGTTGAATACAAGTAAATTCATAAGCACGAATGCGTGTGCGTAATTACAATTGCAAACTAGCATAAGTGAAATGCCCGTTAATGGAAACCTTCCTTTATTTATGCTCAGTTGCGTAAAATAATACCATAAGCATGTAGCAAGTTATGTTAAGCAATTCTTCATATTCGTGTGATATTAACTATTCTATGGGATCGGAACGGATTCGTAGTAAGTTAGTAGTCTTAGGACACACCGTTGTATTGAGTTACATTTAGTGTTCACTAAGCTTCAGAATTACTGTTCACAAGCATTATGTGTCACCAGGATCAGTTTCCTAGACGATTCGAGAAATGCTGACACCTTGCTGTGTCAAGTGGTCGGTGAGGTTGAGCTTGTGTATAACATTTCCAAGTTTTATGGGTTTATAAACCTAAATACGCGACAATACATTACATTATATTTTATTAACACGTGAGCAAGTACCAAGGTGACAAAGGTGTTTATGTAAAATAACATAATTGACTGCAGTCATTAATTGTGCTGCCAGTGCAGCCGTCGTCGGTATTTATGCCTTTATTCATGCATTCATACTCTATGCATGGAGAAAAACATTGCTAATATTTAATATTTTTGGTTCTAAGTAGCTGTGTGCCGATAATACGACACGAATGAAGTACACCTGTTTCAATAAATGCTATCGGGTAACAAGTAATGAGCTTCTTATTCGAAATAATTATAATTATTTGTTGACGATGTTTGTGTGGGTTGCTGTTAGATTCGCTTGAGTATTACCACTTTATATATTTTTTTAAACTTGATTGATCGGAAATTCCAATCAGCATTCAAAATCGAATCTATCGCTTCCACAAAATAATATACAACTATATGTCATTTCAATATTTGGCATAAAAATAAATCATTTTAAGCAATACCGACACAAACAACATATAAAAATCACCACAACAACACTTTTTATTACAGATAGATGTACGAATGGGATTATTTCAAGACAAGGAAAAATTTGCGGCAAGTCGATCTACGGGCTCAGTTGTTTGTGAATAAATATTGATATTTGTTGAGTGACATAGACAGTTCAGTATTATGTTCACTTTAATGCCATTCATATTATGCAGAGAAACAAAATACAGTCTGCTAGTAAATAACAAGTATACATTTTTATAATAAAGCATATTAGTATTTTGTAATATGTTTGAAAAGTTTTTGAATATTAAATTGTAATCCAATGTCACATGCTAAATAGAATATCATAGTGAGACACAATCGGAGGATCTTACTAAAGATGTTTACGCGAGGTGTCGATCTCATGGTTTTTTTGTTGGTTCTTGCAGCAACATTTTTCCTCATTCGTTTATAAAGGCAGATATAAATTTACCGACCACCTAATTTTAAATATTATTCTCTTCGAAAATCAACAACATTTCTAAGAAACTCGATGAATTATCTACGTTAATTACAAAAAACAAAATAAGAAAATAGTAAACCGCGAAGACCAACTACAGTCGTTGCCTAGCAACATCACTGTATTGGACCAATTTAGAGCATTAGAGCACCTAGCCTTGACAAGTCCACTTTTATTTCCACAGCTCAGCTACGCTAAAACGTTTGAGCAATTGTTATATTATCGATTACTCACATTTCATAGCGTTTTATACGTGATATGGCGGAATAACTCTATGCTCCAACGCTATTGTAAATTAGAATTCACATCGTAAAAACGCTCCTTTGTATAGAATAGCGTGCATTATATTGCGCGCAAAGGTAGCGTTCGTAATCACCAATATGATTTTGTGGCCAGTCAAGTATATGAGCGGAGCGAAGCATAGAGGCATGAAAAATCCATTGCATAGTGTTTTATCGCGCGCCATGCATTTGTTTCGGTGCAGCGGCGCATGCGCGGTACAGTGTTTTATCGAAGCCTGCCAACCAGGGCTGCTGCCATATCAGACTAACGCTTATCGCGCAGGAGTGTTGTATAAACATTTTCTCACATTCTATTTTTTCTTACTCATTAATCGCCTTCCTTATAAACATTTATTAATATATTTCCAGCATTCAAGTGATAACTAATTAGATGCATATTATCACTATTATTTGTGCACAATCATTCCGAAGGCAACGTCTTATTCCATGTTCAATTGTATTTAAAAATAAACGAGCGATTACGTAAAGATTAAATGACTAATACTTTTCTACTGCTAGAGGACTTAAGGTTGAAACGCAATTATAAACTTAGCAATTTGCAATGGAATAACGCTGGAAATGAATTCACGGGCTGTAAATATATAGCTATTGGTCATGTAATAAACAACAATGTTTTTTCGTCTAATAATAATAAAATGTTCATATGTACAATTAACTCCTCGTTGGCTACAAAAAAATCGCGGTATTTAAGTCCGGCGGATTTAATTGCTGTTCCGAAAATAAACAAGAATTATATTTTTCCAACATGTATCAACAGTACGTATTTTAATAACGAAGAATGTAATTAATATCGAGTTGCTATTAAAAAAAATTGAAAAATGTAATTCATTTTATAATTCGCTGTATAAAAGTGCTATGATTTGTTTGGAGTCTTGACTATGTACAGATATAGTTCTCCCTGATATGTTGCCAGAAACTGTAACGGGTTTTTCATGGAATTATTTAAAAAAAGCGACATTGCATGAAAATAATGGAACAAAATATGTCAAATATTTTCAAGAACGATCCTTGCAGACTATACGCACAATTAGAAATGTAAGAAATAATGTTGCGGACTCTTTCGCATGACCATTCCACTCCATATTCTTTGCATGTTTACAATAAGGGCAAAAGGCTAAATATAAGGTTGCTGTATAAAGAATGGCGAATACGACACCTCAATTGTTATCTTAATCTTAATCTTGGCGACATTAAAATACATTGTTTTTAGGTAAATAAAATAAAACCTTTATGACCTTTCTGTATACAACGCAGACAATAGTTAGCACTTGAACGGCGATGAATGTAGGTACCTAGTCTTTCGGCGGCAACAAAAAAACAATTTGATAAAGTTATCTCGTCATTCCCAGTTTTTGCCGCATCTTAATGCAAACAGTCATTAGGCTTAGTAGAAGACGCTTTGGGACTTTGTGTGAAAAATTAATCACTAAGCAGATATTATACGAGCAATTATTTGAAACCGTCCTAAGAAACAGTATTTTCCTACAATGTTATAGAAACCTTATAAGCTCTAACTTCATACAACAGGGCGTTATGGTTCAGATTGGTTTTGTTATTCAAAAATTACGCATCCTAAATATTGTCCTTTTGCAATATTCCTTAAATTTTGGGGTCTTTGGTTGTGAAAAATGGCGTAACACATCAAAAATTGCTTTGGATGTCTAAACATTCGTGTTGGACAAAGTAACAGCTATTCTTAATAGTTTTTGGGCCTAAACAGTTCAAGTACATAACTTGTAGTTTCCATTATCATATTAGACATAGGATATTTACCCATTCAGGTGTTTTTTAAAAATTCTTTGTTTAAGAAGAGAGTTAGTTAATTTTGAAATTTTGGCTAAGTTGATCAATCGATTTAATAGTCTGTGAGTTGTTTACTAATGTGTGGAAAAACTGAGCATGTTAGCTGATTACTTTAACGACATTGTAGATTTTTTGCCAGTCAGCCCGCAACGGCCACGGATGCTTGGTTCGTCACGAATACACCACACTCATTGTTTCGCGCCGTATTGTGAATAAAAGACAGATATTTATCAACACGGCCTCATAATGATTTAACCTTTGCTTCTTATATACGTAGCCACACGTAGTTGTTACACTTCACAATCGTCATTGACTTTTTGCGTAAATCACATAATTTAAAACCCATAGAGTCCCTGCAACACACGAAAGAATAAACTATTTTTGCTTTTTTAGTGGTAATTATATTTCATTTAATTTATGATCTGCTTTAAAAATACATTAAAATCGAGAGAAATTAAATGACATTGGGTCGTCGTCGACATTAACCATTTCATTATGAATAGCATTTATTTTATAGGAGTCGTCACAATTTTAAAAAAGAAACATGTAATAGTTTTCAGTTAAAATAAAACTAAACATTTCGTTACAGCTGTTTGTTGGCTGTTGGATGGCACACTTCTCCCCAAATAAAACCACTCAATAAAAGGCAAAACTTGCTTTAGTTATTTCTCAAATGTATTCCGAGATCACTCAGCAAACCCCAGTTATATTTAATCGACAGTAGACGTAATCGTCTTTTACTAGTCGACATTTTGACCGGCAGTTACCATTACGCGCCTGTACGGGGACTACAGTGAGTCACTTTAATTACACATTTTCATAAAATTGGCTCATCACATAACACCCAAAACCTTCTCATCTTATGCAGAAGTTTATGAAATTCCATATGTTATGAATGGACACCTGTATCCGGCGAACGAATTTTGTTTGTTATAATTATAGCTACATATTGGAGAAATCACTTAATTTATTCGATTAATTAACATGAATCATCACAAATTGCACAAATTAAATTACGATTAATTAATTCTTATAATAATTGCCCATTTTTATTTCCTGGTATTTTTAATGGGGCTACACCTAATTGTGGGCATATAACCTTACCAGACTACGTATATAATAACCAGAAGCAATTGTGAAAAGATAGCGATCTAAGTAAAGTCAGCGAGTATGTGTTTCTGCTTCGCAATAATTTGGACGTAAAAACCTCCCGACGATGTTGAGGTAACAAGTTGGACCCGATACTTGGGATAGTTTCCTGTTTACCGCATTAATTATCGAAGAGTTAATTTAACTTGTAAAGGTGCACATGTTCGTGTCGTACGGCGGTCGTCGATTGTGCAGCATTGTGGTCAAGGCAGCGACGCGAGCGAATAAAAATACAGACACGAACCTTCTTCGTTAAGTACCTAATTAAAATACTTCAGTTACAACTAAAATGACTAATGGATTTTTTGTATCACGACAACGACGCCTCGTTGTGATGGCCATGTATATAGTATGGTGGCTAGAAAGTATTTTTGTGAGTTGTTTTCGCAAAAAAAAACTTTTTTTTATATTTTTTCGATTCTTTTTTTAAGTCATTTATTGCACAAGTTATCTAACAATATTGTTTTAAGAGAAAAAGCTGTTAAGGAAAAGAAAACATTTTAATACCAATAGATTTGCTATCCGTGAGTTTAATTTTCTCGTCAGTGTCGATCGTAATGATTGTTTGTTAGTTCCCAGATAGCGCACCTAAGGCGGCAATCAATAAATGTACGTTTAATGCTGAGACGTATCAATATATCTTTATTCTGGTCGGTACGTGAAACAGTCATTATTATAAACAGGACACAGATACTTAAGATGAGACTGCTCAATATGTTATTGTAAAAATACTTAAATTCGAAGCTAATATGTCAGCTACCTAATAAAACGGACGTTCATATAAAAAAAGAAATCTGATTTATTAAAACGTAAAACACAAGTTACCTAATAAAATGGGAATTCGAAAGTGTACAACTTCTCGCAGTTATGGTAAATATTTTTTTATGTATTAGATTAGTAGGAACTATTAATGATGGATAGAGTAAGTACAATAGAAAAAAAAAACTAGTTTTCGTTATGAGCTTGCCACCAGCGAACCGCGTCATTATCGCCAATTCATTAATTCATTGACCTGGAATTAGTTACATTTCTAATATTTACGTTGCATCATTGCCTCGTTACTGCTACATTTTGATGAGTTACTCGATTGTATTATGTTGGAGCCACACTTGGCGAAAACTATGGACCATTCAAATAAATACGGGCATAACATGCATGTGAGGCAGCGTGAATTTATTGTGAAGATGTGAATTGTAAACAGGAAGGAAGGTAGGAGTGTACCAGAGTACAGTCTTCAATATTAATTCTTTACTACTAAGTTGCACAAAATGATTGCACACACGCATTTCTAAGGCAAGCGAAGCTGCAATTCAACGAACGGTGTGGCCATATAGATGACAATAGCACGCGCTTCGGCACGTCGCTGCCACATACACAAAACATACATTTTGTAAACCCACAAGCAAAATATTAACAATAATAGTTCTTCACTATAGTACTTTACCTTGCGACCGCTTCCCGGTTAGAAGTGGCAGACAGTCGGACATTTGGCGGCCGGGCATCTAAAACGAGTACTACGAGAAGATATTTCATACGATTCGCTGCAAAGCACACCTACGCAAAGCGCATGTTAAATACAAAATCATTGTATAACACCCGAATGGGATTTCATAGACGGCTAAATGTACTCTTATCATGCTAGTCGTAGGCAAGTTACAAAGCACGAGCTAAATTGCACTTAATCAATGTTTCAACACAGCAAATTGTATGAGGAAACAAGTGAGATTGGCGTGCTTCGCGTCAGGAATCACAAAATTGCCATCTACAAACACTAAAAATTAAAAATATGCTGACCGAATGATTGCGCAACGTGCGTTACCCGCAATAATCAGCAGGTGCCCGATGGCACTGTACTTAAATTAATATTACACTGCCAACGATCACGTTGTAAAATATCTGCTGTAATAACAGATAGGCGTTTTCAAAATAATAACATTTTGTTAACAATTACATTACGTGCCTCGGCAAATATAAATTTATGCGTGCTTTACAAATTTGGTAGATAAAGTACACAATCGCTGGCGTATGAAGACACACAAATACGTTCTTTCGCAATAGCAAAAATTACAAAAAGAACTGTAAAGACATTTTCGTAATTGTTGCATGACGACACGCCCCTGTTACTTTTTCATAAGGAACTTCTAGAGAAGTGGGTCGCGCCGACCACGACCGCTACAAAAACGTATTATTTATTCATTCTAAACAAAACTATTTATATAAACGAATAATACACTAACCATTGCTCGTGCCTAATTATGAACATCATAAAAAATACATTACATTCAATACCGTATATTGATGTGTACCAACAGTTCAAGAAACTTCATTAGCATATCATATTTTTTTCAAAAAGTATAAATGAATTTAATTCGACTAAATAAGTCTCCAATAGTCACACAGCACCTATGTCATTAATTGTAATTGAAACATCGTTACAACAGAAGAATAACATCTCTTGTGATTTTTTAGTCTTTGTTATCACCATAAACAATCTGTGCAGAGGTATAGACATCAAGTGCGTATTCAAAGGTAATAAGCCGTAGATAAAGGTAATAGAGCGTGTCGTTATTGTTCTGTGCAATATATAAAAGGTAATGAATGATAATACTCGTCTTTACTTTACTGACCGCTCCAGGTATTCCGGCGGAGATGAACAGCGCCAGTGTGTCGGGCCACGGCAGCAGTTTGTACTGCTCCCACCATCGCTTCACCACGAGGCTCACGTAGAAGCCCAGCACGAACGACATCGGTATCGACTCGCTCTGAGCGCCAAAATATTGGCGAACTTTTTCAAATATCCTGTTCAAAACAAACATACACCACGTCATGTTTAATATTAAAAACGTTTTGACATTTACAGAGTACAGCGGCGTACGAGCAGCAAGTTTCAGGATTTCTAAAAGTCTTATCTTTGATATGTACATTATTTGCTTGTCTATTAATTATTTCATATAACAAGACATATTTTATATTTTTTGCAAAATTACTTCGTGGGCTATTTTATCAAAATTACTGTTGATGCATTATCGTAAGAACATAAGCCTTCCACAGAATTGTTTTGTAATCTTATTATATTCATTTTATACATACGGGTACTTTAGGCAGGTACCGAGTTTTCCCAAGTGTTAACTTACAAAACAAATGATGCAGTATCACAGATGACACACCAAGTGCAATGAGTAATGGCGGTATTTGTTCGTCAATGACTCGACAGGTGTATATATTTCTACAAACTTTTTTCCCCAGAAGCAAAATATAAACTAGTAACTATAATTTGCAACAAAATGAATATTATTCTTGCATGGAGCTAATCTACACTAAGTACATTCCAATGCGAAACAAACCTTTTCCTCTTATCTAATAAATTCACCAAAAACATCCTCTAAACTTTTAATTTTTTATCTAACTTTAACCTTTCTCTTCAAATTCAAGCTATCAATAATGGAAATAAATAAATAACTTCGATAACTCTGCTCTCAGATCTTCCCAGCACTTTATAAGAACCGAGAACTCTGAATAACCCACGAGTTTTCTTTAAATGCACCGTCTATTTATCGTTTTGGGTCTCCATAGGCAACACTATCAAATAAACGCATCATTGTTTGAAATATTTTACATTACGTTAATTTGCATGATGGTCCTTTATTTCTTGGTGGAGATTTAATCCAAATTCAAACGCTTGAAAAGTTAGAAAATTGAAATCCCAAATTTTAACGTTCAGCCTTTAGATCGTTGAAATAGCATGATGAAATAACAGTCCTTTTAAATATAACCATAAACTTGCGACTTACTAATCCCGTGGACTTCAAATAAGAATAGTCACAAAAGTTAAGGTTAGGCGTGGGATGTACTACAAACTGTGAGTCAAGCGATTAAACAATCTAAGAATGAGGTAAACGCCACTAAAAACCCGCGTGATAGCACAAAGAAAACTATTTATATAGTTAAATTATAAAAAAAAAAAATTATATTAGTATCTACAGGTATAATAATACTATATAAGACAAAATTAATTCATATTTCAGCAGAATATTTCCAACGAGTACGTAATGCAACGCACAATTTTTAAACAGTTTCATTTTAACAACACTTCTGCATAAATCGTTGGTTTTGTAACCGAGAAAGCGTTAAATCTAATGTTATTGCCCATCTAGAAAGATTTCTAAATTAATAACTCGTCTCGCCTTGTACAACACATACAGCCAAAATCCTCATCATGATGGATTTAGGAGAAATGTCCACAAATAAATACCCCTAAGTTTTATACCCGTTCAAGTTTTAGAAAACTGATGTTTGAAACGTGCATACAAATGTATGGCTAAACTGTAATTACTGTCTGCGTCATATAAAAGTATTGTGTACATATTACACGATCTCTTTTAAAAGTTATTACATACGAGTCGTTACAGAATGTTCAAAAATAAAATTGCGTCCAACTGCAAGGACTATGAAGGTAGCCTTCGCATTAAAGTTGTTTTGCAGATGTAGAAGTAAGTCCTATTTGGTCATACCAATGTATATTTTATACATATTTCGTGACTATAAAATTAAATTAAATGTCATGCAGTTTGCTGATCTGAGGATCAAAAACAATGATAAAATGTTCGTATTGAAGTCATAGCAGATGATTCATTTACTAATGTTAATAAAGTCTAATAATAACATAAAGCGAGTTAAATAAAATGTTACGTAAGGGCTTTTATTTATCATTATAATGCATATATGTATTAAGTATTTTTATTTTTTTTTGTTAGTATAAACAGCTTGGATTGTAGTCCATGAGCAATTTAACCATTGTGTTTTTAGCATCTATTGTGGTCGACAAGCCATTGTTGCTATTGTCCAATTAGAAAATATCTTTACAAATGATACAAATAACAAGCTGTTTTTGCATAAATTGTTGTATAGATTCTTCAGTTATAAGTCTAGAGAAATATTAAGATATTATCTTTTGGTTACGTTACATAGTGAACTAGTACGATCGTGTGAGGCGGAAGACGGCCACACTGAGCTTGACGAAATCCAAACAGCCACGTAGCTATATAATCATGTATGTTTACAAGTTTCCGCATCGAAGAAGCGCCCGCACCTCAAACAACCTTGGTTTGTAAATTGTAATGCATTACGGAAATAATCGACCGCTCGTGAAAACAATGCACGAAAAAGTCAGTTTTTCCCAACCCGCGTACCATCGAAACTAAAAACAGTACAACAGTGCGCGCTGCTGCCAGCTTCATGTCAATCATTTCCTTGTATATTACGGAACTGGCTTTTGCTCGCGGGTTCGACTTAATGGAATTCAAAATTGGATCCACGTAAAGTTTTCTTGTTAAGTATAATAGTACTATTATGTAGATATATTAATTTTAGGGCTAGTTAGCACACCTTGCACATAGATTTTAAATAATGAAATAGGCTATAACCATCACTGATGTCTTATATATATCGATATCAAAATTCATAAATATAAATTCAATCGAAATGTAAAAGAGTATCAAAGCAAGATACTTTCGCGCTAGTAATTATTACAACGCTCCGAAATGGTCTCGGTTTTGTGTGGGCTATAATTAGCTTTAGATACAATTTTTTTTCCTTGTACTAGGATCTTCTGATCCACCCGGACACCAATCACCGTACGTAATATAAACAGTTTTTCAAGTCGAATGTAACAATTGCCGGGCGTATGGGGGACACCTGTGTATATCCTATATATGAGAGATATTAGTATTCATTTCTCGCTATTGTACGATTTATTTAAAACGTACTGTACTTACAATAAGGTAGTAGGGCAACTTTGTCGTGCCCGTATAAGAAAACTTGTTTTTATGGACCTCCGCTTGTTTTAATATCTTTCCCTCATTACTGTTCATACAAAATATACCGATAGTTGTAATTACCTACATTTCTATGTATCGATATGTTTTCCTACTGTTTCTTCTTCTTTGTTGATTTTATAGATGGAGAATTTGTGAATTGCTTCGTTTTGCAGTCGCTCAATTTTGTTATTGGATTGTGCTTCAATATTCGAGGTCAAATATAATCGTATAGTATATGATTGTACATTGTAGTATATGTATACCTCGTTACCCATTCGCCATTATTGCTATAACTACTAGGTACACTATAAAATCAGACAACTGGAAATAAATTAACTTTTATAGTCGACTATGTTTCCAACAACAATCTATATAACACGGAAAGTGTTGCTATATTTATTGCTCGGTTAAAATTTCTGTGTTGTCATTTGTATTTAGTGTCTTTAAAACTACTAAGCCTATTTCAATTGAAACGGTAAAGTCGATAAGACTACACAAATTATGTTAGTTAAATTATTTTATGTAAAAAGCAGTTTTAAAGTAGTTTTTTTAATCATTCGTAGAAACAAGACATCGTGCTATGCTTTACCTTTAAAATGTTCGTTTGACCTCGGACCACCGAATTTGAAATCACAATCCCTTGAATGCAGCGAATGCTAGCTTGAAAACAAACGTGCGATAAAATAAAACCTTTCGAAAGGTTTTTTCCCGTTTAAAAGTTCCGGATTCCGTTTACTCAATGATATAAATAAATAAACGTGAACATTTGAAAAATCTTACGGCTGACGTTTAACATAGCATATCAATTAAACATAGCATTCTGCAACAGTTCTATATCGAAAAATTTATCAAAAAGTTTGTGTCATCTACAATCAGGTGATCGATTACATTTGGGATTTTGGTACTTAGATACCATATTGTATATACTTTTTTGAATAGTTTTTGGGTTCTTGTTAAGTTGGTGAGCTGCTTACTTCACACTGTCAGCGAAAACTCCGTTAAATATAATACAGTAATTGGTAAATAGCTATTGTTATTTTTATCGCTGCGGAAAAACAACCCCTTACCACAGTTTTGTTACGGCTTTCTTATAAGTATGAAGTCGATGACGATGAATGGTGATTTTAGCTAAACAACAATGTGAATAACGTACCTTTGCTGCTGTTCTGTGAGCGCGAACCGATACAGAAGATTGATCGTGTAGTACAGTGTAAGATATGCTAGTAACTCGCGCCACACCAGTTTGTACACGCTGCCTCGCCATCTGCAAGCAACAGAATTCAACGTCAAACGATACCTAATGGTCCAAAGAAAATATTTACTTCTAACGTTAAGTTTTCTTCGGGTTTGACTAATAATTAAACAATTTGTTTTGTTAGCAATGTAAGTTAATCTTACCCACGATTTATACGTTAGAAAAGCAAATAATATTAAGATACAGATGTTACCGACCTTAGTTAATGTGTTTCAGTGATGACATCACAGAAATATATAGGCACGTTGCGTTGCGCTAAGTTTTAAGTCAGTGTTAGAAAATACTAATATTGTTATTTAAAAATAGAACGCGAACAAAAGATTTCTAGAAACAATTGTCACGTTAAGTCCAAGAAAAATGTACAAAAACAGTTGAAGTTTTTCTTTGAAGAAACTCAGAACTCACAAATGCTATGTTTATTTTTTTGCATTTTATTATGATTATGTTTTTGATGAACCTTATGGTCATTTGCATAGCCAGTAGAAGTATTTTATGATCGAGTCATTGATTTTTCTTTGATAATTGCAAGATTGTACACAAAATAGATATAATATTCTATAAGCAGTGTGCTATTCATTTTAAAACGTATGAGGTTCCTAAAAATTAACTCAATTTCGTAAACATGACGTATATACAAAGCTTAGCGGGCGTCACTGAAAAAAACCTGTTTGGCATCAGGGCGAAACAAAAAATAAGTATATAATTGCATATCAAATCGTTAAAGCGCGTCTCGAATAGTTCTAGGAATATCGAGCCGAGAGAAAATTTAACATAGCTATGTACGAGATCGTTCCATTATAAAACTAATCATGGTTGTTTACAATCTCAATAAATACAATTATATTTTTTTCAACGCTCGGGAGCTGCTGCCGACTGACGCTCGGACTTGCTATACTAAAGTGTGGCATGTTTAAAAACAGCCTTGCGTGTACGTAACAGTAAACATAACTTATCTATTAAAAAATAGCCTTAATCTACTTGGCGTCTATGCCACACGATATATACGTACAAATATATTAAAACCAGATCACGACAGATCAAATCTTGATAGTTGCTAACATAACCTCATTGCTATACAGTCCTTTAAAAGTTCAATATCAAATACTGATTGCATAAACCAGTACAATTTATTTGCATGCACTGGCTTTCATTTGTTGTTTTTAATCTTTAAAACTAATTTTAAAATAATATACAAACCTTTTTTTACTAGATATGTAGTAGAATGGTAATAATAAATTGAAGCAGTCACTTATTCTACTATTTTTTCGTAACAACTTAACATTACTTATACCTATTTATCTCTTACTAAAAATAAATCAAGTCGCAAAAAAGTTAAGCTAGATTAGTGTTACACATTTTCTTATGTAATTAATGTATAGGTTTTGCCAGACCGGCTAATGTAAAACAATAAATTATCAGTTATTGTTAATTATAGAAATTATTACTGTATTAAGTAGTTAAAACATTGATTTCTGGTGACACATTTTGATAGTTGCTCACTAATAAATTGTTAACACGCTATTTTTTTCGCAATATTCAAACAGAGGAGCGCCGCGCCTTTGTAAACCTTTGCAAAGCAGCCTACGCAGTTACGTAATGTTAGGAAGGAATATGTCATTTATATCATTCGATTTCGAACCGATTTCGTCAAAACTTTCTCTATAAGTATTCTAATAATCTCTGGAACGTCATCGGCAAAAGTTGATACCACTTTCAAATCAGAGTAGTGTGTGCGATTATGTGAAATGCCGACGGTCCCCAGAATTATTTTAAAATCTTTGGATCAAGCAACAGCCATGAAATTGTTTTGTGGTGAAATTGTGCCAATGTCAAAAAGAAGGTACATGCTTATATAAAATTTCAATTTTGACACGCGAATCAAACAATGGGTTAGATGCATCAAGGAATTCCTGAGTTTTTTCCTTTACCATTAGCCTTGATTTTGCTGATCACATGAGTTCTCAAAATGCAATACATCATCAAGAGCGAAAACAATTGAACTCTCGTTGCAATAGTTTTCCTACATTCAGAATACAAAATTAGGAGCCATCAAAAATTGTCACTTCGACCTTCGATTAACCTTGCCGTGAACATAAACACCGCTTACTAATTACTAATATCAGTCGTATTTGACCTTCTTAAACTGTACTTAAAAGTAAATGAATAAAAACAATCGCTAGTTGCACCCATCAAACTGCTTGTAATATTCAAGGATTGTATTCGTCACTTGAACTATTTTGTTTGAACTAACCCGTAAAAATAAATCATGGACCTAATTTTAGCGGTTTGTTTATAAACAAATATGTAGGTATGTATTTTTAGTTGCCAACTTGCTAAGCAGTCGACTTTAATGTAAATTGATGATAATACGCTCTAAATAATAGTGGTAATCACTTCGATACACGTTAATTGTCTCATTTGACAATCAATGAGGTCATTAATTCATTTTTAAAACATTAATAGGTATTTATTATATTATTAATTAGCAACACTATTGCTTCGACTATGGAGAATCATAAGTTTAATAAAAATATGTTAATAAGCTTCTACTAAAAAAATCTCAACATGAAATATGTTTCTCACGATTTTAAATAGTATGTCTTATGTATTGTATATTTTTATTAATCATCATCATCGACAGCCCATAATTCGTGCAACGCTGGACATAGGCCTCTCTTATGTTAGTTTTTATCAATAAAAACTTTTTTTTAATAAATCAAAATAAACTTAAAAAGTTGTGGATAATTTAAAGTATATTTAGCATGTTTGTTCCATACTTTTTATTTATGATAAGTAAATAATATGCGAGTTATAAGTGTATAAATAGCTTAAAACACATATAGGTATATGTAATATACAAAATTACAACAGTTTAAAGAAGAAAGAAACTTATTGGAAAATACCAAGTGGGATATTTTTGTCCGCGTAATAGTTACGTAGTTACAAGTCATAAAGAAAATTTAACCTTCTTAGCTTTAGATACATTCAAAGTCCAAACTTTACTGTTATAATTAAATTAAATGTATAAAACATAAAAATGTAATATATGGTAACGCTGCAAATATTCAAATATTTATACTTAACTAAACAAATTGTGTATGAGAAGTCGGTACAGAATACTTCTAAGAATTATATAGGTAAGCGCGGAGCGCCACAACCTGGGCCTAATCGATATAACTTGATTTTCCTGTGTAGTTTATGTATTGAAATCTTACCTTTTTATTGATGAATAACTGGTTTAGTTGTATATTAATTTTAGACGAGTTATGCACGCGTCAAACGATAAAAATTAAAACTTGTCAGGGGCGTTTGTAAGGCAAGTTTTCAAACATTTATATTTGTTTACTGTCTCTCCATTTCTTGCGATTTGGTATTCAGAAGTGTCTTACGATAAGTTAGTTACAGAATAAATTGTTGTATACAAATCTTTTAGGTACAGGTATCAGTGAACTTTTTTACTTGTAAAAAGAATATAAATGCTGACTTATAGTGAGAATTCTTTGTTTTAAAATAGAGTAACATTAACTTGTTATCTATTATTGTACGTATTGTTCAGAAACGTGCAGAAAAGTATTTTCTTGCTAAATATGTAGGTAATATTATCTTTAAAATATCTGCATTTATAAATTTATTTGTTTAAACCAGGATGAATTTATATGTAATGTATTTTAAAGGCATTTGGTGTGGTTTCTAAACATTTGGTTGCTATGTCTATTTATGTCACATTGTCCGTAGTTTCATGAAAATATACCGTAATGGACACGTAGATGTTGACTCAGGCTGGTTTTGTTATTTAGTACGCATGTAGTTGCAAATTCTTTTTCATTTTGACTTATTGCATTTACCGTTGAGTTATAAGTTTGAAAAATAAAATAAATAAACGTAGTTACACATAACGGGACATTAAACTAGACGGGTGCCTATTTTTTTAGCATTCCTCTCATATTGAACTTCTATTCTATACACTTCAATGTCGTGAATTTATCGGATAAAGGCCAGCGCATAATCGCAAATAAAAATTGCACCCATAAGAAGTAAACGGTTGTTTAAGCCCGGTTAATTTATTAGTAAGATAACTATGGGCAAAGTTTAGAGTTTAGTGTCGCAGACTAATGTATTACATAAAAGAATCACAACGACCCAATGATTAACGTTAGAAGCGTTTAATGATACATTCATAAAATACATTGATATAAATCAATACGTTCATGAGAACTATCGAAATAAATTTATAATCGATCGACTCGTGCGTCATGGTCACTTTCGCCACCTTTCGTTGTCAGGGCTAAGCGAGTCGCGAGCCAGGCATTGAGTCGGTAGTCGGTACCAGTTAGCTTCGAGCGACTCGCATTCATCACCTCGCCGCAATCAAGGTCGTCTTTCGCGTCGAGGATCTCGCCATCTCTATATGGCACTTATTAACAAACTTTCGATAGCTGTTGTCCGCTTGTAAATACAACGTCGGAATTGTTACTTAATGAACGAGACAGATGTGAGTGTCGAGTGGCGAGTGACAATGGTGCGTTGACAAGAGATGCTATTGTTGTGCATAATTTGCAGTTACGGTCGATCGGTACGCGATTTCGTCACGCAGGAGTGAGGCGCGAGACGGCTGGCGGACCGAGATCGCCCCGAACAGCTGTTTCAATCATTCTGCGTCGCGGCATGGACCTGAGACCAGTGGCCCGAGTCTCACTGGGCGCCCACACGGTGCGGTCAAAGCCTCTCGCTCCATCGAATTCGACTTACTTGCAAAGGATCCGCCAAAAACAACCAAAACTGCTGCCGTTTGGTACTTCACCGGCGTACGATATAGTCATGTCTGGTACGGCTTAACACACTATAAATTTAATATTTATTTATACACACACACGTTTTGTTGGCGCGAGCTTGGTACGAGACACACGCGGAAAATTAAATACGTTTTAGAAAGTAATAAAAAGTTTGTTGACGTTAGCTACTAGGGAAGGCGAAGGGAAGTTATTAGCTAAAGAGTGCACTTATATTGTCACATTCTGGTGATGTGTTGTGCACTCTGCCTTCCTCGAATTATGTTGTAGCATAAGAGGGGCGCGCGAGAGCACCGTCCACAGAGTAGCGTCAACTGTGACTGATGAATGATACCTCGGTCGATGTGTTGTTCAAGTCGCTCGATGTTTGTTCATGCGTTGTAAAGCGGCGCGGTGTGGCGAAGCGGCGGCGCGGCGCTCGCGCAGCGGGGCCGCCCCTCGCGTAGGCTCTATGCCGCAGGCTTGTAAGCTGCCTAACAACGTAGTGTACCGGTGTAAATATAGATGGCACCTCGTGTTTATTCTGAATACCGATAAGAACTTCGAAAAATTAATGATATTATCATTCTTTCAGTGCTATTCAAATTCTTTCCTTACTAAGTTTTATCAAGCTAAAATGCTAATACATAGAGGTTATTAGCCTTTCATGAATTAGTTACTTCACAATATTCAATAATATTTAAAACATTATGCAGGATCTCGGATCCAAGTAATTAAGTCATTTCTGACAGTAATGACAAAGGAGGTATTTATAATGAAATATTTACCTACATGGCAAGTTGTCTGTTTCTTTACTGATGGTTATAATATTTCGGTTTTATTAGTTACATACCAGTTCTTTCTAATTATTAATGTAATTATTGTCTATTAATGTTGTAAGTACATTTTTTTTATTAAGGTTCTAAATATACCTATTTGTATAAAAGTAAATCACGGTTTTTTGTACCTCCTTTTAATCTAGCTTTTTCTTACCTTTAATTAATGTTATGGCGCATGCGATGTTGGCCTTAAAGTGATTTTTCTGTTTTTTATATTTATTGTTGGATTTTTTGTAGGTGTTAATAATTTTAGTAAGCCATAAATATAATGTTCATACCATAAAACAAGAAACTATGGTACTTACTTAGCTTTACTAATTGCGTAGATATTTCAAGTTAAATAGGCTATTGAACAAGAATTTTAATTTTTTTAGCATTTTTGAGATGCGGTGGCCGCCCCCGCCCTGGCGCAATTTAATAATTTTGAGAACTCTATGACCTTTCCTAGAATTTTAGTTTTCTCTCCCTTTTTATAGCATCATTCATTCATGTTTCAAAAGATATTATATAAAAGTATCAATAAAACAACTCAAATATTTTTTACGAGACAAGAGTTAAAAAATGATTTAGGTTAACCGTTAATTAATTTATCGTACTCGTAAGATACGTATTAATATAAACATAATGAATAATGAAACGGTGTAATTTCGACTTCTAGATAGAATAGAAAAGAAAAAAATACAGGCAAATTGATAATCTCCTCCTTTTTGAAGTTGTCTAAAAAGGAAAAATAACAAGTTCGCAGATACACTACATAAGTACAATGTAAACTAGATATCTTTTTGGGAATATATGCATATTTATTACTACGTTGGCTCTAGCCTCCAGTAAGAAGGGAATCATAATGAATGAAGTCTAATTTATTAGTAACAGACAATTCAAACATGTTACTGACCAGGAAATCTAACCGAATATTTCATATGGATCAGGCTAGAATGTTCTGCCATCAAAAAACTAAGGTCCTGCGGTCCGGTGGGAAATCAGATGTGATGTGCCCTCCTCAAAAGCACCTCAAAAGTAAACCCCCTGTCATCGAAGGTTTTATTCTTGACCTTTATACTTATTACTTCCCATCAGCCTTTTGAAGGAGGAAAAAGAAAAGCATTTGTGGGGGCTACCGGTCTGGCAGCGAGGTATGTGATAACGTCAGACATCCAACACATGTTAACCCAATGCTGTTTCAAAATCTCTATACCGGCATACCGAGTAAAATCCTTCGACGAACAGCTTGGCGTGAATCAGCTGAAGTGCGATATGAACACGAAAACCGCCTTCAATGTTTGTCCCCTTTGTCAGAGGGGTGCTGTGATATTATGATATAAAAATGTACTTACTTCATAATAATTAGGGATTGCTTCTTGTATAGATGGTGGTATGTGATCAAGTAAGCAGTGACGGCCTCGAGGTTTAGGCTCGCGGTCGAGAATCTCAGCGGTCGCGGGTTCGAACCCCAGGCACACACCTCTGACTTTTCGAAGTTATATATTCCCAATTCACATTGAATTATCACTTGCTTTAACGGTGAAGGAAAACATCGTGATGAAACCTGCGCATCTAAAAGTTCTTAGGAATTTTTTAGGTGGGTAGTCCGCCAACCCGGACTAGGCCAACGTGGTGGACTATGGCCTAACCCCTCTCAATGGTAGAGGAGACCCGTGCCCTGCAGTGGGACGTATATGGGTTGATGAAGAATGAATGTGATTATTATTACGATTATTTGATAAGTATCCTATTTTCTTGATGATCCTTAGGTAAAGCACGTATCCTTACTGCGATTTAAGTGAATGAAAATCTTATAAGTAATTACTTATGACTTATGATATTCTGTATACTTTTGTTATTTTGAAATATCTTTTTAGTTGAAATCAAAATACATTTAGGTAGGCGTTTTTCAGTTCTCGGGTCACGCTGTTTTTTGGAAGTTGTAGATCTAAAATTTTTTGCAAGCCCTAACCACAACAAAAATAAAGTTATTTTGAGGAAAAAATCGCGATGATATCATTTTTATAAATCTTAATACTTTTGAAATAAGACATGAACGACGACTTTTGTTTAGAGTCAAAAAGCCGGTTTATCCATTGCTGGTTGTTTTCAACCTTTTCTACAAAAAAAACGTATTTTGGACTACGAATTATTTCGTCATTTTATACGTTCTATCCATGTTGCCACCTACTCACCTAAGAAATTGTTAAGAACATCAAGTGTAGCTTCCTTACGAGGTTTTCCTTTACTGTCAAAATACTTGAAAACATCTGATCACTCTCTTTGAACTTTTGTCTACATTTAAAGTTGAAACAGTTAATAATAAAAAGATAAAATTAGTTAATCAGTTAATGATAAAAGCCCTTGTCGCAATGGAACCTTAGCGCTCTATTTGTTAATGTACATTTCATCTTTATATTAGGTCTTCTAATTTAATGTCAAATAGAGCTTCTATACATAGTATAAAAACGTCTTCACGTGTATTAAGAGCTGTATTATTAAAATATAAATGAACATTTCACTTCGTGTTTTGTCTCGCTTCGTAGAATAACTTAGTATGAGAGGATACGGGGAAAAGCATGAGGTATTTACCACAGGGGTAATCACCGTTTCAAGGGCTCAAACTTTCACATACAACAGTTAAAGCAAGATCCCATAGAATATACGGGGCGAAACGTGGGTAATAAAATTCTGGGCAGGTTTCATTGTGATAAATGTAAAGTTAGTTTTGATGATGTTGCATTAATTTTGGAATTCTTAGAAAATATGTGTTAAACATAATGACAAATAAAAACACACAAATCATATACAATTAACGACAATGTTTAATTTTCAATATAGATACATTTTCCGAAGTCTTACCCGTTCCCACATTCATACTAACTATACAAAATCATCTATCTAGAGTTGGAATACTCTAAGGTGAACATATAAAAATAATTTCATAATAACGCCAAGACCTCAAACTTAATCTCATATTAGACACGAGAACGTTTCCAAGTCACTTATATTACACTAACGCAATATCAAGGCCGTATACGTTCATAAATGAAAGTCGAATTGTCTAATTGTTAAGTTTATTACTTCCGTATCGCAACTTAGCTGCTAACATTAAGTCGTTATTGGTTATAATTAAGTAGATGTC
Source organism: Cephonodes hylas (assembly GCA_030295005.1). Classification (NCBI taxonomy): domain Eukaryota; kingdom Metazoa; phylum Arthropoda; class Insecta; order Lepidoptera; family Sphingidae; genus Cephonodes; species Cephonodes hylas. Next base: position 7,129,072 of record AP025360.1, on the reverse strand, counting down.
GGTACCCCCGCGAAGGCGCCACTTGAAGGGAACTCGTGGAGTTGCCAGTGGCCGGGTCCCTGTAACCTAGCGTAATATCTCCAATCTCCACACGTCTGGTACATACACCGTACGCAAACGTTCCCCTAGACAAGTCGGATATTTGGCGTTACACTTGTGATGGAGGACAACGAAAACACATCGTTCAATTCATATACATTTAAATATATTAACATTAAGTAATTATTCATCGTTTTGTGTACGGATTCCACAACTGCTATTAAAAACTGATTGAGCTAAAACAATAACTTGTGCCCCGAGACAGATACTTTCAGCTGTCCTTGGTTATTGCCGATATACGCACGTCGTGAACATTAAAATGATTTCAAAAAAATTTTAATCACAACACAAGAATAAATTGCTTACATAAATTAATCATCTATAGTTTAACTGAAAATTTTCAATAACCATTACAATGTAATTTAAATCATTAATCTTTAAAATTATAAACATAATATACAATTGTACAAAAATATTTAAAAACTTCAATGAATAAAGTTAATGCGTCGCATATTTTAGTCCTTTTTGTTTAAAACAGGATCAAGAGGTCTGTCGCAATAGGCAGGTACTTCCAAAGGTGGAGCAAATATAAAAAAAGAACTAAAAATGCCACGTAGCACCTTCACTCACAAGTCTTCATTTATCTCTGACCTGCAATCACTTGCCACCTTTAACAAAAATGCACAAATGCACTAATTATGGAATAAAATATTCATCATCTCGGTAGGTGCTCGACTTTTCGACGCCCACTTTGGATGGGAGCCAGAAAAGCAAGCAACCACGCCACTTTAAAATATATCTTTGACAAAGACATACGAGTATATGTAACATAGTTAAAATACACTTAAAGTACAAACAAATTTACCAAGTACTTTGCACTACACTTGCTTCAGTATACTTTTAAATGAATACAATAATCTTCGAAATCACGAAACGTAAACCAGTATTTATGAAAATCACATCGACGTTAAAAAAAGCAATCGTAGTACGAGCTTAAGGAGACATTTAATAATTCACATAAATTTAGGAGAAAGCCACTGAATTAAGCCCGTTATGGTATTCTGAAACTCTCTTGGATTTTGAGTTCCATTTTTACAATGTAACACATAAATTCTATTAATTGCATTGAGCATAATCAACTAACATAAGACAGAGAGAAGTCTCTTCGTCACAGTTAATTACGTTAAATCCTTTACTAAACATTACCTACGTACAGTTTGCGTAATTGAAACAAAGTTGCTATAGTATAACTGCTCCACTGTTAAGTTTTGTATCACATTTTTTAATTTGGTTGATACATCCTAGTACGCTTAATGATATGAAGACATATAAATAGTTTAATTATACTAGTGACATTTAACAAGTTTAGTTACCATAACGGTCATAATGAGGCGGCCCACGGTAGATACGATTCCTAACAATGAACTTATGTAAAAAGTTGTTCGGTGGCGCGCTCGAGTTCCCAGTCGTACGTGGACAGCGCTACCCTCGCTTGGTGCTCGTCGATGCCCATGTCTAGTAAGCGCTGCACCTTCTGGTTGAATTCCCATATCGCGTTAGGCCCCCCGGCGTACACGTTGGTCCAATGTCGCGCCGTCAGTTTGAACAGGTGTGGATTTTCTTTGTATTGTTTGGCGACTACCGCGTCCTGCGGGTCATTGGGCTCGGCCGACGACAGCAGCGCTTGCAACGAAAGCAGAACTGTGCGCAACGTTAAAGCCGCTGCCCATTGGTCTTTGAGAATATCTAAGCATATGGCGCCAGTCACTGAGGACACGTTCGGGTGCCATATTTTAGTAATAAAACGTATCTGTTGACAAACGGTTAATGCGTCAACCAATGCCACACTTGTGTCATAATAAAGTATTATTGACAGTTTGCATGTTCCCGCGCAAAAAAGTCACTGACAGTTAACGAAATGACAACCTCGCAAAAGATTTACGATAAAATATTAGAATCTGTCAAGGTACTTTATTACATGGTATATGAATAGTAAAAGATAAAATGATTAATAAATCTACCTTGGGCGGGTTGAAAGGATAAGTCTCTGGTACTTTTATTTCTAGTACAAATGTTCCGCCTTCATATGGTGTGTCTACTGGGCCGGCGATCTCGCCTTTAAGCTCTGTCCAATTGTCGTTCACCAAATGTAGTTTTATTGCACCACCCGCAACCTGATAAAGAAACAGAATTTCAAATAACATTATATGGCCCAAAAAATTTAACTGACCAAAAGATTAGCCTCATATTTACAGTAGACATTTATAATTATTAATGAATAAAAATGTGTACGCCTTTATAAGATAATTTAAATAAATTATGCCAAATTTTGGTATCAATAAAGTAAGGTAAATGAGAAATGTATTGATATGATCTCATTTATTACTTTGTACCTAACAAACTAGTGTTTGTAATGAAATTTTAAGAATAAATGGTACAATATCTGACAGCTTATTTTTTTTATATGAAAATATCAAACAATTATTATTTATCATACATTTATTGTCTTTCTATACAGAAGACAAAATACAAAGTCATATCTTTTAGATACTAAACAACACTCAATATTTTTATTGTAGTTACAAGCATTAAGAATTATTTTTATATTTGTATGCAAGATTTCAACAACAATTATTCAGCATATTCTTTGTATACAAATTTGGGGATCTTGCCAAATTTTACTCCAGTATTATAACACAATTAGTTGCTCAATTTTAACTTTCGTGATTAAGACCAAGAGTCTTTGTTTTATTACTTCTAACAGAAATGTTTTTCGGTTTTAATATATCCTATTTCTTTCAATACTGTCATGAAAAAATTATCAAATTACACACCATGTTAAGAGCAGTGTCGTTAGGGTCAAGCAGTAAATGAGCGATATTTGGATAAACTTTTACAACTAGACAATTAAACCAAGTTTTTTTGTTCCAATATCCTGTAAAAAGCAACAATTTTATAATTTTCATATTGATTCTTATTATATTGTTGCCAGTATAGTATCTGTAAGTGAGAAACAATTACCACTATTTTTTCTATTTCATGAATATGCCAACATTATACAAAACCAAACCAATGTAAAAAAAACTGCCATATGCCTACATTTTCTTTATAACTTGTACACTTAAATAAAAAATTTCATATAGGCTTGAAAAAATAGTAGTTTCAAGATTTTTTGTAGCATGAATTAAAATTGGCCTACAGCCTTAATTCACAACTATTTTAACAGCTCATATACAAAAATGTTGTGGTATGATTAGATTATTAGATTACACAGTACATTCATTGTGTTTCTTCAAGTAAAAACCTGTACTTCAAAGAGTATATTGTTTATAGTGTCATAGACAAATCATACCATAACAATGTAACTAATATTTGCGTTATATGATTAGTAGTCTTACAAGAATACAAGTAATATTAATGTACAAAAAGAAATTAACTCCATTATGACAACATCTATGAAAATTATAACCTAAAACTAGATCTATTTTGAGTAAAACTATTGCTAACTTTAACATTGTTTTTTCAGTAATTTAGGTTATATCCACACCAATAGAAGCATAATACATAGAACAGATAAAAATATGAAATCAGCACTTGAACATTAAAACATATCTTTACTGTTAAACTTAGACAAATAATTTAGAAAATAGTGTTACCCAATTTCAACAACTGCTCTTTACATCATTGTTTAAATGGTAATTTTGTTTTCATCATCTGCCTTAACACATCTATCTGCTGATTACGAGACTCCTCTACTTTTGAGACTTTTTAGGCCTTAGTCCAACACGCTGGCCTAGTGCAGCTTGGCAGACTACAAGCCAATGAAATTCCTAACAACTAAGCGCAGATGTCCTTACTATGTTTTTCTTTGCCCTAAAGTAAGTTATGGTGCATTGTATACACACACATTACTTTGGAAAGTCATAAGTGTGAGCCTGGTGTTTTAACAAGATACCTTTTGGATTACCGACCGCACATCTTAATCTGAAGACCATAACAACTTTTAATTTTGTTGTGCTTTTAGCTTTTACTAACAAATACAAAATAAATTTAATATAATATAATATAATAGATTGCTATATCAATAACATAAGACGAAATATATCATAAATTAACAAAAGTATAATCAACATCTTTGTGTAACACCATATACTACAAAAGAGCCCCCAAAAGAGCTGTTTTGGGAGATTTACCAAGCATAATACATTTTTATTCATTAAATTTTGCTAGTAATTATGTTACAGTTGAAACCGGATAGAACAACACTGAAGGGACCATATATTTCCGACGTTATATCCGATTGTTATTATATACGATAGTAATTACTTTATATAGAGTCCACCGGGGCCTTACCATTCGGTTGTTATAACCGATCCGTCGTTATAAGCGGTGTCGTTATAACCGGTTTTCACTGTATATCCGTATGACTGTTTATATGTATGCATATTTAGTTCGCTTTTGAACAAATATTTTAATATAAACAGAATACTTAGATAGATTTAGGTTTTTGTCGTTATAAAGAGCAGACTACGACGAGTATGATAAATTCGAAACAACAGTGGAAATGAATTAAAAAATGGAACATTTCGTAAGGTATTAAACGCTCATGCATTGATATGCCAATACACATGGAGTTTTTAGTTAGTAAGAACGCTGGAAGACAATAGCATAAACGTACACAGGGCACTTTCATAACATGCTGAATCATTCGCTAAGCTTCTGTATAGCAAACATATTATTCCTTTTATCTGCGCAGCATACAAAAAATATAAAATCATAAAATGCACTTTGTACTACATCAATCGATATTTTCTCATGATTTAAATGACATTCTAACAAAAGTGCAAGTAAGTCCCATCAACTGATTACATGTTTATGTAAACGAATTTTATATATGGATCCACGCTCACCTCTTCACTCTTCATGATCTCCTTGAATTCTCGTTTTATACGCTTCGAGGCTATGTTTGCCATTTTGCAATAATAATTCGATGTTTATTAAACTTTGAAAGAAAGGCTGAGTGAGATTGATGAGAACAAAATTTCCAGAGTTACCAGATAAATGTGGTGAATGGTAATGTTTTTAAACCAATAAATAATGGGCGTTATTCTTGTTAGTGTTACGTATCTTAAATCACTCTTTTTTAGTATTGCCATCTGTTGGCAATATCCGATAATATAAAAAAGATCTGTATCGGTCTCGTTTAGGATAGTCTGTTTTCTTCACCAACTGATTTTACGTATCCGATAGCAGGTCCAACTTAGACACAGTAAAAAAATCATTGTTCAAACCCTTGAGATTTTTTTAGTGGCAAAATTATTTTTTTGTTATTATTAATAACAATATTTTCACTTAAAATTAACAATAAGCGTTATTTTCATCACTTTCTTCGGTAAATTGACCAATATATTGTTTTATTAAATACGTAACTCAATGTCATACCTTTATTTTTTAGTTTTAGAAATTTCTGAAAAATAAATAACAGAAAGTAAATGTAAATCGATTATAATGATGTATTAAAAGTCAATTAAATTAACCAAACAATCGAAAAAAAATTGTTGACGAGAATATAACCAAAGTAGGTAAAATGGAAATATTTGGGGATCCAATCTGTCACAAGCAATGGGTGTTCCCAACCATGTCGCATTCCTTTTATCTGTTGAACACCAACCATAGTGTTCTGTCTCAGTCATTCGTTGCTCACTTCAAAGGGCATAATGCTATGGTAGACTCGCTCGGTGGTGTTACAATAATTTTATTTCGTTCGATGAGTCCCTATACAAAATATTTTAATTAAATGTAAATATAGAATGGTCGTGAGCTATTTAAATTGTGTTTAATATTTGAGTGTTATTATAAGTTATGGCGAGTGTTGAAATCGGTGTAAGGACGAAGTTATGTTAATTTACTCCCCATGTAACCGGGTTCCACCTATGTACCTGCCGTTTGAAGGTGCGTTGCATTCTTGTTTATATTGCTTGGTTAGTTCAATATGTCCTCGGCAGTGTTCACATGTGGATTTATCCACAATTGTTTATAAATGTTTTTTAAGTAATCTTAAAGTTACTATTAAAAAATAATACTAAGTGGAAGAATTGTTGTTAGTAAGTGACGAGTGCATTCTTCACTAATATCTACATTAGTTTTAATTTTGGGCAACAAACTTAATTGTTGATATAGTTTAATTCATTAATACGGTAAACATTTTGGTAAGTAATTAAAAATTGAAATGTCGATTTTTTTTCTTTCCGTGTCCCCAAGATTTACTAGAATTTAGATATTATTGTTATATGTATTTATAACATGCTCCTTTAATATTTATAAAGTTTTACAAGTGCACATTTCATTCATGATTTTACAAATAACAAAGTAGGTATACACTAAACAGACTCTAAAGTAGTGTTCAAAACCCTAGCAGATACTGTTTGATATACAATAATTTAAAACATTTTAATACAATAATTTCTTTAATACAGTTATCTTTATTTGAATTTACACATTTTACGCAGAAAACTAAAATTTTAGCAATTCAATTATAGTTAAATTAAATTCAATTTACATTTATTGAAAAATTATAGAAAACAATTTAAACACACAGCCTTTTATGTATTAATTATGTATTCCTTATAATACTTACCATTCTACCAGCACAGTACCAACTGTGCTGTAATATTTGCTGTAACACATAAGTTTGTAGAATTTTCATATACGCTTTTAGTTTATCAGATCTATTAACCAACATATTTGTACACACAACAAACAAAATACTAGGTGTTAACAAATCAATTGTGCTAAATATGATTTTCTGTAAATTCAGCATCTTGGTTGTGGATAATTATTTTGATGATTATGTAGCACACTAGGCCAGTGTGGCAGCCTTCCCCTCTCAGTAGGAGAGCCATGAATGCCCCCATGCCCTAATGTTACTGAGATTCTGTACAAATATTTATTACAGAATTTTGGTGGTGAAATTAGATTTATGCATATGTAATGGAATTGTCCAAAGCCATAAAGTAACAAATTAGAAAAATATCACCTTGGAATATTTAAATTTGGATTAGGGCTGAACACTGTTGAGTGGAGACTACAACTTCTTTAACCACTTTAGTGTGGAATGATTGTCTTGTCATGAAGCCTATGAAATTTATTGAAGCTCTTGGGTTTCCAAGTTTCTTCACAACGTTTTTTCTACAATTTTAATTTGCCCTAAAATAGAATAATTGCATGAATTCGAAAACTGCATAGGTGTGCATGTGCATCTAAATTTGAATTCACGTTCTTCAAGAAGTGTTCTCAGTGCATACTGTCTAATTAAAGACGCCATCACACTTGATGCTTTGCCCTGACGTAATTATTTTTTCAAATTTCATAAAAATATTCCCTGTAGCACAACCAATTCAACCTATTTCTTTGTCGCTGTATCTACATAGTTTCCTCTGTTTCTTCACATGGAGCGGAATAGGAATTCCCTACCAGCGTGAGAGTCTTGCGCGGGTAGACGAATATCACATAAATAAAAATATGTAATTTTCTAACAGAACTATACAAATACGGAGTCTGGTGGGGCAGTTAATTACAAACCAGCTTTCTACATGACAGGCCAGAAGTTCGATCACCGCACCGAGACAAATGTTTGTGTAATCCACAAATAATTTTGTCTCGTAAATTCTGGTACCCACGACGCAAGAATTTTATCTTTAGATTGGGGTCAGAACATATCACACAAATATTTTTTTCCGCGCGGGAATCGAACTGGCTGCCTCTCGACTCACAAATCTCAAAAGAAATTCTCGTTGAACTGAGACCTCGGACATAAAGGTTTCTTTATTATGTTGTCAATGAGGATTTATATTTATATCATGATGATGATGAGGATTTATAATTGAGGCCTATAAAATCAAAGGCAGCTAAATCCAAGTGAGTCAAATATTCAGTAATCTACAAAAATCGATAACTTTGTTTCGGTGGCTATGATATTTTATATTTTAAAAGATATTTATAAAGAATGTGAATACCACTAAAAATCAGACTTTTAAATTATAAAAATACCACAATATTTGAGTACAGACTGAATAAATTTGTATTTAACTGTCTTTGATTCCAACTGGCGTTTAGCTGGTTTTGATTCTATAGGCCTCAATTGTTATGACGTCTATTTTGTATCAAAAAGAGTTAGTACATAGTATAATGTATTGTGATTAGAGGTATCGATCCCGGGATCCCGAAGTCCGGGATCCCGGTCATATTTCAGTCCCGAAATTTTCGGGATTAAATTCAATAAATCCCGGGATTTTCGGGATTGACATATTTATAATAAAAATCAATAAAAATGGTCTTTCTAAGATCATTAAATAAAAAATCACTATTTATGAGGCTAGTTTTACACGAGGCTATAATTTGGAGAAGACCTATAAAAAGTTATTGACGATTCCTCCAACTTCCATCGAGCCTGAACGCGCTTTTTCCATTTCTACATATTTGTGCCACAAATTAAGAAGTATGCTTTCGGATCAGACGTTGGATGCGTTGTTATTTCTAAGACTTTATTTTCGTGGCCTAAATAAGTAATTTATAGTTCCTATATTTATATTTTATTTAAAATACATTAATCTCTTTTGCATAGTCTTTTTTATAGAATAATGGCGTTTCTTTGTTGAGATAAAAGGGCTTAGTTTGTTTATTTTATCGGAAGAAATTATAATATTGTTTTATTTTTCAATATTTAAGTAAAGTTTTAAAATAAAAGATTGATTTTAATAATATGTTTTACTTTCTTTTTGTAACCACTTTTTATTACTAATACAATCCCGGGACTTCCCCGGGATCCCGGGATTAACTGTTAATAATCCCGAAATCCCGGGATTAGAAAATCGACCGGGATCGAATCCCCTAACTGTGATCTACCTGTGAAAAGTATATGTTTTAAATCGTTAAGTAATTTCATAAATGTACACAAACCATTATTTCTAAAAATAAAGTCTAGACGCCTGTATTTTACGACACTCTGTGTCCACGTTTTATTTTATGTGTAGGTTAAAAAAGCAACTCTGCCTACGTCTCAAGCGATACAGGCGTAAGTGTAGGAATAGGTATCATAATAATATATACATTTTCCACTATTACGGACGATTTGTGTAGGAAGGCAGACTGAGGGGGCTAATATATTCTTCAATATTTTTAAGTAATCGCTTATTGAAAAGCTATTTTAAATTATGGTGGAAAATTTTCTAAAAGCTGCTATAGTTGTAAAAGTAGATACTTAATTTAAAAATATTTACTCTCTAAGGCTTAGTGCTTATTAGAGCGCAGCACCACCCACTTCTCACAAGTGGGTGCAGACATTTTATAATAGAACTTTTCCAATACTATAGCAAAAAAATTCCACGACGGCACTTTGTTAGTTATTATTTTTAAAAAGTACTAAATTCGTATGAGTCATGATACGCGATAAATTCACACATTTTGTACTAAGGAAGGAAGGCCACACAATTGAAGAAGATAGAAACTTCTATTCACGAAGGTCAGGTTTGATGGGCCTCCAAGTTTAGAGAGCAAAAGAGACAACAAAGTTGTATATTAACTACTATGATTAATTATCTTTCGCGTGTAGCACAGATTGGCACTAATGTACAAATTTTATTAGATTGTTGGTTGACCTGGGTCCCCCGATGCTCAACTAGAGGATTTTATGTATTTAAGTACTCCTAATTTTGAACTATAATCTCGTTTAACTAATGAACAGTCAGTCTTGCAGAAACTATTTCAGATTACGGTATATTGTTTAACTAATGTATTTTTTTATGCGTAATGCCTAATCTTAATCTTTTCGGTGTTAATTTATTTCTTGCATGATAGACGCCTTTACAAACAAATATGTCGCTTTTACAAATAAATCTGAAGAAGTAAACATCGTAACTTTTGTGTTGATAGGTAAATATGAAAGTTTCCTTTGTAGCGTAAGTCTTTAAAGCGGCTTTTAAGTGTGTCTATTTGAAATGGCAGTGTAAAAGGAATACCTATATGATACAACACGTTTCCCTCATGGCAAACAATGTGGTGAGCTTAATGACTTGTCTGGATGGCACTTAAAAAAGACGCATTGTCCATCAACACTACGTTACTACAGACCTTGACACGAGTCTAGATCTTTAACAACATTCGCGCTATTGTTAGGCACCAACAGTCATTCTTTTGTTACGAGTTGAAGGGCTTAGGCGCAGTACACATTTATAAAACGTGTGTGTTTTTAGTCTAAGAAACTTTATGCTTTTGCTTAAAAATTCTGTCTTTTATTTTTCTGTTCCTAGTTGTTTAGTACGGTGGCTGAAGCCCCGATCGTTATGCGCTCAGTGGAGTACTAACAGCTATTCAGAGCGCTAGTCCTGTGCCTAAGTGTTACAATATCAACTTGAGCGCGAGTGAAATAAAACCAAATTGAGTGGAATAGTGCCTGCTTCCAAAAATTAACCGCGGTGTTCTTATAAAACTTCGTTTGAAACAGATTGGTAGGCAATAAGTTATAAATCATTAGGCATTCAGAACTAATTCCACACAACAAATTCTAAAAAATATATAAAAAAATAATTATTTTATCTCATTATTGCTGTATCTGAATGGCGCTAGGATAAGTGACCAGGATACCGAATGAAAAAAAAATTACACCGTTATGACCTCGTATAACAAAGTAAAAGGATATCAAAATGTAGTGTTACTATTATGTGCCAGTTACATATCAATTTCTCCATAGCTTGATGAAATGTTATTTTATGATTCCTTTGAAATAACTTTTTATTATTTACGTATAATAGCAAATATGAGGAAATCGCTACCCCATTTCGAAAGATTTTCCATATTTCGTAATATAGAATTCAAGTAAGCTGATATTTTAAAGGTTATGAACTGTTGAGTAATGTACATCTTGCCTCAGAACTTTTTTAGTTCAATAACAATTACAGGCAACAATGCACAATTATTTGTCACGCTTCATGTCAAATTCAAAGAAAATTTATATTATCGTTCCCTAAGGCTCCTTTACTAAAGTAAGTTCGATATTTAGAAATATTTTTAGGAAAAATATGCATTTGAATGGAGTATCAGTGTTTATACGCTCGACTATTGAAGTCTTTCTCATTTTTGAAAGGGGTCATACTCTATAGTATGAACAAAATAAAACATACCTACACTAAAATCTTTTAGTTACTTAATCATCCAATTAATTGAGTGTTATATATTAAGTTTTCACTTTATCACTATTGAGAACTGCTCAACGTGGTCATTTTGATATATTAGTTGAAAAAATTACAACATCATTCATTATTCTTAAGTACTGCAATCATTTTGTATATTTATATGCGATAAATTTTAATTTACTAAAATTTCCGAGATTAAAATCAGATTTAGTGTAATCATAGCTGTCATGAAATTTGATAATCTTTTACCGTATTTTATAAAGCATAAAAATGAAAAGTTTATTCATTACATGCGATAACCGCTTTGGAAGTTGACAGCTCTTCGGAATTTCATATTTTTGTTAATCAACTATATGTGTATTTTATTAGAGGCGTTTTGAAATTTATAATTACACTATTAATACAGCGCCAGAAATTAATAGTATGAACGGAGAGAAATGATTTATAATTTGTAAAACAATAATACTATAATTTACTCGCAGCTTTGCCCACGTTACTGTAAATTTTGTTAATTTATGTATTTTATCTGCCAATGTGATGTCTAGATTCATATTTTTGTGCCAAAAAATAGTTTCCCGGGAATAGGCGAAAAACGCAACTAACAGACACTTAACAATTAATTTTAATGAGAAGATAAGATTATATCTTATTCACGATAACTTGATTCTTTTGGCATTTCGACTAGTGATGGGAAACAGAAAATATCTAGTAGTTAAAAAATATTCCGTTTTAAAATACTGCATTATGTGTGAAATCCTTTATTACTTTCGACATGTAAAACATTATGTAGATAAGCGACGGTGGGTCAAAGTTCATAATAAGTACCTATTTAATATAACAGGGTTATTTTTAGACCTCCCGCCAAATTTAAATAAGTGTTTTAGACCACGAAAGTAAACAACTTCTCCAAAGAAACACGGGTCGAAAAGTGAAAAAAATGATTCAGACCTACACGAAATCGACCACGTGAGCAGTTTTCTATGGGAGGGTCGAATTATTTATCAAGTTTCGACCCATGTTTCTTTGGAAAAGTTGTTTAGTTTCATGGTCTAAACCACCTATTTTAAGCTGACGGGAGGTCCAAAAATAACCCAGTATGTAAAAATTAAGGTTGAAAAATAAAATAGTTTTATATTTAAAACAATTTTTATTAAGAAAAAGGAGCACAGCCGTGATCATCATAGTGTTCAGTAAAATTATCGAAGTGGACATCGATATGAACGATGTTACGTCCCTTTCCGTCCGACCGATGTAACATTGTACAGTCACGAGCATAAATATGTTCCTATGGGCAGGTTGGCAAAAATATCTGACCCATGATCGAGTTCAATAATATGTGCCTACACGTACGCAGCAAAAATATGTGACATTATCCGGCTGCAAAATGCAGTACCGTCAAAATGATGTGATACACTCACGAAGCATAAATATGTGACACCACTAGGCGGCAATAATATCTGACATAAATTTATCTTCAATTTAATTTAATTTACAATTTGTATGAAATAATGAAAGAAATAAATTTTATTTTACATTGTTTTAATATGGCTGTAATTTTATACTATTCTAGCTATCCCGGCAAAATTCGTATCGCCCTACCCGCCAATGAATGTTTTGTTACTTATTAAAAGAATTTAATTTTTGATTACTTAGGTATATTATCATCCCCCTGGCCTGGTTCCAATTAATTACTTGGGGTCGGCGCAGTATCTCTTCTTCTTCCACACACGGCATGTCTTCATTCACCCCTTTCTCTTTCATATCTTCAGTCACGCACTCCATCCATCTCTTTTTTGGCCTTTTTCAACTCGCCCATCCATCCACTTTCATATTCATCACCTTTTTTTCCTACATATGATTCATTCCTTCTCTTAATGTGCCCATACCACGACAGACGGTTTCCTTTCATCTTTTCTATCACAGGAGCTACTTTCAGACTTACCCTAACGTATTCATTTCTCACTCTGTCACTCCATGTTATAATACCACACATCCACCGCAATATTCGCATTATTGCTGCATGCAGTCGTCTTTCGTAAGTCTTCTTCGTTAACCTTATTTTTCCTTTTTCAGCACAGATGCTAGCTCTCTTGACCTACCATTCATCGTACCTACATTCCAACTTGCATACCTCAATCTTATTTCCCGGGCTAGTGTCTTAAGTTGCCCCCGCCTGGGCTGGTGTAACAAACCTTGCCCATTTCTCACAGGAGCCAGGTGCTGCCCCTGCGCGTCGGCTACGGGAGACGCCCTAGGCCCTGTCACCTTTCTTATTATACATTCTGCATAAATGTTTTGGCAAATGTTTTACGGCCGGCCGCCTGTCTGACACCAACTCTCCTTGGGACTTTCATTGTTTTGGTAATGGGGTAGAGATAGCGTGTGTTTAGGTACAGGATATTGCAAGTAAGGATATTTAACCTGATGGTAAGGATGTTGCAGTCCCGGATAAGGAAGTAGTGGGAGACTCCAACAGCTCGGGGGGCCGAGGTCGCGTAATCGCTGCCCTGTTCCATGACTGGCTAGATCAATGGAAGAGGCATCCCCTGGGCATTTATTAATATTTCTTGAAGGAGATTTAGAGTATTTTTAATATTCATGCATAATAAAAATTTAAAAATTAGGCACTACCAAGGAGATTTGTTACACAAAATAAATTTCTGAAAGCACGCCTTAATATTTGACAGCCAAAAAATGTCAATCCATTGTCATGACAATTCTGCATTTTTAACATCTAAAATACGCAATTATTCGAATGTTATAGATGCATATTGTCGATTCAAAATTCTTATTTTAATACGTTCTTTTATTTGAGGGGGCCTCTAACTGCATCGACGAGATAAACATTAAATGACAGAAATTTTGTATGGTGTTATAGTTCAAAATTACTTAAGTATCATTACGATCCTTTTGTATGGGAATTTAGAAAAGTATTATTTTTAGACCTTTTCAGGCAATTTTTAAAATGTATCTCTCCGTAAGAACAATCCTCGTACTTCAAGGAATATTATAAAAAAAGAATTAGCGAAATTGGTTCAGCTGTTCTCGAGATTTGCGCTTAGAGACACATCGAGCAATTCATTTTTATAATATAGAACTCCTCCACTACGATTTAAACTTTATTGTTTTGTATTAAAGTTCAAATTGACTTAATTATTAAAACGAAACTTTTGTATGGATATAGAAAACAATGAAAAGTCCCACGGGAACGCTGTCGAACGGGATAAAAAGTATCCTATGTTTGATTCCCGGTTCTAAGCTACCTCCTCACCAATTTTCAGCTAAATCGCTTCAGCCGTTCTTGAGTTATAAGTGGTGTAACTAACACGACTTTCTTTTATATACATATATAGATTTATGTCTAGATATTATGGTCTAAATCACGACTAAATTTAAATATTTACTTATATTTTTGTGTATTTTAATTTATCAAATGATCTTAATTAATAATTTTAATTATTTTTTTATATGCAAACATTATAAATTAAAATCAAGTATACCCCCCGTTTGCATTAATAACATCCTGTAGCCTCTCTCGCATGGATGAGACAATATTAGTGCACACTTGAAAGCCCCGGAGTGACTCCCAAATGTCGAAGGTGTGACAACACAGGGAATTGTAAGTTCTAGCCTGATTTGGATCCCATTGTTGGACTATTAAACACTACAGGTTCTCAATAGGATTCAAATCAGGGCTTTTAGGAGGGAAATCTATTAATTTTATCGTCTCTCTTTGCGTATTAAACCACTCACGAGTTATTCGTGAGTTCTGGATCGGGCTGTTGTCTTGCACCACATAAAGAGGTGCTAAATCAGGATAACTGATACGCCTTGTCGGTATCAAAATGTCTGAAAGAATTCCTGTATATTCAACGCTGTTAAGGCGACCAGTTATCTCGTATTACTTCGATAAAGAAATTTAACTTCAAAACAATATTTCTTTAATTATTTCGTTTCGTTCGTTAAAATAGTAATTATGATCGTTAAATTGTTCTTCACTAAACTATCTTACCAATATTGTTTTGGGGAATACTACACACACCTTCGATCAAATATACCTATACTAGATTGAAGATCGCAAACAAAATCACTTGTCTTAGTGGCACCGGTTGCATATATTTCATGATATTATATTTACACATTTGTAATTCAGACTTCAATTTGTAAAGTATTAAATTAAAGACAACTCCTGGTTGCAGTTAACCTTAAATCTTTGCAATTGGATTTTATATAGCTTACAATAAATTTGAATTTAAGACGTTATGACATTAAAATACAGAAAATAAAAATGTCATTTTAAAATAATGTCTTTAATAAATGAGGACAAATATTTTAAAATAAACGTCACACGCAAGTAATAAGATTGAAAATTATTTGTTCACATTTGGAATTCACGTTGTTTCGGTACTAAATATTTCTTAGTGCGTTCACTTCGAACAGTCATTATGTCATAAAGTGTCTGTTTTTTCATTCTGTTTGGCCTTACTTCATAAGTGTATACGAGTAATATTCGGTAGCAATAGTAAAAATCGCTATCATTCACGTCACAAGTTATGGTATTGAGAACTAATTACAAAAAAGAAAAATGCAATTGCGTTCAGAGTACGGCAGTCGTTAATACGTCGTTTGAACTATGTATAAGTTAAATCAGCCATGTCTCTAAAATCTATTAATTTAAGAAACCATAGTTTTTCTTTTGCGCAAAAATCGCTTTTACAGTATTTACAAATATTTTTTTATAATATTACACACTGCCAAGCCAGCAATTATTATTTGTGAAATTATATCTGAATTTGAATTATGGTCTAGTTTTTCACCAAATTCAGTGGTATTCGTTTTAAATTTATCAAAACTCTACTAGGGAATCTAAAAAATTAAATTAATTTAAGAAAAATCAATTAACTGTATAAATAATAAATTAATCGGAGCAATCGTGTTAAAAGCCGCTTCCCTTTAACACAACATAACAATTTCTTAATGTCACAGCAGCCGTAGGCAAAATATATCTACGTATTAAATGAATATTTGAATTTGGTCGTGATTTAGAATATATCTCTGAATTTGACAGCCCCGTGGCGCAGTTGGCTAGACACCAGCTTGCGAAACGAGAGGCCGCGGGTTCGATTCCCGCACCGAGACAAATGTTTGTGTGATCCACAAATATTTGTTTCGGGTCTGGGTGTTTGTGAGACCGAAGTCTCTCGTAGTTTCTGATACCCACGACACAAGACTCGTATCTTAATGTGGGGTCAGGACTATATGTGTGACTGTTGGGTGTATTTATTTATTATTTATTTATTTATATCTAGACAAAAATCTATACAAATAATTTAAGCTTGTGACTTTGTATAAAGTAATCTCTGAATCTACTAAACCGATTTTGAACATTCTTTTAGCAATAGAAAGCTACGTTATTTGTGAGTGTCATAGGGTAAATATTAATCAGAAAATTGATAATAATTTTTCATTGTAGCCGGTTTTACAAAGTAAACCGAAGAAAAAACAGTCGAAAGAAAACGTTTTTTTATTAACGCTGCTTTACCCATGAGAGATATTTGCTTGAGTCCTAGAGAAAAGTTATAGAGCTTCATCACCATTATCACTATCAGCTCATATACGTCCCACTTCTGGGCACGAGTCTTCTCTATCATTGAGAGGGTTAAGACCTTAATCCACCACGCTGACCTAGTGCGGGTTTACGGACTACAAACCTAAGAAATTTCTAAGAACTTCTAGGTGTGCAAGAGTCATCACGACGTTTTTCTTTACCGTTAATGCAAGTGATAATTCATTGTTAATACAGCTATAACTTCGAAAAGTCAGAGGTGTGTGCCTGGGGTGTACGCCCGCGACCGGAGAGATTCTCAACTGGGCGCGTAAACCTCGAGCCCAGCACTGTGAAGCTTGATAATGCTTATAAAAAAGTCAGCGACAGCATATGTCTAACTTTAAATATAACTGTAAAAAAATATTTTGTATATTGAAGAATAATTTAAATCATTACTTCATGTTAATTGATCAATATTATCAACAATTATGATTTTTTATTAAAATAAGTGAGTTTATAGATATACTCTCAAGTGTTTAAAACAAAATATTTTTTCTTTAACTGCATACAATTGGCACGAATGGTTCAAGAGATAATACTGACCTAGTTATACCTAGCTATACGTAGCAACCGCAACTGTGCCTTAATCTATTTTCATTAAAAATATTTTCATTAAAAATAAATACGATATTTTTTCGCAATCAGGAAATAAATGATGGCATTCAGTATTAATCGAACTAAAATCACAATTTAATCGCAAGTAAAAATGTTTACCCCCCAACGAAGCGAGCGCGGGCCGGCTAGTATAGTATAAAGTACAGCCAACTTGAAACAATGTAAAATAAAATTTATTTCTTTCATTATTTCGTATAATTATTATATTAAATTGAAGATAAAATTATGTCATATATTATTGCCGCCTAGTGGTGTCACATATTTATGCTTCGTGAGTGTATCACATCATTTTGACGGTACTGCATTATGCAGCCGGATAATGTCACATATTTTTGCTGCGTACGTGTAGGCACATATTATTGAACTCGATCATGGGTCAGATATTTTTGGTAACCTTCGCATAGGAACATATTTATGCTCGTGACTGTACAAGCGTCTATTATTTTCAGTGTTCCTATTTTAGCTTTACTTTGAAGCAATAAAGTCTCAAATTTTTCGGATAACGCTTATATCTTTAGGGACTTTTTTATTGTATGTATTATTTTTATATTTATCAAATCATTAAAATAATAAAATAATACGTTTTTTATTTCAAAGTCAGGTCTCAGAAAAATTGACATCTGCCAAAAGAATCAAGTTATCGTGAGTGAGGTTTTTTTTATAGTTAACCTATTTATGAAAAAATTCGACAAGTGAAACCCAAAAAACAAAAAAATAATGACGTCATTCGTATAAGTACACTGCCTAGTCATTCAAAAAATCCTACTCAAAATAAAATGAAATAACATTGAGCACAAGTACAATGCAATTTTCATGTTTAAAAAAATGTAGTGCTGTTTGAAAAGTTACAGTCGTTTCTATGCATTTGAAGAGGTCAACGAGCGCGCTGAATCTTTTTAATGAAACTAATGAAACTGAATATGGCATCCACACGGATTGTTGTAATGAGTAACTTTGCAAATTTTGAATATGGTTTTCGGGCGCTGGGAAAATGTAAGCTGAAAGAATTAAATACTCCATTATCCATTATAGGTATTATCTTTCATTACTACTGCAACAGATCGTTAAACAACATCATTAGTAGCCAACACTACCATTAACTAGTTTTTCAGTTTTGGGAAATGACAGGGAAAGCAATTTATAAAGAAGAATGCATGTGAAGGATGCATAAGGTATAAGGATTATTGATTGTCCCCAAACCAATGTGTTTTTCTTTATGTTCCTTTTCCAAATAGTACCCCTGGTACGCTGTTCCAGCTAGCTTAATGTCAGCAAGCCGGCTACAGGTTAGAATCTACGCCGAGCTCGATTTAAGCCTTAGATCAATCGGTTACACGGTATCACATCACTACATAGTATAAAACAAAGTCGCTTTCTCTGTCCCTATATCCCTTTGTATGCTTAAATCTTTGAAACTACGCAACGGATTTTAATGCGGTTTTTTTTAATAGATAGAGTGATTGAAGAGGAAGGTTTATATGTATGATAACATCCATTAAATATCAGCATTGCACCCGTGCGAAGCCGGGGCGGGTCTTAATATATATATTAATAAACAATAGGTAAATCACAAAACACAACGTATCGCATAGAAATTATATTTTAATAGAAACAGAAAGTTAGATTTTTTAAAATGAAACCGTGCTGCGACGGAAATTATGTGATTGTAATCAACATTCACCTACGTCTACCCCTCGAACGATAAGAAATAGAGTTTCGTACACTCAACTCGTGTCTTGGGCGTCATGTTTCACCCTTCATGTTTTAAAAATATAGAAGCACTTGAATAAGTCGCCGAAGTATCGATTAAACCTCGAAAAGCGAAAAGCGAGTTCAGTTAAAAAGGCAACGGGCTGGTCATATCTGCCAATGAACCGATAACCATTCTGGAAAACGTAGAGTGGAGACCGCGTTTAGGCAAACGTATTCCAGCAAAACCGAGCGTGCAAAAGTGTAATGTCGGTGGATATCGTAATGGTCAGGACGATGATATTTCACACCTCTACACGCCCAGTTAGCTAAATCTTATTAATTATATGATTAAACAAAACATATAACAATCATTACATTATAGATTCATCTTTGATTATTTTTTTTTGAGTGCAATGATTCACGGTCCTTTATTCTAATATTATTAATCAAAAGAGCTTTAAATTCTGTTAATATTAGTAATTAACTATCCGACTCATGGCTGTATTTTCTAAAAATTGTTACTATCAACGGTTTATGCCACTGCTGCTCAGGTTTTTTACATAACGCGTTTTGTTTCAGAGTTGAGGCGTCGGTAGAATGGTGAAGTGAGGGTGGCGAGATGGTGCCGTGTGTGGTAGCGCTGCTGCTGCTCGTGGAGACCACACTACTTCACGCACTCGACTTATGTAAGTCAATTTATATTAAACTCCAAAAATAAGGACATAACCCTAGGAATGGGCCCCTTAAATAAAATACGTATTTTAATAAGGTAATCCATCATGGTAAAGTGAAAAGGACGATAAGTATAAAATTGTGTACTGTTATCAGTTGTTGAAATTACAGAATTTTTCGAAACGTCAGAAATAAAATTTTGCTGCATGGATTTTGAGTAATATTTCTAAATTTCGCTGTCGCTTTTATACATTACTAGCGGACCCGGCAAACTTCGTATCGCCCACCAGTCAATAAATGTCGTGTTACATATTAACTGAATTTTATTTTCAATAGCTGTATCGGCAGACGTCGTCCTGCTCGGGAAAGCTTTGAGCGATATGCCGACAGCAGCGCTATCTAGCGGGTCCAATTGTGTTTTTAAATCATCTAGGGACCCATTGACATATACATAGAAATTTTCATCCCAATCGGTCCAGTCGTTTAAGAGGAGTTTGAATGACGGTTGCGCCACCTGTCGAAAATTGGTCGTACCAACTCAGAAACCTTCTTTAGCTCATGCTCAACAACATTTATAAAGATTATCACATGATCAAATGCATAGTCTATAAAGGTAATACAGACATAAAGGAAGACTGTTCATTTTTATATAAATAGATTACACAAACTGACTCATCCATTTTTGTTATATTCTCTTCCTTTTAATTTTTGTTTCGCTTTTTACTATTTATAAAGGCTTTAGCCTTGGTCTTATTACTGGGCCCGCCCTCATAGACAAAGATCCCAGAGCCACCAAACGTTACTTATTGTCTGATGGACGAAATGTAGACCATTGGGTAGTGTCTGTATGTACTACCATCGTATGCATACTCGCTAACTTGGTCGAACGGCCAATTTCTACATATCAGGTGGTCAGGGTACCTAAAAGCATCTAAACGAATTCAGGGAAAATAGACCCCCTAGATCGGTCTGTCTTCTTGTTTTAAAATAGCTGTCTGGTGAACATATATAAAAATGGAGCATTAGAATGTAGGTGAAGTTAACTCATTATTTTGGATCTTCAAGGCGTCTGCAAAGCAATATGGCCGACGGGAAATATTTTTAATGATATTATCTAAAATATACATGATAATCAGCCATGATTTACTTGACGCTTTTAGGTATCCTGACCAGCTGATATCTGTAAATTGGCAGTTCGACCAAGTTAGCGAGTATGCATACGATGGTATAGTACATACTGAGACTACCCAAAGGTCCACATTTCGTCCATCAGAAAATAAGTAACGTCTGGCGGCTCTGGGATCTCGGTCTATCAGTTGTAAATTGTAAACCATGCCCATCCAAGGCGATAATAATAATTAGGCTTGATATATTTTACACAACAAATAGTTCTGAACGCTGACATAAATACTTGACAACCAACAAATATGTCAATCCCTATTAATCAATGACGCTATTTTTCATTTTTAAAATGTAAAATATGCAATTATCCGAATGTTGTAGATATATGTTGTCGATTCGAAACTTTTATTTTAATCCGTTCTTTCATTTGAGGGAACCATTAACCGTATTGAAGGGATAAACATTTAACGTTTGACAGGACATTACGTAGAACAGTTTATATGAGAAAAT
Source organism: Cephonodes hylas (assembly GCA_030295005.1). NCBI lineage: Eukaryota > Metazoa > Arthropoda > Insecta > Lepidoptera > Sphingidae > Cephonodes > Cephonodes hylas. The sequence continues at coordinate 7,107,625 of AP025360.1, read as the reverse complement.
GAAATTCTTGTTTTTATCATATTCCTCGTAATTTTTTCATATTTTATCATCGTTTAAACCTTCCCTGGACTTCAAGGAATATTTCAAGACTAAAATTAGCCAAATCGGTCCAGCCGTTCTCGAGTTTAAGCGAGACTAACGAACAGCAATTCATTTTTATATATATTTATACATTATTACAATTGTATCTAATTGTCATATGTGCAGGATAATTAACCTATTTATATGCGTTGCCATTGCACGCTGTTTAAGTCTAAACTTGTAAAATAGTTTTTAAAAAAAGCTTTTTAAATATCGGGGATAAATTGGATAAGTCATGTATGATTTTCACTTATTTAATGGTATGAAACGAGTGGCATATAAAATTGTCTCGAAAATCTTTTACCACACTTACATTTCTTCGTTTTTATCAGTGCAATTGTTTTCGAGGAGTTCGAATACTGCGAAAATTAGCACAGCTTGAAGGTAATTTAATTGGAAATGATGTTGTGCTCCGAATGGAACACGTTTGGCCAGCTTATTAGACTAACGCAGTAAATACAGACTATGAGGCTGCCGTTTCAATAGAAAGCGAGGGGTCTTTGCTTTGCAGCACATTGTGTGTACGTTGATTTTAAACGGCCTTTGAATCCTCGAGACTGGATCTCGGCTTAAATGAGTTTTGAAGATGTTTGCTTTCAGATTTACAGTGAAAGCCACAAAAATGATGATGACGAACGCGCGTACAGCCCACTAAATTTAATGGATCTGTCTACAAAATTATTTAAAAAAGATTAAATTGCAATAATTCGTCAATAAAACCAAGCGCATTCGTCATCAATTCATATACGTCCTACTGCTGGGCACGGAACTCCTCTCCAATTGAGGAGTCCATACCGCTGGCATGGTGTGGTTTGGTGGACTACACACCTATGAAATTCATAAAAATTTCAAGGTGTGCTGTAATATTGTCCTTTACCCTTAAAGCAAATGATAATTCGTTTTGAATACGCATAAAACTTGTAAAAGTCAGAGGTGTTTGCTCGAAGTTTGAACCCGCGACCGCCAAGATTCTCGACCGCGCATCTAAATCTCGAGGCCGTCACTACTTTATTAATCTGGAATCACAATATTAGTATTTCATTGCGAATAGCCCATCGTACGGCTGCTGTCTAAATGAAAGGCGCAAAATCGATGAATCCATCAACATATTTTGCTAAACGGATATCAATGTGAGATTCCACAAACAGGAGATTATAGTTCCGTCTGCATTTGCATTAATTCAGGCGTGCATTTCAATTCAGCCGGTATGTTAAACGCGACCCTAGCGTTCATTAGTCTTGGAACGCTATGGATACGACAGATATTTCATACGGCAAATGAAAATTTCGCTTACCAACTAAAAGCGGCTCATAGTGCATCATAAATACGGACACCCGTTTCCAGCGGCGGACACAAGGTTGCACAATGCACATATTAAACTCGCCTGTCACGGTTCGCAACATTTACCTGGCTGTTCACAAAACGGTATGCATATTGCGAAAGTTTTACACGTATTTAATTATACGCCGGCCGCGTTACCGCGCATCGATGTGATATGATCTAAAATGTAATACTACAATGTGCATTTCGCAGAATGGTCGCTACGTTTGCTGCGGAGGTACTTTTCTGGAATGTTTCAAACACGACAGCAACATGGGAAACTAAAGCACTTCTGTATAGCAGATTCTGTAGAACATTCATTAATTTAACTTATTGCAGAAATGTTAAACTCTGTGTCTGTATTTATTCCATATTACTCAATAGTGCGTATATTTGTTAGAATTTTAAACTGTTGTATACAATCATTTTCTAAATTGTCGGCTCTGCCCGGGCACAATTTTAAATTGCATTACACGAGAACTTAACAGTTTTAGGGGATAAAAGTACCCTATATCCTTTTCTAAGACACTGTCTATTTCCATATCTAAAATCATTCACATCGAGACAGAGTTTATGTTGAGTATTCAGATTCATTTGAAAGCGTCGTTGTTAGCAGCCGTCACGTATATGATAATTGAGATAATAAGCAAATTTTTCAAATACATAATTATAAAAAAATACATGTCGCAGCTAACTAGTTTAATCAGCCGTTCAATTAACAGCCTAGCCTGTTTACTAAACGGCGCCGTTCAACTAACGGTCTAAATGATGTTCCAATGATTGGTACCAATAATTGGTATTGGTATAATATTATATATGTATGTTATACCAATACCTAATTATATATTTATACCAATACGAGATACTAAAGAAGACCGAAGAGACTTGGCGAATGAAAATGATTTGAGAGTTCGTGAAAAAAAAAACTGTTAGGGTGACTTCTAGCTCGTTCGCAGAATTTTTTCTTGTCATGACTAAACGTGCAGACAAAAAGGCAAGACATTGATATATTATTCAAAGTGTGTGAACATTCGCGGGGCTAAAAAACACAATTATAACCTAATGGAATTTCGGTAATGTATTTTATTATTAACTATGGTTAAACACAGTATAATACTTGCGCTTTTCTTAACCCAAAGGTTGGTTATTAGCCAAGCAGTTCAGTAAAATTTCTCAATTTTTTCAATTTATGGTTACTTAAAATCTGTGTAATTGCAACATCGACCGCAATTTTTTGTGTAAATCAATGCTTGGAAGAGTTTTTTCCTGAATGCAAATTGAAGTTTGGCTTCCCATAATTCTTATCTTTTCCTTTGCGTAGTCGCAATCATTACTACGTAAAATTCATCGGGAACTTAAAATGACGTAGGGGTCCCAGTTGATGGTATTTTTCATTACACTGCACTGTTCGCTAACTCGACGTTTAAATATACATACATTGACGCAAAGTTTTAATTGTCGTGTATAGGATTGTCCCTTTTAGTGACAACAAAGTAAAGAATAACTCATTTAGTTTTATGACGAAGCGGCGAATGAAAATGGTAGCTGGTACTAGCTAGGGTTGTGGAGTAAGTGAGCACCCATCGAAACCAATGTCGGGATGTGCGGTTCCTACTAAGAATACAAAATAGGGTCAAGCAGAGAGCATCTAAAGCGCTTCCAGTTTGAAGGGCCCGAACTTAGGTCGCGGGGAGGCTGTAATGCAGCAGCAATTGAGGGCGCTTATCGCCCTGCAATACCTCATACCGCAAATGGCGCATACGATTTCCAAGAGGCTTTAATTCAAAGTAGTAATTTCGGTGGTGACTCAATGTTCACCTAGCAGCAGTGAGTAAAATTACTATGAGCTTGTCTTCGCCTTTCTTCTTCGAGAACGATTCTGTGTTTACTCGTACGAGGTTTTGGGTTCATCATCGGAACTTGAATCAGAAAACCATTACACCCTATTTAATTTTTGTAGATAATTCGAGGATATTTGGTTAGCGCAGACGGCCGTTGCCATGGCAAATGTAGAGTTTATTTTGCTTTTGGATATGATCTATCCACAATACACGACATAGCTAACTGGAAGGTTTAGCCATGCCAGTGTGGACTTTATTTATGGTCTCAACACGGTCGTAACGCCGACGATAAGAGGGCAGCGGTCCCCGCGCGCCGCGGCTGAACTCTGGAATCCCGACATACCCCTTTTGTCCTCATTCAACGTAAGGGAGCTTAAGTATTAAAAAGTCTACTGGCGTAAGGGTTGGTATCACTATTTCATAGACATAAAGGAACACCACTCCAGCAAATAGTTGAAGTGGGTAACATTGCCGTAGTTCTAGTGAAAAAAAACATAGTTTTGTGTTGTTATTTTGATTTTGCAGTTAAATAAAAAAAAACTATTATTAATTTAATAAACGGAATGTTTAATAGACGTTCCATTGCTGGTCTAAGAAATATCTGTAGATAACTTTGATAACGATGCATTAATAACTGTTTTAAGTGTATGTTCAATATCGTAAATACCTATGACACAACAATGTGAGTGCTTGGGGTATGAATCCTCGACTGCCGATTAGCGTGTCGACGAACCTCCGGCTAATGAAGTACCTAAAATTTCCATCATGTAAAAATGTACATTGCACGGCTACCAGGTAATATTATTTTTAACAGAAATTTATTAACTTATTTTGCAAAACAAAATATTTGTATCTATCAGGATCGTTTCTGAAAGTAGTCGTTGATATTTATGTTAGTATCAGCCCACATTCGTCCCACCGCCTACAACTATCCACTTAGTCTAGGAATGTTTAGTCTTGGGCAACCCCGCACATTTTATGCAGGTTGATAGACTAATGTAGTAAAAATTACAGTTCTGATATTCATGTATCTAACCATTAACTCAAATATTGAATTACACTTATCTACACAACCGCGCCAAAATTTACATTTTTGTGGTTTTTATAAACAATATATTTCTAAGACATTATCATATTGATAACTGTTGCTATAATGTTAACTAACCATGCTTCTACAATCAAATGGCAGATCCAATGGTTACGAATTTCACACATACTCATTCAGTTCATAACAATGTCAAAATATCAAATATGCGCTGAACGACCTATGGCATACAACTAACTTGTATTCTATAAATTTCAAGAAAATTACAAAAAAAAATATTATTTACTGTAAGTTAAAATAAGCTTCATAAAAATTCAGTAAAGATAATTCAAAAAGTTGCGTCAACAAAAACAAAAATGTACAGAGCTGACGGATATTAAATATCTTGTAGGTACATTAACGTGGTTGTCCCATTTTCACTATCAAAAATGTTAGTTTAACGACGGTGCACGACATCGGAGCTAGACTTACCGGGAACGGTCTCATGTGAAATACTAACGTATATCATGTACAACGAAATGACCTCATGGCAAGTAACAAGGTCGTATGCGCCGGACACAGTATACTTTAGTTACCGGCTTACCAACGCTCGTTTGCACGATACCAAAATTGTAGGCGCAGCTAAAATTAAATATTTCGCCTCGACGTTGGCTTTGTGCATATCCAGGTGATATCATGTCATTTGGAATTAATTACAGTACATCCCAAATGGAAAAAGTAATTGTGTCGCTGTGTTTTATCGACAGTTGATTATTATTTAATAAGCACGCTCTTGTGTGTCCGGTACACGCAACACGACTAAAGACCATAGGTATATTGTTTGTAACGTTCGTACAGTGGGTATTACATGTTAAATTTTTACAAATTTCACTTTTATCGCGACGAGTCACGAAATTCCATTGAGGATTATCATAAAAGCGTTTACTACGCCGAGGCGGCGTCTAGTTTGATAGGTTTTCGTATAGTCGATGTACTTACCGAAAGTTCTATTTAAAATACTGTGATAGTTTTAAACTCTGAAGCCGTTAATCTTCGTCTGTGGCATAGTCATCGGGAAGGTAGATGCCTTAGGCGCAAACCCGAGTAAAAGTGGGAGCAATTAGCTCAAGCGTATCTTAAGGACGCACGGACCTCGACTTTACCCGTTGTTAGAGCGGCAGAGGGGCCGGAAAGGGCACAGTGGCATACGAGAATAACACGCTGACAATGAAAACAAAAACAAGGAATGAATCTAAATAGCCGTGCGTACAGACCGATTTGTAATAATTGGCTCATTGTATGCGATATTAATTGTATTAAAATTATCAATTACTATTTCTCTTAAAATAGGTCACCTGATGCTGAATTGCTACTTATAAAATTTATAACTGCGTGTGTTATTATACCATAGCGTATGTCTATGTATTCTGTAATTAAATTATGTAGTTACATCATTGGAAGGAGAATTTCTCAATGACCCATTTTTTTGGTTAAATCTATTACAGCTCACAATGTCATCTAAATAATATCTTCTTGCCACCAAGAATATCCGCTGTCGGTTCTGCATCGTGGAAGTCCGTAGGTTTCATTAACAAAAGCACTTGTCGACTATCTTGATGTTTACATACTCGTCTGTCTGGTGGTTATCAATTTGATTGCTTTTTTTTTTTTTTTTTTTTTTTTTTTTAACGAGAGGAAAGCACCTTAAGCTCCCTGTTCGGTACCTCGGGGGGAGGCCGAAAAGGGTATGTCGGGGTCACCGGCCTTTCCATGCCGGCATACCGACTAAAACCTCTCGATGGCCCCCTCTTGCGCATATTGGACGGTACGGTAAATATAGGGCAAGCGCCCTTAATTGTTTCCCGTTGCCGCCCAGCGCTCTGTCCAAAAGAGGACTCCTCTCGGGATCGCACATCTTCTATTCTATTAGGGCGCACCTCCCCCGTGATACGCCCAACAATCCCGATCCCCTATTAGTCGTCTCTTACGACAGGCAGGGGATACCGTGGCGGTATTCTTACGCCCCCGACCACAGGGCGAGTCAATTTGATTGCTTGACTATTCAGTTGAATGGTAAAGGATTTAGATTTCCAATGGCATGGCTTTGATGTCAACTGCAATAATAGTGCTTTTCGGAACCTACCGAAAGGCACTTTGAACGACGGCGGAACCGGCAGCAACGACGGGGCCGCCAATTTCAATGGATCAATTTGAATACCTTGCCTGTTTGTGAAAACTCTAGTAGAATGATGGTTGCATATCTCGTATTTGTTTGTTTTGACTAATGTCAGGGAACCTAAAAATCTATAAAATGGAATTGAATAACGAAATAGTTCTCCTATACCTCAACTGAGTGACGTGGCGAGCCTAATTCTATGTCCTATTAAATTGGACACATACGAGTACACCTTCTACAGCGCTGTATTACTTAGTCCGATCATCTACACCCTCATTCAATTACCGGCAGTATGGACATAACCAAATAGTGCAAGGGAGAGAAACTGACACCCCTTTCCCGTCACCCGGCGCTACCTCCCTTCACTACAGTATTAGCTTGAACATAAGCTATCAGGCTATAAAGCTATAACAGGATGGATGGCAACTTCCCGTACACCTAAAATATACTCATACATTTTAACTTTGTTAAGACCACTTGTAGGTCGTTATCATATTATCAAAGTTTGATTTCTAGTTACAATATATTTGTATACAAACTGTAACTGTTCATTAAAAATAATCAAAATAGCAATTCAAACCGAAATCCAGTTACGTCCATGACCGCCAGTTTTAATCAAATATACACAGTCAATAGTTCTGTCTGTCTCACGCTACTTTACAACATTTGTAAGATTCAAAACAGGATCACAAATTACTAAGCAATACAAACGACGCGACATAAATTATCGTGAAGTGTAAAACCCACGATACTAGGCGTTTCTGCATTTTGCATTCCATTTGATGTTTTATTGCAGTTCCTTGGTAAATACCTAGTCATTACCCACGCCTTTGTTTGTGAAGTCTGCTTCATATTAATATTGTGTCAATTTAATTGACACACAAATGCCTGCGGCACGCTAATGCATTTGTTTTTCTTTCTTATCATCAAATATACCGATTTAATATGTTATTTTCCTCCATCTTTTGTAGGTTTCTTGTAAGGTGAATAATTGTTAAATATATCATGATATTTCAGTTAATATTACTACAATCGTGCCTCGTGCCTCGTGGTCTCGCGGTACAAATATGTGTTGTGCGATCTAGTGGTCCTGGGTTCGATTCCCGGGTCGGGCAAAGTGTTATTGGGTTTTTCCATTAGAAAATTCTCAGTGGCAGCACGGAGTCTGGAAATGTGCCCGAAAAACGGCAATAGGTTCGCCCCCTATTACGTGGGATTGATACATACCTGTGCGAAATGTGGGTGCAGAAATGCATCTCTGCCTACCCCTTCGAGGAATATAGGCGTGAGGTATGTGTGTTGTGTTTGTATTACTACAATATTTTTTTTAATAATCTGACCAGAGCGCGATCTAAGCACTGAAGGGTTTGTGAAATTGTCTATTGCTCTATCAAATATGAATATTAGCTTAACTAGTTGATCGTAGTGGTGAAGCACGATTGTGTAAGAAATATCTTTACATTAAAATTTACAATTGCGGTTGTAATCGGCTAGACATATCTATTAAACGCCAGTCCGAGGCAGAACGGTTGAATAATCGATGTTGCACATCGGTAATAACCGACCGGGAAAGGGATAATTATGTTGGCTATTAAGGTACTCCATGTTTGTAGAGCGGCCACTGTTGTACAAGGCTAGTATAAAAATTGTAAGTGGGGAGCGTTAGTCGATGTCTGCGCGAACCGCCTTAATATTTAATTAGAAAGTTCTCTCGACTGCCGGAGCAGGGAGGACGCGCCTCGATGAACTTACACGAAGAATTATAAATTCCACCAGCAGTCAGCTCTGTAATATTTCGTAATTTCCATTGCAGTTTTCACTTACCAGTTCAATGTTTGTACGGGCCCTGGTTCCACGCTTATTTCCGTGTGAACGAAACATTTTTCCTTTAATGTGCGTCTTTGTTGCTGCTGATGTATTTTAGTTTTTACTCAACCTTGTTACACATTCAGTTCTAACAAGTTAACTGCGAGGATTTTCGTAACTATATGTGAAGCTATATCATTCTTTGCGTGTTTTATTTAACTAACCTATCATAACAAGAGGACATGATGAATTATTAATTTTTACCTTTAGTCAGTGGCACATAAAAACGCGTGAAGTGGGAGAGTGCGGGTTGGATTCGCTATGCGTCTACGTAGGTATATATTTCTGGTCTTAGTGTAATATAATGCGACCATAGCATCTCGTGACTCCTGGTGTCTTCGATGGAAGAATTCCTAGTCGGATCAGAAGTGCTGCGCGCGTTGTAAAATTAAGTTATTTTCCAATTTTTTCTAATTGCTATAAATCATTTAAATTAAATAAAGCGTAGTATTTTATGACAGCCGTGTAAATCTATGTAGATCAATAATATTAAGTGAGCAGCTTAGCTACTTTCACGCCTGTCTTGTTTCTTTGATAGAAATTGACATCGTGAATATTAATATTAGAAATAGGCATCTGTTTTCGTTACGTACGATTGACGCGTGTTATTCCTAGTTCGAGGAGAATATATTTTTTTTATATAGTAAAGTCTGTACCATCAATGAGTTTTGAAATGCACCTGATGAACAGCTATAGGCATGTCCACAATAACATGGAAGTTAAAGACATGGGTGGCTCTAGAAATATACCTTCTCCTACTCTTTGTAGGAAACATGCGGTGAGAGCATGTTCAGACGGATATTAAGCAAATTAATCCTTATTCAAATTCCACGCGGAAATAGCGCTCAACAGAAAGTTCTGAAGTAAGTTATTAATGTACTTTAATTACAACTAGACAATGAATGCTATTTAATCTTTAAAAGTGAAAGACGGAGTTGACGACTGCGTTTGAACACATGCCTTTGTGATTTACCGATACGATGCATATAGGTTCTTACCACAATGAAATGGCGGCGGATATTGATAACCATCTGATTATATTGTAACAGTATTTAAATATGCACTAAATATGGTGCCATGACGAGTTACGCATACAATATAGTGTATAGTAAACATTTGACTTTCTTTAAACGGATTTTTAATAAGGTAAGCATTTTTGTAAAAATGACAAACATTTTGATTGGGGGTGACGCGTTTTAAATCCTTTTCAATACATTTTTTATTTACATCTAAATACTATTCAAACAGAGTAAATTGATCTGTGATTCATAAACTAGATTTGTTATGTTAATTGATACTGAACAGCACAGACTATATTTAATCTTGCAATTTGATGTCGGATGACACGGCTGCGAAGTTGGCTAAAACCGACGAGAAAAGGGAGCGCACGTTCAATTCCCATATTGTGGCTGTTATTTATGTGATTTATTTGTATAAGAACTTTGAACAACTGCACAGTCCCCTGTCGCTTCCGGCTCCCGCAACAGAATATAAGCTCTGTGGGGCTAACTGTGTTGGACCATCGCGTGTATTTATTACTTTTTAATTACTAAGAGTGCTTAGGTCAACCTCGACAAAATCCTCCAGTTTATTACTGCCCATCGACTTAATGAACATCTGATGCAATTACTCCGTTATGTTATTAGAGCCGGTTATATTATGTTCCCGAAATACCATACGTGAGAGTTGCTCGTATTGCAACTTATTATTTAAAACGGTATGTCAATGTCAGCACGGTTCGTATCGTTGTGCATGATACCTCGCCACTACCATTCCCATCTATTGTTTACAAAATATTGTACCTACTTAACATTTGTTTTGTCTCATTTATCTAATTTTATCAACTTAAACACAAATTAACATTGAAATTAAGGACAAAATTTTATTTAAGTTGTTAAAACCGTTTATATTATGCACCATGACAACACCGCTGTTGACTTGTGTGTGCGAAAGAGATAGCGAGATTTTGCTTATACCTCTTGAACTTCTCTCCTCGAAGGAAGTACGCTAGATAAGCAGCTGTGTCACTACGGTTTGTATTAAGACAGTGGGCTGTGGCATACGCCTGCAGGACTCATACGAGTATGAGCGTGATTCTAGAATTAAAATTTACTTAAATGACATTTCATAATCAATTTAGTAAAACTTTTTAATAGAACCCAAATCATTATAATTAGTACGAGTGAATCGAAATCTCCTCTACAATTGTTCATACATAATTTAGTGGTATCTCACTTGTCTTGGTAACGGTCGTGCGGTGCCGAGATAGGTCGTGGGGTTTGAAAGTTTGACGTTAATGTTACTAAAACTATTTGCGTATTCACAATCCTACATCGAACTAAAACAGAAGAGCATAATTTAATACGTAGCCTAAAATGCATTAATTTATACCATCATTTTGCATGAAGGTTTGTAAAGGCTTTCTTAAAACACTTTCAATACTATGTAAAGGCACAAATGGAAATAAATACATCTTTGCCCTAATTATTTAAAACTTTTGGAGTCTTAGGCCTTTCTCCGATAAAGCTTTCTATTAAGTAGGTTTCATATACCTTAAATTCTTTGCTTTTTAAAATGCAACATTCGTATCTTGTAACTGAACATAAATCTCTTTAATCGTAGCTGCGTCTAATAGATTATTTCCAATGCTCAATTTCTTTAAACCCTTCTACTATGAACTTAACACACGTTCACATATCAAGGCGTTAGTAAACACCATTGACGTGTGAAGTTGTGTGTATACAAAAAACGTGATAGTACTTCGGTTCATTGATCGGATGCGGTCGTGATATCGATTTTCATCGGCACCATTTGACGACAAAAAGGTACACGGGCCTCGATCACGGTTTGATTACCGTTGGCGATAAACTGTATGACATGATAGCACGGTTGTGTCGAAAAACTCGCTCTTAAATTTTGTACTTGCTTAATGTAGAACCACTCGGTGTGGAGTGCTCCGTGGTTATTAAAAACAGCGCTGCGGTGAGAACTCAAAATGTTTGTACATTTATTTATTTGCTCAAAACCTTATATAAGTACTACTTGTAATGTAGAACATTAAAAAGGCTAATCTTATTATACTCCGCTAACCTCGTGATTCACATTGACTATCGTCTTAAGTTGGGTTGTAAAAGCTTACCAACACCACTTTCCCTACTAAATGTTACGTCACGCACCTAATACGTTTCAATTTTTATTATGGCGTCTCGTCTAATGTTCGAGTTAAGTCGAGTAATAGCACATAAATGCTGTACGCCAGTAAAGTTAAATAATCCCCAATTTAGATCCAACATCCCGTGATCGCTTATTAAAATATACTTATGTCTATCAGTAATAAATAACCAGCTTTTGATAAACCTACGAACCAACATTTAACAAGACGTGTCTATTTATACTTAAGTGTAGTTTCTAATAAAATGTTAAATATTCGAATGGAGATATTTGTTGAAGCAGATATACCTTCTATAAGAAGCATATAAGCCGGGAGAGAGGAATCAACTGATAGTAGAAAGCTATTCTCGCATGAGTACCTATAGCACTGATTTTCACACCGCTTATAATAAGCCGCTTACGTAGAAGTTTCGATTGTCACTGTAGGTAAAAGCCATTTGCTTGATGTCAGCGTACACGTTGGCTGGGCCAGTTAGTCCCACAAGTTGCTTTAATCCAGGTTGACTGAATTTACGTACTTAAAGTATTTGGGTTTAAATCTCAGTCATTTCAATGATATTTTCATTTGCCAAACCGAATATAATATTGCCGTTAGTATATAACTAGATATGGTTTGCCTGGTGGAATTTCCCTTTTAATACTCTTTAAACATAGTGACGTTGTTTTCTGTAAAAATATTACCAATTTTTAACTTATAAAATGAGTTCCGTTATAAATAAATCTGTAAAGTGGTAGAGCTACACTGTACTCATATTGGATTAAATCCTTAATCACTGGGCTCAACCGAGATAGTACGAAACATTCTCGTAAAGTAACAGCATAAATTAATTTTATTACGGAAATACATAAGTCCAGCAACACTTATTTAATGTTGTATAATTCCACATTGGGAAAAACTTATATGTATATATATATATTTGCGTGGAAATATTGTAAAGTTATAAGTACATTGTGTTATTCAAGCCTGTAAGCCGGGGGGCAGAGACTTCGTAAAAAAAGGTAATAACAGCAGACACAAATTGACAGTCTCGTTGATGCAGTTGGCTATTTAACAGCTTCAACCCCTGCACACAGACATGCATGATTGTGTGATCCCTAAATATTTATTTTAGGTTTGATTATATCAACGACGTATATGGCAGCGTGTGCTCAGAACTATGGTAATGATTGTTGGGTTGTGTATACAATTCATTGTTATTTTGTAAAAAGTTATTTATAGCTGAATAGTACATGTTCTTCTAGGTGTAGGAATATCCACTTTTATAAATCCTTATTTTAAGAAAAAAATCGACATGGATTTTTAGTTGTTTAATAAATAATTTGAAATTAAGATATGTCATCATTTTTTCTCCACTTTAATAAAAAATAACTATTTCGTCACATTAACGCATGCGCAATTTCTGTTTAAATCCCAGACAACGTAATCACGCTCTGTGGCGACAGCGTAACGAACAGTTAAGATATTACAGCTCCATGTTTACTTTATGCTTTTGTGTATAAACTCACACGGCACCACCTCTCATAATCAATATCACAATAACATCATTGCCATTACCTCTAAGTGTATGTCTCTACTAGCCCATGTAGTGCGTGTTTGTGTATTTAGCGATGTATACAAAGACCTTTTTCATTTCATGTTAATGGAACATTAAGATTGCAGTTAATTGTGCTTAAGTATTACACTGTATACCACACATGGTGCAATGCAAAAATAGGACGCCATGGCATGGGCTTATCCGTATAAAGCAAGTATGTTTGTACGAAGGAAGTTTTGTAATTACCTATGTAGACGCGTGAGCGATGTAAAAATGTACAAACATGTTCATAATCAGTTCACGTAGATGCCGCCGGTGTGTGTGACAATGGCGAAACACGTCATGCTCCCTGATTTTAAAGAATGGAAACGGAAGCCGCGAATACATCTTAGGACATGTCCCGACCGACGGGAATACGACAGTTTCATACAAAATAAGCTTGTAAGAATTCAACCTGACTTTGTCGGAGCACTTTTCCGACAATTCTCTTACATTTCGATGTGACGTTGTGACTGTTTGAACATCGTGCAGTCCCTTGGAATATTAAAGACACTTCACGTTCCAGACAAAAGTTTCCAGCGAAAGTATAGAACTTGGAAATTATTAATGACGTGGCTTATTCAATTTGTGTGGACTTATTAATCGTCTCGGTGCCGGCCAACTAATTTGTTTCGTACCGTGTTATTTATTTAGTGGCGTGATATTGATTCGTAGGCGGAGGGCGCCAACATTAAAAAATCTAAATCACTCGAGGCAGGGTTTTTTAAAGGTGTAGTTTATTATATTTGTTGAGCGGCAGTCCCAGGCGGTCCGTGCCTATCGATCTCACATCAATAGCGTGTAATTATTACTTGCGTACGTTTTATACTTACATTTGTGTTCCGAACAGTTTGGAAAGTCATTATAGTACGTACCGGTGGGACCGTTATCGCTGTCAACTTACATAAGCCACACATTTGTCGTGAAACTACTGAAAATGTATAAAAAACAATGCTAACGACCCCTTAGTACAACGAAAGTAATTAAAATAATAGTCCAACGACATCACGCGAAGTGGTTTTAGTCGTAAAAGAAAAACCTGTGAGTTTGTTGTTGCGCGGCGTGTGCTCGTGCGGCGGCGGCGCATGTCGCGACTCCAGCGAGCCAACAACTTCGGCGGAGCTTCAGCGCCGTCGCCGCGCCGGAATTTATACGAACCGGAGCCAATATACTCGCTGGTTTAAGTTGACATTCAATAGTTTTATGTAAAAAAGAGTATTGCCTTTCGTGGATATGAATGAGTAGCGAGTCGCCACTGTGCTGTTTATTATTCATTAGACGACTACATGTCACGCAACAGCACAAGCACGCACAAGCTCAGTGCTTCTGAAACTTTCCCCGCTGTAATTTTATAAGCGTTTCGCCCGACTGGGTGGTGAAGCAGATTTGTAACTCTGAAAAATCAACCGTTGGGCGAGTAGCGAGCGAGCGCCCGGACCGGATGATGCGTAAAAAGTATATCCAATTTACCGGACGTCAGGAGCACGCGCACTTTGTGAACCGCTGCCGCTCCGGTCCAAGTAAATGGTTTCGCTTAAACAGAGATCGTTTATTCGTGTTTATTAATATTCAAAACTGGCTTTATGACGTCTGCAATTTGTTCTCGAGCGCTGAGCAACAAGAGGCCCGCTCGAATAACGAGACACGCAACAAGCGAATTCTATTTGCATTTGACCTATAAGCCGCATGTCTTTTGTTCGGCGGAGGGTGAAACCTAATCACGACGCACTTCGGCAACGCTGCGCTCGTAACTCGTAAAACTGAAATCGGAACAGTGAAAGAATTAATATTCCGGACGATGTGAGGCGGCGGGCGCGATGAATACGGGCAGCGCTCATCAACTGTCGCCGTACTATGAGGTGACGTGTTACATCATAATATTCATTGGCTATGCGACTTGTGATCGATATAAATCTATCTTCGGTTCCATATCGTAAGTGTTGTTGCTGTGTGAATATAAATTAAGGGTATTGAGCACTGAGCAGACGTCAAGAACCTGCACTGTGAGTCCGAGTCTGTTTATATCCACTTGTGTTCCGTTCGGAGAGCGAGACGTGGCTATGCGCCCCGTATAGTCATCCCTGTCTCATTTGCTGACGGATTCTGATTCATGCCGTCGCCGTCCCAAGATTACTGCTCCCGAGCGCTGACAATGGTGTTGTTAACAAAGCCCACTATTGGCGCGGTGTCTTATGGAAACATGACGAACGTACTGATTGATTGATCCGTCCAAGCACGACACACGGTAGACATCCATTTGTTGATTACATTTGTATCGCATCCATCATAGGATGCAATTGTTATTGATCGGTCCGATTGATGATTGATGCCACCCCCAAGACAAAATAACTTTCTGTATCTGCATACTAAATATACATTATACAAAATGAATGTCTCGCCAAAGTTGTTGTTAAATACAAGTAATATTCATGATAATATATTTCATGATTTGCTGTTTATTAACTTAAGTGATCATCAAATTAAAACACTGCTTAACGAGTAGAGAAGATGTCATTAACATTGTATGAAATCAAAAATTTTCACATGCTTCAAAGCTCACGCTGAGCCGTCAGCAACAGCAATCATCAAGTTAAGTCAGGAACTCAGTGGCTTGAAAATTCGACACTCGACTGGACATTAATTGCAACATTAACCCACATTGGCCGAGCGTAGCTAGACTGGTCCAAACCGCTGCCATGATCCGGAAAAAATATTGATTCAATAATTTAAAAAGAAAACGAGCGGAAATTTTACTTACAAACAATATAGATTAATGGTTTAATTACATAATTGATAAAGAATAGGTAATGAAGAAGGTAATTACGTTGTAAATTGTGTTGGAATCCTAAAGGACATTGATCGCCGTAATTGGCATCGTAGCGGCAATTAAACATATATAATTCACGGCGCACCATACGACATGCAACAAATGGTTTGCCGCGCAATAGCTATTTGCCATGTAATGTAAACTCCTTGTACTGCCATTTTAATTGTACGATTACGCCGTGAAGGGCCACGAATATTACATTATCGTGTACTCATACACCTTTGAAACAGCATGAGTACGCCGAGGTTCAATTAGACGGCAACTGCTTCAATAAACTCGTTGTCTCGTGCAATGTAGCATGCTCAGTATTGGTTTGTTGACTATAATTCAGTATATTGTTGCAACTTGTTAGTGTATAAATATCAGCTATATCTACATAGTGGAAAATTTTAGGCTGGTTGCTGGCGTATTTTCAGCTGTAGCTCACGACGATGCTGAATCAATTTCAATGTTTTATAAGCGTATAATATTTTAAAGTAGAAATAATTTATTAAAATCATCGTGTAATTTGATGATTTTCTTTCAAATCATAATATCTAAAATCAATTTATTTATGACCCTTATATTATACATAAAGGCAGCGCATGGAAACGTATTAGAGAAATGGTTCTGAGTTTTGACTTGTTTGATTATATTTCGTATATTATTTACTAAAGACAATTAAACAATACATCAAATGCATTTGATAAGTATTGTTTCCCTTGATATTGTTGACTTGAACTTTGCACCTCGCCGCTTATACCAACGAACAGTTATCGACCATTGTCAACTAATTAAATAAATAATACGATACTTGCACCTCTATCAGTAATTTTGTTGAAGGGCTATGACATTGTGAGTAATACGCCAACCCGAAAGGTCTAGTCACGGTTAACGAGCCGGCACATCGATACTGACGTCATTATATTCCAGTACAATAGCGTTTGCGAACTGTTCCACCATGCTTATTGATTCCGTAGTCAAACGTTCATTGTGAAATACCAACTGGAGACTGGCTACATTACAATGAGAACTATCCTAACTTTCGCAATATTCAACTTTTCACATTTTTCGCTTCCCATTACAGTGAGTTTTCGTGGACTCTCGAAAGAGGTATTATTCATTTTATGAAAACCGAATAATTATGTTACTTTACGCTTGTTCAGGGCATGACGTGAAATGGCGTCATTTAACAGTTGGAGTAAGAATAACTCTGTCCACTTAGACACACGCCGTGTATGCATGGCTGTAGTTGAATGCTCTATTACGTCCGTTAATTAATACCAACGTCTCTGTTAGCCACAGTAAAGCGGCACCATGCTGCGCGAATGTAATTTGCTTTAGGCACAAAGCAAACGACTGCGTATCCTATATTGTTCTAGATTTCACGATCGAATACAGCAGGGACCACCATCAAAGAGAGCAAATTACATCTGTCGATTGGTTGCTACAGTCGCAAATTGAAATGTGCCCGGCGAGTTATTATTTTGCTTTCGAATGTTTACCTGGCTGCTGAAGGCTGTCGTCGTTTTTTACCAGACTGCTTGTTTCAAACAATACAATTTCGAGGATATCATAAAGTTGGAATAAAAGTTGCACAGTTTGGAGTGCAGCCGCTACGAGAGCTTGCAGTTTTGTTTCGCTCACTGGTATCTTGTAATTAGTACTGATCATGCAAAGTGCGCTTCCGTCGAACTATTATTAACGCACTCAATAATCTATAGGATTTATTTATAGTGCTCTCAAATGCGAAATTTAACTTTCAACTCTACATCTTCAGCGACTGATAATTATTAAAGTTTCTAATATTCTGTTTGACAACAAACTGCTCATTTGGGGAAAGAGAACGTATTCGTAGTTAAGATAGTGTACGCAAATGGGACTTGAACGGAGTGAGCTAAGTACGTGATGGATAAGTTTAAACATGTTGCCACTTAGCAACAAGTCCTGAATGATTTACACCCTAGCTGGGTCGAAGCAAGACAAGCATCTAAATGTCATCTAACTTTGCCCGTAGTTGGCTGGCCCGCTATGCATAATCTAAACCCGACGACAGGCTGTCGGCGCCACGCGTAATTGACCATAAGTTATTAATTAATAGCTTCAAAAACGAAATGATATACTTTATGAATAGTGTTACACTTCCTTAATACGCATACCATTTACATGGATTTAGGAGAACGCTTACTGCCGTGTGCACCAAAGTGCATTCAATAATGTAATCAATTCAAAGTACAATTGGGAATTTTCAAATTTTTGGTTAATGTTACTTCTGGATCAATAGATATTAGGTATTATCATATTATATGCATGAAAATAAAAAATGCTGCATAAAAGAAAAGGGAAAATAAGGAGATTGTAATACCGTAATAAACCCGTGTTGTGTTACCAAGGTCCGTTTCTTAATTACAATTATGAAATAAGGTCAGTGTACTGAGATCAGTGACGAGTCTCAGTTTTAATTGTCCACTGATGCCATTTGAATATTTAATGATGCGTAAACATGTCATTGAACGTGTAATGAAGCGAGCGCGTAATCTCGAGACGTACACATGTCGTGCAATTTATGTTATGTACTACGAACTAGAGGACGTGAGATTTCGCATAAAGATTCCTTTTATGCTCTACTTTAACTATAAAGAGCCCGCATAGGCAAACTTACGTCGGCTTCACATTTTGCACCGTAGAATTCTTGACTTGGTTTCAGAATTCAGTCTAAGATAGATACCTGCTCCGAATTAAAACTCCGTATTTGTTATTTGAAGAAATCATCCATGTCTATTTTTTTTTTGTACTACATCAATTCAAACGCCGCAAGCGTCTTTCATTTTGAACATTGATTTTAATAATAAATGTTTATACATATGCAGCGGTTGTACGATTTCCGAAAGGTTTGAAGCAAATCGGTCCACTGACCAATTGTGGATATCCGTATACTGGCTATCAATTTTTTTGTGTATAAAGTATGACAGTTTGAATACAAGTATATATATGTACTATAGATTTGTATGTGCACTTTTTTTGCCCTAAATTTATAAAAGCTAGTTGCCAATTTTCTAAAAGCCTTGGAACATGAGTCAAAGTGGTCTCAAGTTAAAAGAGGCTTTGATAAATTTGATAAGTTTCCACGAGCGGCACAAAATTGTTTTAAAGTGTGAACGGAGAATTTAGAAACTCAGTCCCTGTGACGTTGGCTTGGCTGTTACGTTAAAACTTAATAGTCGTTGCTCATAGCTTCAGCGAGCAATCGACGTTTTCCTCCAAGGACGTGGAAAATGCAACAGCCGTTTGATGTTCCCGCTAACGTCATTGGCGAAGTGCTTTAATGCAGCGCTCAACTGACATGGAGGCTGCTCTTTTTGTACGCCCTTTAGCGGCAAACAAACAAGCAATATTTTGAAAGACTAGTATCATTTGGGAGATGGAGTCTGCAACTATGATATAAGCTTCTAATATGAAAGCTAATTTTCCAACCTGTAGCTATATTACGGAGGAAAACTATGTACATACATTTATATAAAAACGTCAATGTTTAAAACAAGTTAACATATTTAAATGAAAAACATCTAGAAAAATGTATTGTAAAATTTCGCTGAATGTGTCTGGGCATGAACCCTCTTTTTAATGCCTCGCGGGGGACCGCTCCCCTCTTCCCTTGTCCGCCGCTGCTGTAATGTTTTGTTGTTTGCTATAGACACGCTGTATCTCTGTTCACAGCTCAATGTATCGCCCCTCTTGGCATGGAGAGCGGGCTGATTCCAGATAAGGACGTCAGCGCGAGCTCCTGTTACAACGACGGCAACGTGGCACCTCAAAATGGAAGGTTAGTGCACCTTGATCGATGTAAAATTATTTACGATCTTCTAATAGCCGCCGAGGATTAGGTTCGTATGGAAATTGTTCCAGATCAATAACGATACGTAACACAAACCGTATATTAGGCCGTTTTTTATGGGCGGAGATGGTGGCGCGTGCCTTTACGGCCGCGTTTTGATGTTTATTGAAATGTTACTGTTGTCTGCGGGTTTCGCGTGCTCTGTTCTAGCGCTCAGCCAATTTACCATAGTACACGAGTACGCTTATCTCCGCAGCTTCAGATAATTGAGCAATCTACACTGCGGGCTAGACTTTAACAAGAGCTGACTTAGTTAGTTCCTTCATTTATTCGCTTTATACTTTAAGCGATGACGATACAAACTAGCTCAACGCGGCATATTAAAGAAACAAGCTTAAGTAATACTTCACCTACATGCAGCATGAATTAGTGTCACCTGTGTCGGCTCTCACGTTGGAACTTGTGACGGAATTATTAAAACATACTCCAATTTCGTCCACATTCTGCTATTAGATGTACATATTACTAAGGTAATTTTGAGTTTAATTATGTTTGTGGTGTTGCCCTAACTGAACTAGCCAGTCACCTACTTGAAAGCCAATCTTACCGCAAACGTCTCCGAACCTAATTCAAATATTTGGTGAACTTCTTAAACATTTTCCGCGATCGCGCCATCTATTTGAAAGGAATCTACTCCTTACTCGTTTATTCTCACTAGTTGCGTGTAATAGGCGGAGAAAATGTTTATTTACCGCAAATATGCACGAATGGCATGGACGAAAAATAAACTCGAAATCGTATGATGTGCAAATCTTGTTTTAATTATTGCAAATGACGGCAAATTAATTATATTGTGTAAATCCATACTAATATTATAAATGCGAAAGTAACTCTGTCTGTCTGTCTGTCTGTCTGTCTGTTATGCTTTCACGTAAAAACTACTGAATGGATTTTAATGAAACTTTACAATAGTATAGCTTATACATCAGGATAGGACATAGGATACTTTTTATCCCGGAAAATGTAGTATTTCCGTGGGAATGGGTATTTCGTGATCTACCAAAGCGATTTGAATGAAATTTGGTATAGAGAGAGGTAGAGCTCACAGAATTAATATGGGATAGTTTTTAGCCCGGAAAATGGAGTATTCTCGTGGGAATGGGTATTTTTGGATCTACCAAACCGATTTGAATGATTTTTGGAATAGAGGTAGGTAGGGCTCACAGAATTAAGACGAGATAATTTTATCCTGGAAAATGCAATTCCGTGGAATAAACATGTTATAAAGGCAAAAATCTCTCTGCACTTAACCCTAGAGTCTACGCGGACGGAGTCGCGGGCAAAAGCTAGTTAAATATAAACTTAAGGGGGAAAAATATATTTACCAGAAAATCCCTCTAATTGAAATTTTACAATGTTGATCTTTGTTATACCGAGGCAAGGGCTTCATGTAGGCGTTCCACGTAGACGTAAGTACTCCAATTGAATGAACGTAAAATTTCACGTGGTTTCTGATGCTCAACTCAAAAGACTTGAATCTTGAAATCTGAAACCTCATCTATAATATGACCGCGGCTTTTCAATTGAGTCGCCGATATTATAAATATAATACCAAACCTTTCAAATTATAGTTTTTACGGGTTTCCTATGATATTGAGGACATTCAGTGTCGTAAATCCTCATAATCGCTGGTTTTGTGACCATATGACACCATTAGTTTATACCATTAACTATATGGGAGAGTCACGCTACCTAAAGTCAAGAGAGGCGCGGACAGGCATACAAAGGTTAAGGGCATTGGCCTGTACATGAACAAAGGTGTTCTAGATTTGCCATCCCCAGCTTATTAAATTCCTTTTAATTGTCATGACACAACTAACAAAATAGACTAATTTTACTGTACGATATATTATGCAAATATGGTATTGAATGACTCACGTATAGCTTTTCCATAGGTCTGAAGTCACCATTTCCAAATAATTATCTCCTTTTTCATACAAGATACTATTGCGAGAGGCAATTAAAATGTTCCGACAATTCTGTCATCTCATATACACTTTCAGATTAATGACGAGCGATTAGTTCGTGTTTCAACCGCGATGTGGACGCCGTGTAACGCAACCATTTCTCGTCCCGTATTCGTCGTGAAAGTGTTTACATGTTGTAAGCCGGGAATGCACAGCGTAATTTGTTTCTGTCACTGTAATTTTCGTTGGCGGCGCGCATGAGAGACAAAGTGAAGCTCGCACGGCCCATTGACAGCCGCCCGGCTCGGTCTTGCATCAATAATCTTAATAAGTGACCACCCCAGTATATGATTGCTCCGAAAGATTATTATTGTTTTATTACATTTTTGATGAGTATTCAGTACCGTACTTGTACACAGATTGTTGACTTTTAGACATTCGGTTTAGTGACTGATAAAGTTGCATTTAATTTAATATTTGTTTTTTTGACTATTTATTAATATGTTATTACAACTTGTAGTGCATGAAAGTTGGTGTGTTTCCATCTTAATTTAGTATTTTAAATATTTACAATGGTGTTCTAAAGGATATAAAATGAAAATGAGAAGGTAAAACGGCTTCGCGCAGGCAGTTAATTTTCTCCCAACATTTTCGCTTATCTCCGTATCGTTTTCACAACACATTCATAAGCATGCGCCAAAGTAATAACTGCCCCAGTTTATTCCGATGGCCATTATCCCCTCGAGATGTCGCCACTTGATGGTAGTGCTATTGGGTGGCGCTTGTCGGCTGACTGATGGCCACCGCGCGGTGACACACTACCACCGAACGCGTTAATAATAACGCAACACGGTTATTAACACATGCCTACACACACGTACATTGATCGTGGTGGCACGCGCAATTAAATCTTTGAATGCTCTTACACCAATGATAATGCAATGTGATAACCTATTAACTGCATACAATTGAAAGAAATCATTGTTTGTACTTTGTGTAACGATCATTCGTTTCGGAGTTTATGTTAAGTTATAGGCGTGTTTCTGATAAAATACAAGTATGAGTCCCTTTCAATGTTGGATCTATGTATTTTGCCAATGACTCGGTGGGTAGTTAATTTCCTGCACATTTTATCTTCATTATTGTTATAATCAGTGACGTCTTGCCCGGGCGCAAAATGAGAAAGGGGTCTTTGTTAATTATTGTTAGTGCAGGTATTTATATTGAAATAACCTTTCATCTATTCACTAGTAGTCCCACAAAGTAAATTACTGACGGTAAACTGTTTTTAATTTCAGATTTCTTGTTTATTTTGCGAATAAAATTGACTCTGTGGCACGATACCAAAGCATTTAAAAAAAAATGGAGATATGCATAGAATTATTACTAAAGGTTTTATAAAACCACTAAAGATTTATTTGCGGTTTTATCGTCTCAAACTTTACTTGACCCGTATATTAATACTATAAATTGAATATTGATGAGTTCCTTTGCAAGGGCACGTGAAACTATGCTAGCAATAGCTGTTATGCAGGGTTATCATATTATATAGCCTAGATTAGTGTCTTAAACAAATACAAACAAACACACTCTTAAACTTTATGAATTAATATAAATGTTCTAATAATAAAATCTTAAGTATTTGTTTCTCCGTTTGGTGAAACACGTTAATTTCAAAGACTACGTGTTTAAATTACAAAAAATGTGTTAAATAACTTATTTATCGGGTAACGTTAGGCTACATGCACAAATGTACATCATCCTGTTTCGACCAATATGGACGAAAAAAAAACTATTCCTTTTGAAGTCTTAAAGTCTCGCATACAAATTGCGCGCAACCGCTAGTAAGGAATATTTGATTTGATACAAAAATGAATGAGTGCTGCACTAATGGCTCTGATCAAAGAGTAATCGTCAGAAGCGTGTCACATGCGGCCGAGCGCGCCTCCATACCGATGAGTAAGATCCCACTGTGAAGCTGCCGCGGTCAATTCTAAATAAGCGGATTTCAGCTGAATGCCCCATTGTATTCTTTATACATTACAACGCTTTTTATTAGCCTTTCACGTATTTAAGCTTTTCAAATACCTGTCTTTTATTAGTAAACTTTGTGTTGCGCATACAAGTTTTTATTTGCCACGTCGATTTATGTGTATTTTGGTACAGTAGATATGAAAACAAATTATATAAGTTGGATACATAATTATGTGTCGAATCAGCGGTGCTCTAACGCCGGCGATTAGGTTAGTTACCGCCGCCCGCTAGCCCTCCCGGCTACCCCGCACCGATCCCCTTTAATATTCACATTTGCGCCCAGGGCCGACGACTTAACTAGCCTGTTACCATGTAATTTGTTGTCTTTTTTCTGTAATATTAGAAATAAAGTTTACAATTTGTGTACTATAATGTAGAGCTTTCGGATTGGTAACGAAATCCTTTCCTAATCTATCAGGGTTAAATCCTTAAATAGTGTATTTTTTATGGCGTAAGGTTTACTACTAAATAGTAGCACGCAGTGTTGGGCAAATGTTAATTGAACTAACAATTAAAAATTAACAATTAATTAATTGTATTTGCAGTGACAGCAACTAACAACTGATTAATTGTTAATTGTGGTTTTATACAATTAACAATTGATCAATTTTTAGTTATTTTGGGGAAAAAAAATTGACAATTAACAATTAACAATTAATTTTTTACCAAGTATTAGTTTAAGTATTGGGTACATGCGTGTGCGGATTAAGCCTCTTAATACATTTACGGTACCAAATAGAACTCCTGAACAGCTTATAGAAGGGGTGCGGCAGAAAGAATCTTTTGTAAAGTTTATAACTGTATGGAATCACATAGCAATGCGCTGACGTTTGTTGCTACATTGCAACAATATGACGCGCAGGCGTTCTAATTGCATTACTTAAGGGTTTAGGTAATTGCGATGAGTGTCGGTGCAGCGCCGAGCGCGCGCGCCGGTGGTTTTGAGCCTCCAAAATGACCCTAAAATAGCATAAATATGACAAGCTAATTACCTTGTAATTTATCAAAATTTGCATCATAATCATTAAATGTTCTTTGAAAAGTACTGTTTTTGCTGAAATTACATTTACTTATATTAAATAATAAAAAAAATACCCATTTTACACGGCTTCTGCACCTGAATATTATTATAAATAAAGCTACAAATGGTGTTATATTGAAAGGAAAACAATTGACATGAGTTCAATTGCATTAAAATAAATACACCAAGTGTTAGATAATATTCTAACCACAAGTTGAAACCCTTTTTAGGCAGACAATTATTTTGTTATTACGTTTTCAGTCTTAACTGAAAAACATTGAAATAGGGTATTATATAAATAATGATAATCTTTAAATTAATTCAGAAAGCAACACATACTTATATTTTAGGTACTCAATTTTAATGATAGAATCAGATAATGATAACTAAGTAGTTGTGTATTAATTGGTTTTAATTAATAAGAGAATTAGAATATGAATTAGTCTAAATCATGTACTTGTATGTAATTGTTCTCATATAAGTAATTATATTTGTATATAGCCATGTATAAAATCCTGTTTGTAGGAGATGAAATAGAAATTATTGAGATATCACATGAGCCACTTGTAACAGTTAATTACAAGCCCTCAACTTCTTGTAAATTGTTGTATTGGGACATTATAATAATTAACTTGTAGTCTTTATAAGGTCAACAAACTGAAAACAAGAAAATATGAAGCAAGGACCTAATTGTTTTATGTCATTTTTATAGTACTCAATCATATGAACCATTGTTTGTTTTTGTAATTTAAGGTAAGAAGAAGAAAGTTACCATTATAAAGCTGTTAAAACAAAAAACAATCCCTCAAGGAAAATTATTTTAAAACTCAATTGGTCAATGCGCTATTGAAAAGAAGATTTATGACAGAAAAACTCCACCTTGAAATTTCATTATAATAATTAAAATAAACAGGGGAAATTAAACCATAACCTTTTTTCAAATTAATATCCTAAATATACACAGCACCTCTTTATGTGTGTAATACTTAGGTACAGCTTTGTATCACAAGTGTCAATAAATACTATTTAGAGTGAAAAACCCAGAAATGAAAGAATAATATATATATTGATGCAGGGAATAATCCCACAGTCTGTTGTATTATAAGCTGGCATCAACCTAGAGTCTGTTGATTATTTAGCATTAAATGAAAAGAAGTTTTCAACTGTAAAATAATTATTATTTATTGTTCTATTTCTAACATATAAATTATCATTATCACCTTGTGACTATATTGTGGATTTCTGGGATGTTTCAATTATATTCTCATGAATACTTGCATAGTCATTTTTTCAGTATTGAATATTATGTAGAGCTATACCTACACGCCACAGGTAAAAATCATTTTTTAATTTTATTTGAAGTCCAAGTTGGACACATAAAAATTTTTCCTTAAGCATGTCAGAAACTCTTTTCACAAGGTCTCAGCTCTTTGTGTAATCCTGTTCATCTGGTACTCTTTATTCTGGATTTAGTACAGGAGTTAAAA
This sequence comes from Cephonodes hylas, assembly GCA_030295005.1. NCBI lineage: Eukaryota > Metazoa > Arthropoda > Insecta > Lepidoptera > Sphingidae > Cephonodes > Cephonodes hylas. The sequence goes on along the minus strand of AP025360.1, from coordinate 7,081,422 downwards.
AATATTTCCTACGTGTGTCGCAACATTAATTTTGAATCACACACTATTTGAATGTTTAGAGCAAAGTAGCCTCTTCTGTTTCTGTATGATTGACTGATGTAGCCTGCATGCTACCTGAAAACATCAAGTTTTAAAGTACAAGATAAATATTTACATCAACAATAGCAAAACTTTATAATACATACCAGGTGACTTTAGTTTGATATGGGTGTCATTAAATGCACTAATACCGGTTTGTATTATTATGAAGTTACTCACCTTCTTGTAATTGGCGTGATGTTGTCTTTAAACAAAGGGCTAAGCTGTACCTACAATCTATACAATCAATTTGAGAGTTGAAAATTGTATGCTGAATAGTTGTTAATGTGAGTCATGGACGTAATATATAAACGTTTATATATTACGTCCATGATGTTAGTCTACTCCTTAAATTTCAACTTGCGAAAAGTCATAGTTGTTGACATATTAATGTTGAAAACATGTTTGAAATTAAGCGTATTTTTGCTTCGTAACGCACGTTTGACATTTTCTCGACGTTTTGTTATTCGTTACGTTAGGTACTCGGTTTAAACTTTTTTAAACTCTCAAAATAGTTTCTGCGTATTTTTTATATTTTAAGTTAGTTTTTATTGTAATACACATATCATTTTGTATGTAAAAGTATTTCTCACCACAATTTCGTTGTGATATTGACTTTTATTAAAGGACCTATTTTCTTTAAAAAGGAGAAGCAAAACGCAACACTAACGACGCGACAAGTAATGATAACACAAACGAAAACAAATTGAAAACATTCAACGACATTTAAAATAAATAATATTTTTTTGGCAGCGTTCTTAACAATATTATGTAGTGGCCACTGGCACTGGTAGGTATATTACCGGCAATGTCTTTACTTAAATGAAACAAAATACAATATACATTCATAACAAACGGAAAGATACTTTTTTCCAAAATTTGCTGGAATTGCATATGCAGGGCAACCAAGATACTCTTCAAGACGAATCTAACGAGTCCAAAGTTGATAGAGTTGCGTCATTTAGTTACGAAGTTCCGATGGCCACCTTCCAGCTCCATCATCAGACCCTGGTTACCATATGGTATCATAGAATTTGTTAAAACGAATCAAATGAGCCCAAACTCGATGGGGTTGCGTCGTTTAATTGCGGAGTTCCGATGACCACCTTCCAGCTCCATCATCAGACGTTGGTTACCATATGGTGTCATAGTACTTGTTAAAACGAATCAAATGAGCCCAAACTCGATGGGGTTGCGTCGTTTAATTGCGGAGTTCCGATGACCACCTTCCAGCTCCATCATCAGACGTTGGTTACCATATGGTGTCATAGTACTTGTTAAAACGAATCAAATGAGCCCAAACTCGATGGGCTTGCGTCGTTTAATTGCGGAGTTCCGATGGCCATCTTCCAGCTCCATCATCAGACCCTGGTTACCATATGGTATCATAGAACTTGTTAAAATGAATCAAATGAGCCCAAACTCAGTGGAGTTGCGTCGTTTAATTGCGGAGTTCCGATAGCCACCTTCCAGCTCCATCATCAAATCATCTCTATATCATAATAATATTGCATTGCCATTCAATTTACATATGCATGCAAAATTTCAACTAAACCGGAAACCGGACAGTTGATCAAATTGAATTTGCAATTTTTAATTACAGATACAGAATGGGACAGGCGAAACTAAATAAAACCTTGTAATTGAAAACCCCCGACAGAAAAACCTACATTCCATTTAAAACGTAAAAAAAATCTAATTTGAATTTTTCACTCACGATTAAGTCATAGATATTCCCTTTGCGTGCTCTTTCATTTGACACCCCGCTAGAATATATATGGAGATATTCGGTTATGATTCCCCATTTTAACACCCCACAACTTTGAAAATACCAGATTTTGAGAGATTTTAATTTGTTATGTTTAGTTTTCCTACCTAGTCGTAAAGAGTATATGAGATAATTAACGTTAAACATCTACAAGGTTTGCGGACCACCCTTCCGTGCAAAAATAGCAAAATTTAATTGTTAGTTTTAATTTTTTCATCAATCGATTGAAAAAAATAATTGCAATAATTTAATCGCGATCTGCAATTGATGTGCATTAGTTTAAATAATTTAATTGAAACGCGCGATTAATGGTTAATTGCAATTGATTCAAATTCAATTAATTTAATTGCAATTAATTTTTTAGTCGATTGATTAGTTCAATTAAAAGTTAATTGATTGATGCCCAACTCTGGTAGCACGTAATATACCGCATACCCATACTATCATGATTTCGAACTTCACTCTTCAAGAATTTTATTAATCGAAGAAAATTAAGTCAACTGTAAATACAAAGTTATGTAATACAAAGAAATCGCATTTGCTTCGATGCGATTCAAAAAGTCTAAAATAATCTAAAACGACTTTTAGATATACGTGTTTTCCTACGGGAACAGTATTTTATTTAGAGAATTTGTGATACCAAAATGCGTGTGGAATCACGTGTTCACAATTTTTTTTGTTATGTTTTTTACGCGTGATATTTTAATGGTCACTTTGAAAAAAAAAAGTAAAACAATTCTAAGAATTTAGTTCATTAAAGACTTTTTCAAACAAGTTATGCATGTGGGAAAATGTTAATGTACAGATTGAACAAAGAGAAGAAAGGTGGAGCGTGGTGTCCGCGCTCGCAGATCACCACCGAGTCGACCGAGTGGCTGGAGATCGACCTGCACTCCGTCCACGTCATCACTGCCACCGGCACCCAGGGCCGCTTCGGGAACGGCCAGGGGCAGGAATATGCCGAGGCGTACGTCCTCGAGTACTGGCGACCGAAGTTAGGCAAATGGGTGCGCTATAGGAGCATAGACGGGCAAGAAGTGAGTTGATTATCAGAAAAACAAACTGACTTGAATATTTACTACGTGTGTTTATTTCATTGTGTTTTTTTAAATGGTGCGGCATCTTATAGTATTCAAGTAGTGTATCATAACATTTCAATTTTATAACAATGACGTGCCTTAACAAGCATGAGATAGATGTGTTTGTATAATCTATAGACATTTGCAGTCAGCCAAGTGCAACGCTGGCTTATCAAAAGTTCTGTCCGGGAATAACAATGTTGTTTATATTATAAAACAGAAAGCGTAGCAAGATGTTTCCTTCAGCAAAATTCTATGAAACTTGGCAGTGAGTTGAACGTTTAATCGAGTAAAGCATGTTAAACACTTTGGAGTTTGCATCAAGAGTACAGTCTTCCACGTTCCAGTACAACAGGAAGTTGCGCGGTTAAATAGTAATAAGCAATAGCTATCATAATATAAATTCAAACTATGCTGTGAGATATTCCCGACGGCGTCGTACCGCGGGAACCGTTTGGGAGTTGCTTTTGCACACAGCTAATTTAATATAAAACAGACCATTGATATCGAACACTGCTTAAAATAGACGCCGGTGTCTGCGCCGGGCTAATCGGTGGCGAATAAGGTCGTGCCCACTGTCAATAATAAATGCATTGCATACATAGAAAAAGTCACGATATTTAAAAAACAATATTGCGTAAATAAGATTTCTACGCCTTAATAGTCTATTCCTCAATTAGATATGAATACATAGCGAACGAGGCTTCTTTGTTACATCTGGAGGAATTTACCTTGATACTTTCAGATTTTGCCTGGAAACACGAACACATATTTAGAAAAGAAAAATCACTTGGAGCCGCCTATCTGGGCGTCCAAGATACGCTTCATTCCATACAGCTCACATCTGCGGACCGTCTGCATGAGGGTGGAAATCTACGGGTGCTACTGGAGTGGTGAGCCATAATTTATTTTTAGAAATAAGTTTGATCATTTGATGTTTAAATTAATTTGCCCATGTATGTATGTTTATGTAAATGGCATTATTGCTGAAATTCAGAACTTCGAAGAGACTTTGGCACAAATTCGGACGAACTAAATAAAACTTAATAAAGATATTCAAAACTTCAAATGTCCATACCAATTTGTTACTCATAACATCGTCTATTAAATGAGAGGCTGTAGGGTGAGTCTTCGCACTGAGTCGCATAGTAGAGTGAACTACGTACATACATGGCAGTTTTCACGTAATATACTCTCGTAAAATTCGCGACTGTAACCAAACTGTAAGCCAACGCTCAATCAACATAAAATGTTTTGATGTAGTTTTATTTTGCGAACGCCACAATCCCGGTACATAAATCAGTCAACATAATGTTTAGCCTCGTCTTAGCGCACGCTTGTTTTCAACTCCTGCTAACTCATCTTATTGTGGTGTCGGCTGATGTCTTACAAATAATTTCAAGAAATTATCACATAGCATTCTAAACGTTAATAGTTATTTAGTAAACAGAGATAATGCTGCCATATAAATGAATAAATATTTGATATGAGCTTGGCTTTTGTCTACCAAACATAATTTCTGATATCCGCCGTTCTGTTGTTGTATTTTCATTCAGTGCTAGAACTATACAATCACTAAAAAGTGATAATGAATACTTTTTTCCTTCAGAGTGTAACGACTTATTTACTAATAATAATTATTCGACCATAAAAAATAAGAGATAAGCTTTATCGTATACGCTTCGATCGGTGTCAAATGAGAACAATTTCATTGTGCAATTGTAGGTACATTCAAGCGCAATCTTCCTAATGTTTTGAGCAGAAAATTCAGCGAAACATTAAGGTTTCAGTGTAATAGGGTATTGTGGGAATTCTCTTATCGAGCCGTGTCGCGGCCGCATGCAAGCCGTTATTAAGTAAAAAGTGGCAAATTGCGACCGTTAATCGCACGTCTGCGTTTTTAAACCGCCTTTGATTTAACAGTTTTTATAAACAATTCCGCCATTACGGACATTGTGGAAAATGTAAAGATATTGCTTGGTTTATGGCTCTATTTATAAATTATTACCCACAGTATGCATGACATTTTTATGCGCCGCCGTGTAACTCGCGGGAAATAATGGTTTTCATTCTTTTGTGCACTTTGTTTGCAGTTTTCTGAATAATTGATCGGCATTTTTGACTTTGAGAGTGGATTCGAGTGTTCATATTTAATGCACCGATAAATGAAAGGCATTTAAATAAAGTACATCAATATTTTATAACGGTGACTATACAAATGCAACCGCACATTTCCGAAATTCTTCAATATTTATAGAATTCACTATCGAAAGGGCATTCTCATGTATTGTTAATGTAATCTCAACTCAGCTAGTTTGGATAGTTTGACTCGTACGCAATGTTCATGTGTTTTCACTGGAAGGCTGTGTCGTATCTCAACTGTAGATTAAGCTTATAAATAGCCCTTTATATCCAGACGAATGAATCAAAACACAGCCATCGTGTACAAGGATTCCAACCAGGTGTCATTCAATTATGCGTGCGGAATATAAATAAAATGCATCGCGGTTGAGTCACAGCTCGCAGGCCGCGGCCGATACGCTCCCGCCGTCGTCTTGCTGACACCCAGCGACTCTCATGCTGTCCATACATTAACACCATTTATATAAATTGTTGACAAGCACACCTTAGATATTTACATAGGCCTGCTGCATTTGTTCGCTCTAACATAAAAAAATGCACTTTTTAATTCTCTTTCGTTCCAGATATGGGCATACGTCATATAAAAAGTCTTGCGTATTGCGTGTTATATGGGTCACTTATATTTTGTTGTGATTCCTATCGAATATTTTCCTCCAATTGAAAGAACGAATTTTGGTCTTCGGTAAAGGAGCGTTATCGCTGCAACTGAGCTGTATCTACGGTTTATCATTATAACATTCCACTTAAGAATTTAAACCTCAATTTTGCCCTTAATAGAAAGCGTTCAATATGTAATCGAAGAAAAAATTCGCGTTAATGTATTTGGGTAACATTGAAATAATAGTAATGAATAATGAATGAATATGAATGGCAGAGTGAGGAATGAATACGTTAGGGGAAGTCTGAAAGTAGCTCCTGTGATAGAAACGATGAAAGGAAACCGTCTGTCGTGGTATGGGCACATTATGAGGAGAGATGAATTATATGTAGGGAAAAAGGTGATGAATATGAAAGTGGATGGATGGGCGAGCCGAGGAAGGCCAAAGAAGAGATGGATGGTGTGCGTGGCTGAAGATATGAAAAAGAAAGGGGTGAATGAAGATATGACGGCTGACAGGGATGTGTGGAAGGAGAAAACATACTGCGCCGACCCCAAGGAATAAATTGGGACCAGGGCAGGGGAATGATGATAATGAAATAATAGTAATAGTTTGTAACAATCATACATTTTCGAAATGTTTGAGCATTGAGATATCGACCCTTTTGTACCTTGATGATTCATTTAGATCTATTGTTAAGTTACGTTTCACTTGGGATATGTTCTTTTTTATGGTAACTTTATTCTATTCAAATCAAATGAAACTGATTGTGGTACGTAGAATGTGAATGAATCTCGCCGCAACAGATAAAAGTAGTTGCTATTCGCCGGGGATTGTTCAGCGCCATCATGTGCTGAGACAGGACGGGCGTCGCATTTTGAAGCGAGCCTCACTTTTTGTGAATTACACCGTCATGTATATTTTAATGATTTGCTGCATTTTGTTCTGCGGAAGGTTTCGTGCTTTGCGAGTCTAGTCACGAGCCCGTGCGAGCGCACCGCTGATTTATTTACTTGGCAATTGTGAATTAACATTTAGTACATTCCATTGAATACTATCTTGGAGACTGTTTTTACCTTCAGCATTGTTGCGAAGTCGAAGCAACTATAAATACCGCGCGTTCCCAAACCAGTTACGTGGAGTTTTTGTGTGCGCTAGTCGCTGTTTATGAACACCGTTATGAAATGATAAAATCTGCCGCAGCTCACTTGAAAGGCATACAAGCTTTGTCGCTTTATTAGTTTTTTGCAGTGTCTGAGAAATTCATTTTATACCATAATTACACTTTTATTGCGCTAATCTATCGAAAATAAAAAATTGTTACAAAGGCTTCCGGTAAACATCATCATCCAATAAAACAATGGATTCGTGGTACGGAATGCATAAAACTAGTTTCTCGGGAATACTAACATGCATTCCAGATTTTAGATATTGTTATTTACGACGCGATCAGAAACTCTATATAGCGATCATAGCGACATAAACATATCCCGTTTTTAACGTAATGAAATGAAATAACTTCCGCAGTGGGTATCGTGTCGTATTCGATGCCGAAGGGCAACAAGCGCAGTAACGGCGTGGAGCTGACCGACATGATATACGACGGGCAGTGGGGCGAGGAGCTGCGCGGCGGGCTGGGCCAGCTGGTGGACGGCCAGTTCGGCAGCGACGAGATCCGGGAGGCGGCTAAGAACACCGCGTGGGTGGGCTGGCGCAACGACTCGCGCCCCACGCCGCCCGTCATCACCTTCGAGTTCGACAAAGTGCGCGAGTTCAGTGCCGTACACTTGTACTGCAACAATAAGTTCATGAGAGATGTCCAGGTTGGTCTATCGTCTTATACAAATGTCTTGTGCTCTATTGCGTTGTGTGTGCGCTCCGATAAAAACTTAGCTTATGCGAATGATAACTATCAATAATGTTGTGTTGCTCAGCGGATTTTTTAATAACATGTCTCTAGCGTTTTGCGAATAAAAAAAACTTGCGTGAAAATTTCAATTTAACATCGTACCTGAATGTTGATTTGCATGTCAGGTATTCTCGGAAGCGCTGATATCGTTCTCTATCGGCGGGCGGCACTTCCAAGACGAGCCGATTCGGTACACGCACGTGGAGGACAATATATTCGAGAGCGCGCGCAACGTGAGCATCAAGTTGCACCATCGCATCGGCAAGTGGGTGCGCATCGAGCTCAGCTTCGCCGCCAGGTGGATACTTATCAGCGAGGTCGTCTTTGATTCGGGTGAGTATTTAGGCAGCTTCTGGATGACCGATGATGGTTAAATTTAATAATAATGTTGAATGTCTAGACGTGGCGCAAGGCAACTACACGGCGGAGAGTCTGAAGCCGTCGCTGGGCAAAGATAAGACGAAGTCAGTGTCTAGCAAGGAGGTGCCGGTGTCGCCGGCGCACCAGGAGGACCCGCTGTACGTGGCCATCGTGGTGGGCGTGCTCACCGCGCTCGTCATCCTGCTCGCCGTCGCCGTGTTCCTCGTCGTGCACCGACACCGCCACAGGAAGTGCTTCGCCTCGCCGCTCGCCAAGTCCACCATCTCGCACAAGCGGACCGACAACTACAGCGGCTGCGGCACCTCCATGCTGCCCGACAACAAGATCATCATAGACTGCGCACTCGACGTCAAGTCCGACGAATACCAGGAGCCCTACCAAGCGCTCAAGTGCGCGCCGTATTTTAGCTATAGTACTGTACTGCTCGAAATGAAAGATTTCGTCAAGGACTCCAACACTGCGTTGTCAGGTGAGATATTAAAAAAAATATTTTTGTCTATTGAGGTTATAGGTTTTTTAATGTTTAGCCTTTTAATTTTATTTGTTTCGCGCCAACAGACAGCTCAAACTACGACTACGCGGTGCCGGAGCTGAGTTCCGCGCCGCTGCTCACCAAGCGGCGGATGGAGGCGCACCCGGGGGAGTGCATGGACCCCATCGGGGACCTCGCCACGCTCGGGGACTTCGCCACCAGCCGCTCGGGCGCCGGCTCCCTGCACTCCAAGCATAGCACCAGGGTAACTACTCACATACCCCGATCTACCGCTTGATTAACTCCTCCCCTGCAGTACCAAGGAGGATAGGATGCTTTATTTTCAAGAAAAAAACCGGCAGTTTACTTTAAATACCTTATACTTATCAGCCCATATACGTCCCACTGGTGGGGACGGAATACACACATGACTTAGGAAAGACAGGTGTGTGCCTAGAGTTTGAACCCGTGATCGCCGAGAAGAGATACCTCTATGCTTATATAACATTAAATACACACCATGTGTATTGTGCACATCAATTTCAACCTTATATCGATCCTGTATGACAGAATGACCCATCATTCCCGCACTTGTACCTGATAGTAAGTGCAGCGCGGTTAAGAAACCATCACACGATTACCACCAGTCGATGAGAATAATACTCCTATCCCTGTAGGAAATTCAGTCTGGAGTCTCGGCCCAATACTTTAGAATTTAAAATAAACATTGATGACGATGATGAAGGTAGACATACATTTTTGCCTGTATCTTGGTGACACTATGTAAAAATATCATTCATTTACTATTCATATTATGACTATTTATATTCATATTCTTTTCAATTATTAAAAACATCACTTAATGAATTGTCATTGTGTATTTTCCAGTCGCCGAGTCAACAAGAAGTGTTCATAGACTTGAAGAGACGTCTCGAAACCACGAATGTGATAGAGTTCCCGAGACATAGACTGAGAATGATCTCCAAATTAGCTGAGGGTGCATTTGGCACTGTGAGTATTAGCCATTATTTCAGTACAGTTATTTCTTTTACAAAACAATTTATTGTTCTACTTCAATGTCATATGATGTATAACTGAAATGTATAACGTCATCTTTTTATAAATTTTAGAGTAGTTGTGCTTACGTAAAATTACGAACTTCTACAACCAACGAATAATGTTTAGAGTATTTGATTTAAATTGCGTTTATGGATATTTATGAGTCTAAATGATTGTTATATTCCTAAAACAGAATAGAACTTTTCATTGGTTAGTTGCACCTTTTAACCATTTTATCATTTACTTTTGTATAAAATCTACTTTTGTTAAATTTATTAGGCATGTAATATGTGTATGGTACTCAAAGTGTATTTGTCTGCCCAGGTGTATGTTGCTGAAGCAGACGGGGTGCCTGAATACAACGGGACCATAACTTCAGAGAAGAGATTAGTCGCGGTGAAGTTCTTATGTCATGACGCCACTGTCAAGGAGAGGTATATAATGTATGAAGATAGTTTTATAGATATTTGTTCGTATCTCTATCCTCTGTTAATTCTCCTTCCTTCCTTGCATGATCCTTGACAATTCTGCAGCTTTAAATATAGGAATATTAAGTTTGATAGCTTTCATTTAATTGGAATTGCAAATTTGATGGAAAATATGACAAAATGAAAACGCCGCAACTGATGGTAAGCACTGTAGTGTTCAAAAAGAATCCATTGGTAAAAGTTGATTGGATTGAGGATCAGTTTTCCTTGAAGTTATTTCCAAATGGATACGATTTAGAGATTTTCAAGAAAAAAACCTATGTTTTCCTCAAAGGCTAAAAAGTTACAACGCACTGATAATTCCTCCGTTATTTTGGTTGTTCATAGAAAGTGTTGACTTACAATACTACCCAATAAAAAAACTTTAACCGCTTCTACTATTAGCTTTTAGTTGTGCGCGTGGCTAGTTATTGTGCGTGCATACGAGCGTGCGTGCGTGCATGCATGCGTACGTATTTTCATGGGTGCATGCTTAAGCAAGCACGCAAGCGCGTACATGGGTCCGTGCGTGTGTGCGTGCGTGCATAGCCATCGGTGCGCATGCGTGTTGTAATATACGTTGTCGCAGGGAGGAGTTCGAGCGCGACGTGCGCATCCTGGCGGCGCTGTCGTCCCCGCAGCTGGCGCGCGTGCTGGGCGCGTGCCGCTCGCCGCCGCTGGCCGTGGTGCTGGAGTACCTGGAGCTGGGCGACTTGTGCGCCTTCCTGCGGTCCGCCCCGCCGCCGCCCACCACCACGCTGCTGCACATCGCCACGCAGATTGCCGCCGGCATGCACTATCTCGAGTCGCTGAATTTTGTCCATAGAGACTTGGCTGCCAGGTACGTGTTGTACGAATTGGTATAGGCTTGGTTTTTAGTTTGTGAGGATCTATTTAATTAAACCTTATTAATATACGTTTAGTGCTAGAAACAAGATAGTCTCGAAATGGTTTTTTATTTAGGGCACGTTTTGAAAATGAAAACTTGTCAATTATTGTACCGAAGAGCTAGTAGAGAATACTCATTCACTTCGATTTATGTTCTTCTTGGTAACAAAAATACACTAAGATACCTTCGTTTTACTTCAGACTCTCGGGAGCCTACACTATAATACCAAAATACAATTTTTACATTAATTTGTATATACTTTCAGGAACTGTTTGATCGGTAAAGGGTATCAAGTGAAGATAAGCGACTTCGGCACGGACAACGAGGCGTACGCGTGCGACTACTACAAGGTGGACGGGCGCATCCCGCTGCCGCTGCGCTGGGCGGCGTGGGAGTCGGTGCTGTGCGGCAAGTACACCACCAAGAGCGACGTGTGGGCCTTCGCGGTCACGCTGCACGAGATATTCTCGCTGTGTCGCCGCCGCCCTTACGGACACCTTACGGATGCAGAGGTAAGAGAACACGGTTGCTATCTAACTGCCATTGCAAATGACTTTAAATGCATTATTATGTCCTTTGTTGCCGTTATGTATTCGAATTTTCTAACGTATCGAGAATGAAATCTTTATAACAGATTTAGTACATAATAAATTACAATATCGATAGCCATAAGGCATAAGCGTGTACTTCAGCGTACACGCCAAATAACTTGTAATACCTTAACAGTTCCTAATTCCATTTTGAAAACTTAAACACGCTACTACTAAACCCGTAGGTGCTGGAGAACCTATCCCACCTGCAAGCGGACGACGGCGTGTTCGAGTGCATGGAGCGGTGGGCGGGGTGTCCGCGCGACGTGTACGACGTGATGCGCGAGTGTTGGCGGCGGGACGAACTCGAGCGGCCGACCTTCGCGGAGACCCACCTCTTCCTGCAGCGCAAGAGCCTCAACTACGCGGCCACGTGATGGCGGCGCGCGCCGGGCTGCCCGCCCGCCTCCATGTAACACCCCCCCCACCCCCGCAACAACACCCGCATGCCCATAGTCGGCCCCGCCTACGTTATATAGGTTATTTGCGCACGGGTTATGTATGATTTTTATTGCTTTTATACATTGAAATAAGAATTAGAATAAAAAATGTTATTTTTTGTGAATAAAAATTGGGAAAATCAAATAATGAAAATAATTAAAATGGACATGATTTAAAAAGAAAATAAAAGCAAATATTTTTTGTTTATAATCACAATTTTACATCCATGTATGCGTATGTAATCAGAATATATTAAGTAAAATCCATTCGCAAAGGAAAAAAAAAATGGTGGCCAGTGTTATACGTACAGTCTCAATTTTAAATTAAAACCAATAGCGGTTGGTTGGTCTATGTACTAAGTGTACTGGACCAATTAAAATCTCTTGTATGTATTTGTTTATAGTAACGTTTGTCAAATGTATGTTGATTGTGAGGCCCGTGTGAAGCATATGGATGATGTTGCGGACGTTTTCGACTTGATGTGGTATATATTGTATCCAAACCGTGCTATCTGTGCGGAATGTAAAGATGTGCACGTGTGGGCCGATGTTTATACAGCGGCGGCATTTCATACGGACACGTGGGGTTTTTGTACTTAATTCTCTATAGAACGCTTCACCTCCCCTGGTCGGCTTTACGCACAGCTTTATCGGAACGGTTTGAGAAGCACTTCACAGATGGAACGTGGTCGTATGGAATATTGCCGATACCTTTTTTTATAGAAATATTTGCTCTCTGTACGTCGTGACGCTAGGCAACTCGCCTATCTGCACTATTACTGATGCAATTTTTAATAACGATACATTTAATCTAATTAACAATAAACTAGCATTTTCCATTAAGGCGCTAACCACACGCCTGTTTTTAAAATATAATAAATAATTAATAGATATTGAATATTTAGAGAATCGAGTAGGTCTTTGATATTATTAGACCCTGCATCCTTACTAGGAGATTTCCCTTATTCAGAAGCACCTTCAATTAAATATTAAGGAAATAAGTAAATTATATATACGATCTAGTCAGGAGCAGTGCGAGGTTTCTCATACAGCCGGCACTGAAAAACTTCATACTGTAAGATGTAGAGTCGCGGCTACGACGTACAGAGAACATTAGATATAATTGTAACGAGGGCGGCGACTGACTTTTACATCTATACACTCTATTAAATTATTGCATATCCAACTAAAATACAGTGTTTTCTGATGATATAAAGATACTACAGTAATGTATATGTAATGTCAGTCGCCGGCCCATGAATAAATGGTAACATGTGAGCTACGTATAATAGACATAAGAGTCCTGTTCTTCCTTCGTGTAGATTCCACGTGCTACACCTGACCGCGGGTGCACGCGTATATATCGCAACTATACAAGCAATAAGCTGAATGCCTTACACACACTCAACCTCATTACCATATAGGTGTTTCGGTCGCACGAAATAACCATTTTTAATAGATTTACAAGCTAGAGATTATTTCTTAGTGTTGGACCAAAGTTTTCGATGTGCAACTATAGACTGTTTATCACTTACCCACAAATAAGTTTACTGAATTAGTTGTCAATAAAGTAGATTTACGATGCTACAACACTTGGTGGTTGTTGTAGAAAACAAAAATATCAACGGAGGAATGTTAACTAGTAATGAAACTGTACATAGTGGTGTGACAACTCTGCTCCAATACTAAACCTGTATTTTGATTGTGGTTATGTAAGTTAAGAGAAGATCGACTGATATTTTATCGACAATGTTTTTACATTCGACATTATTTTTCTAGCCAAATTATATGATGCATTGCAACGGCGCACGTGTCGTGAGCACTGTTTGTCGCACAATTGTTCTTAGTCATATCATTGTGGGGTGTAGTATGTGAAATCGCTTATGTAGGTAAAGTTACCAAACTCTCATAGTTAGTCGTTTATTTTCCTACGTTTCACGACCCCGTACTTAGTACCTAATAATAATAGTGTAAAAGTAATATAATAGGTATAGATGCATCTGAAACGAATAATAAATTTGAGTAGACTTGATAGGTGGAATTTGTCTATTTTCCGTAGTTTGCTATGTTGGAGTTACTGCGAGCAGGTTATGACGACAATATTGTACCACTGCGAATAGATAGCGCGATTTCTGTCTCTCGTCGCTGATGCGTTAGGATACATACACTTGTGTACTTCATATTTGTTCATTACCGCCTAGTTTACAAAAATAAGCAAAATTACTTCTCTCTAAACCGATCGAACTGTTAGGAGTTGCATATTTATCAACGAAACATCTAAATCGCGTTCTCTAAATATTATTTATAAACAAAAATTTAAAGATATCTATGTAGTTAAACGAAAATGTGAGATATAGGTCTATTATAACCCCATTTTAAATTAGGCAGCAAGTTACAATTAACTTTACTTGTCAAAACCAGCTAGTAAATTTCTCTTGAAATGGTTCATAACGATATTAATAATATATGTATCTATATGATCTATTACGAATTCAGATAATCTAACGTTTATTAAATTTCTAATATTTTCAATTATCATAGAGGCCCAGATGTTAATTGTTATATCTTAAAGACCCCAAAGTAAAATAAATTATATTTTGTATCTACTCCTATTGTATATTAAATGCGCCATTTTGGCGTGTTATAAATTTATCTAGATCTGTATTTATTGACAATAACTTTGTTTTTATACAATATATAGCGTACTTGGAATTGTTCTTATTAACGAAGGTAATAAAATACAATGTTTATAACAACATTTTGTTCGTAATGTTTATTTAAGGTATTAATTTACTATTTCCAATGATATTTTATTGAAAGACTGCACGTACGACGAACTAATTTAGTTAAGTTATTGTAAAGACAGACGATGCGATGACAGCGTATGTATCCGAACGTGAGCTTTATAATGTTATTTATAGTTATGTTCCCACTCGTGGACCGAACGGCTTACTGAACGAGCCTCGTAATTTAAGCACTTATTAGGATTAAGCGAGCTATGTTTTGTTTGCAAAGTGGGTTTTTACACTGTTGGGTCGCTCTAATACTAGCCTTTTACATACATTTGTTGGGCCAAGTGTGTGTCTCGCACTGAGTGGACGCGCCACGCGTACGTCACAGCGTCACACCCATACAGGCCAGTGGGCCCTATATACGCACAAGCTATGTTCACAGTGAGATTGTACTGAAACATTAGTGATAAGTACATTGAAACCCCCTGCTCATTACGTGTTATGTGTATTTATTATGATTGTAATAGTATTTGGAATGTGTATGTATAGTTGAGGACAGGCATTGTGTGCTCGTAACATTGACGCACCATACTCGCCGGTCACGTACCGCTGCAGAGCCCTGGGGAGTTGTGTCCACGCTGTGATGTAGCCGTGTAGTGCGGAAAGAACCAATGTTATATAAGCTAATGAATAAATAGAGGTCTAATTATTTTCTAAGAGACGTAGAGCGTTTAATGAACAATAAGTATGCATTTACTTTGGTGATCGTCACCTCATTTCCCTTTGTTATATCGTCTAGCGTTTAGTGAATAGATGAGAGAAAGAGTAGTTTTGTAATGAATTCTCATTCCCTCATGTGGCAGTATCGTTAGTGAGTAAACGTAGGCACTAATTATAATTAATAATAATAATGTACAATAAAACACCCTCTCTGCCTTAGTGATGCTATTCTTACCCCTAATGCTATGAAGGAAATATCAAGTTATAACGAAATTATAATGTATGTTGTAAATACGAATTCTTATGGCTGACGTGTCATATATCGAGCACTATGGAAAACTTAAATTCCTAACAATGGTCCAAACTTCACTCGCTTTTTTATTTGTACTATACGATTATACAACTTCTATTTAGATAAAGAAATAACGTTTAACTTAGTCTAGGAATACAACTTATGCTTTAATTTTATTTTATAGATGTAAAACATGTATTTGTCGAAATGCTTAATTTTCATAATCAAAGTTTTATGAAAAAGATTGATACCAAATGCAGTATTTTTATTTTATACTCTACATCTTTGTACCCAAATAAAAGCAATAATGTATAAGTGTGCTCAGATCATTTGCATGTCGTCTACATCCCCGCACCGACTCGCACGTGACAAAAGAAAAGACTCCTTTGTGATTCTTTACGTGACCATTGAATCCAGTTCTCGCGTATTTACAAATAGTCGTCTCTTATCGATAAAACAGTAAAAGCAACTTCCTTTAGGAAGGTAAACAAAAATTCTATTTGAATTGAGAGACGCTCGTCTGAAATGTTCTCATATTCTAAAATGTATCGATTGGGGTGTATCGTGTTTGGCTTGTGTTTGCTGCGGTCTGCATTCGCCGTCAAAGTCAAAGTGGTGATGCACTCTGACCAGGAAGATTCTAAAATGGAGGAAGACGAGACGCCGCGCACTGAGGCGTGGGACATCAAGAAAAGGATCGACGTCACTCTCATGCCATTCATCATTAAGAGACACAAACGGCCAGAAGAGAAACAAATTGAGTATGAAGAGGAAAAATCCACCACGGAGAAGCCAAAACAGTTGCACCCAAATGAAATGCTATTCCCCTTGATATACCGCCAGAGTCATATAAACAGCATGTTTAAATTCGGCGAGAACTGGTACACTTGGTCTACGGAGAAACGGTCAGACGGCTCCAAAGCCACTAACTATTACATTTGTTATGATGAACCTAAACGCTGCGACGATATTGGATGGGTAAAGTTATTATCACTTTTTTATACGTAGGGCAGACGGAAAAAAATTGCCTCTTAGCTGATTAAACATATTTAGGTAGTATTACAATAACCTTTTCTTTTCATTCCACTTTAATAAAAACAGAAAATTATACTGCCCTTCAATTTTTTGAATGCAATCAATCAGGTCTGTCAAGAAAAAGATTTATCAAATGTCATTTTAGTAATAAATAAAATTATACAGAACCTTGCATTCGCCATTAGCTTAGCTGAAACATTCCCGATGCCATGGTGCTACTAAATATTTAGTAATGGAGAGCCCAATAACACATTGCGCGATCCGGGAATCAAACCCGGAACTTCTAGAGTACACAACACAGACTGGTGTTGTGAGTCGTAGAATTAAAATTAAATGGGGAACTATTAAAGTTACTCTGAACTATAGATATCGCTCACGCTCACCATATACAAATATTTACAATTTTAATATAAACATTGGTGCATTTATCAGAATAAACAAAAAACTGAGAATTTACTTTCTATTACTGATTTAAAAATAAATGGTTCATTAAAAAAATACAACATATCTGATCATTTTGAAAATAATAGACGATACAGTTATTTCTACTTTGACAACATTATTGCATTTTTAGTTCAACACATCATTAATTACAATATAGCAAAAGTGGAAATTGTATAAACATAATTTTCCACTATAAAATTATAGTTAAATTATTTATTTTTTTTGTCAGCTAACTTAAAGTTATAGTGGCCTCAAGGTTCAGGAGCTTGACCAACTCAAAACGTCATCGGTCAAGTTAGATGTAAATCCATCATTAATTACCACCACCAATAAGGAAGTAAAGCTTCGTGAGGAAACCTGCCTACATATAAACTGAAGGAAATTCATAGGTGTGTAGTCCAACCCCCACTAGGCCAGCTTTGTGGACTACGGCCTGAACTCGCTCAGCTGTAAAGCCTGTGCCCAGCAGTGGGACGACATAAACTTATAGATGACTGGGATAGCTGGTAGAAAATACATGGAGACATTTTATATCACCAGGAACGCACAGACGCGCCACCCAAGTGCGCATTTCAGATAGATTCGCTATTGCCTGACGATCGCGCCTGCGTCAACAGCTTCGGGATAGAGCATCGCTTAGGCGGTGTGTGTGACGGCGCAGAGCAAATGAAGGTAACACAATTACAAATAATTGAAATTAGTAGCGCAAGCAGTTATGTATTCAGTGCTTATTTTAAAATATTTAAAAACAACAATGAAAATATTTTTTATCATTTTCCCAAACATCACAAGTAAATTTGGATTGTAGGATTTGTCAATGCAGATATATTTCTAGCGATCTCGCATTGTTCAAAACAATTGGGTAATTAACACTGTTTGTCGAATTTATCGAAGGGACCAGGCCATAAATCTATTGTCATTACCATGCTATCAAAAACATGAAAAACGAAACAAGTCATTCGATTAGTTGTGTTACTACACAACAGGGTGTATTCAGACCGTGATCGGAATCTCAGGAAGGTAATAGCTACGATGATCACAAACCCATTAGCGATAAAGAAAATTCCGAAAAAAGAAATACGTTTTCCATACAACCATCGGTATTAAATTTTATGTACATATGGTTTGTGTTGAAATCGCCAAAATTTTGTATCTTGTCCGGATTAATCACGGTCTGAATACACTCTGTGTATAAATGTAATTTTTAAATTATTTCAAGTTCCATTTTAATATGATATTAATAATTTATTATTAATAATGTATCATTGTGCTAGAAGTGTAATTAATAAGGTGTGCATGAGTAAGTTTGTCGACGTAACATTGCAGGTTAGTGACATCGTTAGAGCGTGCGGTCCCCGAGTCCGCTCCCTGTGGCGTTTCGTGCGCGTGGGCCGGAGACCCGCCAGTGCGGCCAAACCGGCTGACGTCAACTCACTCATATGTGAAGACGAGGAGGAGTGCTACCTCACCATCGAGTATCGGGTTAGTAATAATAAAAGCAAACGTATGCATCAATCAAAATGTTTATTAATGGCAATAATATAAATAAAATAAACTCAACAGATACATCACGACCGAATAACGTTCTCGCTGCACGAGCCGACGCGCGGCCAGACGTTCAAGAGCGCCCTGAAGAGAGAACTTCTCGCGGAGGAGGAGAACAAGGGGAACTCGGTGACGGAGAGTCACTCGCGCGCCGCGCACCGGAGCAAGAAGGTGGGCAGGGACGAGGAGCCTCGCAACAAGAAGTTCCGAGTGAGGTCCAAGGCCAAGGTGGAGGGCAAGGGCGTGATGAAGGAACGGAACGACTCGGGCTACGCCAACAGAAAGTACAAGAACAAACTCAAGGTGCGGGAAGATGTATCTGAAGACATATCGGAATAAAATAGACACTAGCCGCCGCCTCATGTGTAACACCGAAGTTTTCATCTCGGAAAGCTGGTGACACACATGCGTGCCAATTTATAAAAATGCTACAAACATCGTAGTATCCAACTTTACTTTTCTCTTAAAAGTAAATAGTACATTATCATGATTCTTGTTTTATTTCATTGATCCTTGAACAGAATCATGATAAATGAAACAAAAAACTCAAATAAAAAGAACTATATAATATAAGTTTCACTTAATGGTAAGTTCTTATTTTTTTTTATATTTTTTAACATTCGTTTTGTTTTGCTTAGTGGTAGTGGCCTCTTCGTAAAATTTTTTATAGTTGGCATTTTTATACTGATACGGTTTCACTTCGGTCTCGTCTGTCTTGGGCGTTTTAGTCACGGTATCGTCGGTTTTCGTTTCCTCTACTACTTTCGGAGTTTCTTTTTCTTCCGTCTTCGCTGTCGACATTTTTCTCTTGCGCTGCGCCATTTTCTTGTCGAGGTCCGTTTCTTCAGTGTCGAGAATGTCTGCGTGTGGCAGCTCCGTCTGTTTTTCGCCTTCCTCTTGTTTGAATTGTGACTGAGCTTGCTGCAACTTTACTAGCACTTCTTTTTTTATTAAGTCGTTACCCTTTCCGATAGCAGCAATCTTAGCTTCTTTCTCTTTAAATTCCTTCATTTCTTCCATCTGTAAAAATTAGCGCCATTTGTTTTTATCATTTACTACACTAAAAAGATGTTAAACTACTACATGCATTTGACAATTACCGCTCTTACCTGTGCTAGACATCGGTATTTTCGGTACCGGTCGTACGGTGGAATGAATAGTTTCGCGTCAACGTTCAAGTCGGACACCTGGAAAGATTATCACACTCTCACAATCGATACACATGAGTGACACACAACGTACTGTATAAATCTACATGCAATGTATGGGGGCTACTCACAATAACTGGTAAGACGGTGATGTTGGTGGCGGGCACAAAAGCCGGCACTTCTGGGTGCATGTTGCTGGGCGGGTTGATGTAAGCGGTAACGCTGTTCTGCTTTACGTGGTGATGGTCGCTGAAATATACACAACGGATTTTATTCTTCCCTCTTACTCGCTATTTACTGAAACTCAGATGAAAGTTGGTAGGTATTTCCATAGAAAACATTTGATCCACAATAGCTCAATAAAACAAGAACAAATTTCAAAGTGTAGCACGGATTCTAGTAGATGATAGAATGTGTGACATCGCAGAGCCTATTGATCACGTTGCAAACACATCTACAACTCAGGGAGCTAAGAGACTGGCCACAGTGAGTAATGATATGAGCAAAACAAAATATAAAAAATAATTACCCAAGTTCGGGGAATTGCGACAAATCATGAACGTCGTAAGCGGGTATCGTCTGTTGGGACATGTCTAACATGCTCTGGACGCCTGGCGGCATTTGGTACAGTTGCGGTTCGTTCGGCAACTCGCGACACTGCCATACAAAAGGTACTCTCAGTTACCCACACAACATTATATACTATGCCAGCATACGCTATATTTTATTCATTATTTAATTTTTAAATATGATGCTTTGCGATCATATGAGAGCTGATTATGACTACATACAAACCGATTTACTGAAAGATATTTGTACAATATTAATTATTTAATTAAACACGTCGAATCTGACATTGTGACGGTATTTTTATAGTTACTCTCACTGGACATGTAAAAACCCAAACCGTGCCACTGACATGACAACACAGTAATAAAACCTCAAAACATGTTTCGTCATTAAAGTAGTACTACATTCCCGGTTTGAAAGGTAGGCAACAACACAATATACATCCAATGAGAAGCTCATAATAGGTACGAATGGGTGTTCACTTGTGCGTAAATAAATTCCGAGCAAAAAATGTGAGAAATAAATGTAGATAGCTGGTACTGAATATGGCAACATTCAATGGGTACGGTATGTAACGAAATGACTAGCAAGCGAGGGGTTGTGGGGGAGAGGGGGGGGGGTATGGTATGAAGTGTGTTCTGAACACTCACCGATAATATCATTCTGTGCAAAACGATAAGGTTTTGTTTGATGAAGGGTGGCATGGGATCGCAGCACGCGTTGACGCCCTGCATGTCGCGGGGCAACAGTTCCGCGAGCGTCAACAGCATGTGGTTTGGTAGGAGGTACCTGCAAACAAACATATTACACTGTGTCAAGACCCAAGAAAGTGTTGCTTAAACTCTTACCATGTGTCTATAATGAATACATTTCATACATAGTTTAGGGTAGGCAAGGGTGCAGTTCTACACCCACATTCCGCCAGTTTATGTATCAGTCCCAAGTAGTAGGGGGCGAGCCTATTGACGTTTTTCGGGCTCATTTCCAGATTTCGTGCTGCTACTGGGATATTCGTTGTGGAAAAATCGAATAAATCTGCCCGACCCGGAAATCAAATCCTCTAGATCGCACGGCACATATTAGTACCGCGAGATCACGAGGCAGCCTACATTAATACACTTCGAAATAATAAACACTTATATATGTGTATCAAGGCTGTATATATTTTGACAAGTGCAATGTGGTACGTACGTTGCGCTTTCGTCTAGCTCGCGGGCCTGCGAGTCCCTCCACTTGTACAGCATCTTGAAGGCGGCCATCTGCTGCGTGTTGAACGACTTCTTCGAGCGAATGTACAGCGGCATGTGGCTCATGTCGTGCGTCACTTCCTTGTGATATGTCTGCACGAAAACAATAATATTAAAATGTGTATTTTAACTGTTAGGGTAAAATATTTAATATCCACATCCTTGCTTCTTTTTAGCAGAATTCAAAAAAGGATGAGGTTATCAATTCGTCTGTATCTTTTTTTTTCTAAAATTCAAATAGCAATATATGACACTCCATATCCAGTCCTCATACATACTTTATATATCACTACCAGCCTAATGATATTTATGTAAAATTCCAATACTATTAAGAGCGTATAAACAAATCGCCGCTCGCCGAATTTCAACTCACACCAACGTAAATGCCGGCACACATCGACGTGCGGGGGACGGGCGCTCGCCGTGTATAACACAACAGTGGTCAGTGACCGAGATCCTTAGCGGTAAACTCGAATTTCATAAATGGATAATAAAATGAAAATATCACATATAAAATTGTGATTGTTCTAATCTTTTACATACATTATCTATACTAATATTATAATGAGGTAACGTTATTGAGTTTGTGAATTTGTGACGTTGTAGAAAGTAAATCCTGGATATACTGAACCGATTTTGAATATTCTTTTACCAATCGAAAGCTACGTTCTTTGTGAGTCTCATAGGCTATATATTAGTCCGAAAAAAAGATATTAGTTATTCGCTGTGGCCGGATTTGCGAAGTGAGTCGGAGAAAAATCGGTCAACGAATGGGTTTTCTGCAAACGTAGCCTTACCCATGGGAGATATATAGTTAAGTCCTAGAGAAAAGTTGTAGAGCTTGATAATGCCTACAAAAAAGTCAGCGGTAGCATATGTCTAACTTTTAGGATTTGTTCACTTTAACCTCTTTTATGCTAACCAAATTTGTTATATCATAAAGCATTGTTTGTGAAGGTGTTTTTATAAAGATTCTATTAATCCTTATCCAAATAAATGCGTTATTTAGTATAAGTATTTAATTTAAAAGAAATTTGCCCTTTACATAATTTGATTACAATGAGTATCTAAGAAGATATCGCAGTTTCAAAATAATGATCAAGCGCGCAATTCTTTATGTACAAGGCGACGCGACGGCCGGCACGTTACGGTTTCACGTAATTTTTATCGATTCGTATGATTTTTGGTATGGCCATAAATAGGACTCTGAGGAGTAAAATAGATTTTCTTTCTGAACTCAACCCTGTAGTTTACGCGGACGAAGTCGCAGGCAACAGCTAGTGTTATATAAAATTTAAATTATACAATGAAGTGAGAAATTACCCATAAAATAAAAGTACATTTAATTACGATATGGAAAGTACTGTTATTTATTTTGGTTCTCTCATCAACCCTTATACGTCCCACGGCTAGGCACGGACTTCCTCTACCATCGACAGGACTCAGGCTATAGTCCTTTGATTTTTTCCTTTTATCTATTTCGTTCGTTGCGTCGGCGAATTGTCAAACAAGGCGCGGCGTCAAAGGTGCCGCGGTTTCAAAGGCGCCGCCGCGCATCGCCGGCCGCGGTGGCGTTCGCTTGTTCAATTTTATTAGTTCGTCGCATTGAGCTAATAGTTCAAGAGCTGGCATAAATTTTTGGGTATGTATTGGAAGCAAGTTGAAAACTTGTCATATATATTATATCCCAACACGGAACTGCAGACCTGGCTGGTAAGTAGCGGGGCTAAATTAATCACTAAATTTTAAAAAAAATCTAAAAATAAATTTAATTCAATATATGTTGCAATATATGTATGTATGTTGTAGTTAAATGTTGAAACAAAAAAAAAATTTATTTTGGGGTTGATTTAGCCCCGCTACTCATAGCCAGGTCTGCAGCTCCACATACACATACATAACCTCACGTCTGTATCTATCCTCCATAGGGGTAGGCAGAACTGCATTTCTGCAACCACATTTCGCCAAGTATGTACCAGTCCCATGTAATAGGGGCCGAGCCTATTGCCGTTTTTCGGGCACATTTCCAGACTCCGTAATGCTACTGAAAATTTGCTAATTGCAATAATACTGCCCGGCGCATACTTATACCGCGAGACCACGAGGCAGTCTGCAGTTCCGTGTTGGGATATAATAGGAGAGCTATAACAAGTTTTCAGCTTGCTTCAAATACCAACCCAAAAATGTATGCTAGCTCTCCTACTATAATATTACTACCTACAGAGATAATCAAATGACCAATGACGCAACATGGCGTCCGCGTATTTTGTTTTGTTCTTTGAATCTTTACATGTAAGTTTACTTATTTATTTTCGACGATGACACTAACTTTGAAATGGCCTAGTCAACACTGTCTCCGCTTCCCACGCGGACGCTCAGGGTTCGTATCCCGCTTTTGACTATTTTGTTTTTTATTACTTATTTACTTCTTTTTAAATTAACTATTTTAATAATTAAATAAATTCAATCGAGAAAAACATTGTTAAGTATTAAATTAATTTTAATTTACATTAACTATTATACTTTCTAAATTATAAAGCAGCTAATAATTATGGTATTCATAAATAATATCCACATTTATATCTATCATTAAATATTTAACAAATTTTTCAATTATATATTATATATGAATAACATAAAATATTATTTGGGTTTCACCAAACCGGTTTCGCTCAAGCCTCACCTCCAATATTAGAAACCAATTTTTTTTATATTACACGTAGGTAGTGTATGTTCCCCAAAGTTGAATTTATTGTCGTTACTCTTCTCATTAGAGTATAACCTCTGGGCCAACTTGGCAGTCTATTTGAAGGCTTCACAGAGTTTGTAGCTTTCTGTGACTTACTGTTTCGAAATTATATCAAATTCAAAATAAATTGTTTAAAGAGTTTTTAATAAAAATGTCTGTGAATCAAGATGTTACTAGTGCACAAACAGCTGAAGAACAAGTTCCTGATGATTCTATGTATAGTGAAAGTTCAAAAATGAAATTAACAGTGGCAGTTGAGCATTTTAAAACTTTGCTCCAAAAAATAAATTAACAATGTCACAATGTTCAAGTTCTATTTCCTATGAAGCAATGTTAATGGATGAAGAAATCATTTAATTATTAAAATGGTTAATTTAAAAAGAAAAAAAGTAATAAAAAAAAGAAACATAATATGCGGTATTCGAACCTTGAGTGTCTGCGTGGGAGGCGGACATACAGCTAACTAGGCCATTTCGCCGTTGGTGGCATTGTCGAAATACGCAGTCTAGTCCCAAAGTGAATTTACCACACCGTGCCCTCTCCTTGTAAAATTCGTGTTTACATTTTTATTTTACGTCAATTTCAAATTACAGCTAATGTTATCAAATTTTCCCACCAAGAATGCACTCAACCTTGAGAACGTTAGTGTCAGTTAGAACTTTGAGTAATAACCTTAAAAACATCGATACAAGGACGGAGCCCAGAGCGACACGTCCTCTCTCTGAAAGGCCATGCGGCGGACTGATTTGCTCAAGTCTGCGCGCAGCGTTTTATAGCCCATTTTCTAAAATTTATTAAAAAAGCAATAAGTTTGATTTCTTCAAAATAAAAATTGTACATTTTCAAGTATATGTTCTTCTTTCATAAAAAAATATTGCTCTGTTAAATAAAGTACCATATAAGGTTTAAAAAAAATATTTAGAGACAGTAATTTCTCAATTATTTCGAATGCTTTAGATATTTTATTACTCGAAAACTGGAGCTAAATCTTAAAATGTTCGTAACTAACTTTTTGCTCGGGGATATTGTCTATTTCATAACATTTTATTTTCATTACATATATTATGAATTTAACAAAATTTTGAGCCTCGAAAATGACTCTAAAAGTGAATTTTGACGACCTTAGCTCAGTTATCTTTTTATTTATCAAAATTTACGAAAAAATCTTAAAATGTTCTTAACTAACTTTTTAGATGACAAAATTGCCTACAATAATTGGTAATTTACAAATTTCTACAATGGGTCTTTCATCAACTTTAAGGGGTTCGAAAAGTACTGTTTTTGCCCAAATGACGCTAAATTTGTATATACGCTCTTAATTAACATTCAACAATCTTTGGTTCAGATCAGTCTTTCCATCGAAATGTTGTTTAGGTATATACTGCATCATATTTTTTATGGACCATTGTCTAGTAGAGTGTAGTGTGGTGTATAGTGAGGTGTATACCCACCCTGGCGCATATCTTGCGGCTCTCGTCGAACACGGTGAGCAGCAGGTGCGGCTGCTGGGCGGCGAGCGCGAGCAGGTCCAGCTTCATCATGCGCCACACGTACAGCAGGTAGTGCGTGTCGGAGCGCGCGTACTGCACCAGCACGTCGGGCAGGGGCCGGATGCGCCAGTCCGCCAGCTGGTAACTGCACGCAAATTATATACAGGGTGTATTTAGACCGTGATCGAAAACTGAGGCAGGCAATAGCAATAGTGATTACAAACCCCCTGGCATTAAAGAAAATCTCGACAAAAAATAAAATTTTTGAGGTTTTCCATACAAACCACATACTTTTAACACCGATGGTTGTATGGAAAAGGTCAAAATTTTTATTTTTTGTCGGGATTTTTAATATCGCCACTGGGTTTGTGATCACCCTTGCTATTACCTCCCTCAGTTTTCGATCACGGTCTAAATACACCCTGTATAACGGTACTGAAGGGACTGTGCATTATATGGCGTTACAGAGAGTTGTCGTTAGAGAGAAGATAATCATTGTATGGAAGGCAAGCTAAACCAATCAAAGCCAAGTGACTTCGACGTTTTAGGGAGTTTGTCGTTAAATCGAGTGACGTTATATAGAATTTACATTGTATACATCATCTTCATCATCACCATCATCAACCCATATGCGTCCCACTGCTGGGCCTTACCCTCTTAATGTTAGAGGCCGTAGTCCACCACGCTGGCCTAGTGCGGGTTTGCAGACTACACACCATATAGTTTAGAAAAGTACATGAAAAAGAGCAATAGGCAGCCTATACTAGCCCATCGACTGGATAAATGTGGACACAGCAACACGGCATGTGTTTGTAACATCATAGAGATTCAGAGATTGGATAGAGATCCATCGCATTGTTGGGCAAAGGCCTATAACTGAGTTTAGGCCTCAACCTACCGTGCTGGTCTAGTTCAGGTGGGCGGACAGGTTGGGTTGTTTTTGTATGTAACGAATAAATAAAAGAAACTAAACCAATTGGAAAGTATTTTTTTGTTGGAATGGATCTTTAAAAAAAGATGTTCAACTGCTATTATTAAAATTTTTAAGGGCTCACCGAAAAATCCGAGTACACCTTAAATCTTTACTTAACAAACCCTATTTGACATGATTGAGACTATCCTGTCTCCACAGAAAACAATATCAAACTAAATGATCCACAATTACGGGTAACGCTTCTTGCTTCCATGGAATTACTACCACTAGTAATACATAATAATAAATAATGTTGCCAGGTACTACTCACGTTTTGTCCGTGTCGACGCGACAGTACTTATTCAGTAAATGTCTGAGCGAGTGTCCCGGCAGGCTCAGTACTTTGGCCGCCTGATGCGTGTCGAATAGACCCACTATGTATAAACCGAAGTCACGTTGCAACCACAACACGTCATTCTCGGCGCCGTGGAATACCTAAGGATATTAAATATTTTGTTATCTATGCAAAAAAATCGTGTTTCTACTAAAACTTTTTTTTAATGTACGAGAAATTATGAGTATGATGGGTCTTACAAATCTAGTCGCAGGATTGATTTCTAGTTTTCAAAACAACAATAAATGCAATTTGAGTAAAGTTAAATGGTAACATATTTCTTCGCCACTAGTCTCATTTTAAAAAATCAGATTTTTTACGTACTTTTATTTTCTTAGGATCCGTGAACACTAAATTCAACTTGTGTATGTGTTCTCGTATAGCCAATGTGTCAATGATGAAATCTCCACCCTCATTCGTCGATATTTGTATAAGACAGGTTATGCCTGGAAGAAAAAATACATTGTTTTTTACATGGTAATATTTTAAATAATGTAAATGACAAACAAGAATGGCAATTCTGGCATTTTATCAACATCCTAAAATTCTAATCAAGTTAACTTTAAAATACGTCAATCCAACTTGTCCAACTCCTTTAGGAAGCAGACAAACATTAAACAAATATAATAAGCTTAGTCTATATCTACATCCACCCTAACTCAACAAATCGAACCATCAAAAAAGTATTTGTAAAACTCCGTGCCTTGGTAAGTTCTATAGGAATGATGTTCCACGTCGACTGCGAGTTCCACCACGTCGCACAGATGTTTGACGAGGATGTCCAGGTCGGCCTCAGTTTCCACGAAAGTCAACTTAGTTTGTTCCAGGGGGTAGGGAAACGGCGGCAGTTCCGGGTCCGGGTCTATCAAATGCGACGGTGGCAGGTACAAATCCAACTCCACTTTGTATGGATGCTCGTATCTGAAACGAGAACACGTTAAGGTGACATAAATCTTTCGTATGTATCGGGAATTATGAGAAATAACATTTAGTGGCCGGGAAGAAACGCGGAAACTGTTTCTCTCAAGCAACCCATATTTAATTACAAAACTTATTTGTTATGGAGGTGACTTTGTCGCCACAGTAACTTCATCGCGTATAAATTTCCGCACAAGCAATGTTTGCGTTGTACCTAATGTTAAAATATTAACACAACTCGTCAACAAAATTATAAATTCACTTACAATACATATGTGTGTATATTAATGTCAATGGCCCTCATGAAAAAAACTATGTTAAAATACTGTTTGCAACACACCTCTGCATCATTACAGGTGAAAGAACTCTAGATGTAAGGCTTCATACTTTAGCAATACGTGACAAGTGCGCTTGTTTGTTGGTTTGACGACCTTACATGCGACTGGCAGACGGTTTAACCACCAACTGGGGAATGAACACTCTTACCAAACACTATCACAAGCTCAATATCAACATTACATTTCAAAACAATAAACACTTTAGTAATTCGCTCACCCCACAGCTTCCCCGTCTTCATTGTACAATATATTCAACGCCAAAGGCTTGATGCTGTTCGGTTTGTCAGAAATTTTCGGCACCCATAAGTTTTCTGAATTATCAATGATGTCCTTGAATTTGAGCTGGGGTCGTGGAATGTTTTTAGCTCCAATGAATACTGCGGATCCCATCTAAAATAAAAATTATCAAAACGTAATGTAAACATCTTGCTTCAAGTATATGTTAATATGCTAATATCAACAACAACAAGGTATTACAGCTGGTGTTGTATTGTAATTTAAACGATTAAACTTAAGACGAAATACATCAAACAGTATTTTTGTAAATACAGTATAACCCTTTTAATACGATCATGCTTAATACGATTTCTCGCATAATACGCCGCTTTACGCCAGTCCCTGCAACTTGAGACATATTTTCATACATTTCTTACACGCTTAATACGATTCGTCATCCCGTTTAATACGCCCTCAATTGAAGATCTTATTGAGATTGTCAATAACACACAAAACGATGTAAGTGATAATGATGAAGACGAAGATGAGTCAACTCCGGTTTTGTCAAATGCCCAGGCATTATTATCTATTAATGATTTAAGACGCTATGTTGCTTCTTTGGATGAAAGTGAAGACGCGCTGCAAAAGTTGCATTATGTTGAAAATCTTTTAATTGCTAATGCATCAAAATCTTTCTGTCAAACCAAAATAAGTAATTATTTTAAATAATGTATTGAATGTACATACATTTGTATGTAATTTAAAATAATGAGAACAAAATACATAATAATATGTAGTACGTTCGTTTTATTTTCCCTATCCCGCATAATACGCTTTCTCGCTTAAGACGCGTTTTTGGTGGGGTCCCTGAAAAATCGTTTTAAGCGGGTTATACTGTAGTATGTACCTGTATCTTGGTAACGACAGTTCCGTTGTTCCAGGATCCATTTATAGCCTTGCCGTTGTGGTTGTCTGCTGGATTATTCACTCCGGAGTATGTGTCCAGGTGTATATTGACTTTGTCCAGGAAACTTTCGTTGCCATCCACAATCTTCGCTGCGTTGTATTCGTTATCATTGCTATTAATGCGGAAAATAACAAACAGTGTGTTGTATGAAACAATTCGCAATGCAAGAGTAACATCAATTGTAGCAGTGAACCTAACTAGTACAGCGTGTACCAAGCGATAAGACGGAATGTGCAATATACTGGGATATGGGAATTGGGGAGCTTGCACGTATTAAGTGGAGAACTAACGTTGTGATCGAACTCGCTACACTGTTAGTACATTTGGACAGGTGCGGCGAGTGTGTGACTGGCCTCAAGGCACAACTACGCGGCGCTGCAGCGGTTTCTCTTTCATATCAGTACTTACAGTTTTAATTTGGCTTCTGGTATCTCATTGTTCAGTATTTGGTTTGTTTGTTCGATGACATTTTCGCTTAGCTGGTGAGTGACGACTTTAAAATCGTCAAATGTTTTAAACACATCGTATGAGATTCCGGTCGGCAAACTGTTCGACGATCTTATTGTCTTATTCACCTTCGAATATCCTCCCTGCGGATATATTATATTTATAGCAACCACAATAGAATGATGACCAGCACGTGTTAGGGATAAATGGTTAAGTGGAATGTAATGCATGCACCCAGTTACCAGTGTGACATGTACATGGTCATATATTAGCTTCGACTCCGCACCCGTCAACATACCTACATACATGGTGCACACCCAACGCACCTCGCCCTGTTAGTTACTAACATACAAGCATCATGACAAACTATACTTAACATGTTAAATAAAGAGGTTTTTAGCTAAGAATTGCTGCGACTTTAACATTTATAAATAGATTTTATAGGATTTAGGTTATTATTTAACAATAAACAGATAAAATGTATTAACGTATACAGAATGTTAAATATATTAAATTGAATTATTAATTCTACACAGCCATACCTGTTCGGAATTAATAATAATTACAGTGGTCGACAATTTTTTTTTGCGCATGGATTTTACTTATTATATTCCCATTATATAAGAACACATATATAAAAAATGTGATTATAAATAAAAACATATTTACTTTTAGTTTTTTAGAAATATCATTGTTTGATCGTTTGTTTTTCCATTTTTTACTCTGAAAAGCAAATTCAGAACTATTTTTTGTTCTAATTTTTATTTCTAGGTATATAAACAATACGAACAAATTATATATAACACGTGCGCAAAATTGATGTTAACCGGTGTTATCAGACAATTGAAATAAAATCCAGTAACCACAAGAATGTATCAAATATTGTGTATATTCTAATTTCATTATTTTATTCATTTAGAAAAAATCTACACACATCAAAGACTGAAGAAGTGTACTGAATGATAATGATATTAATTTGCAAACTATAGGTTGAGTTACTAAACTATGGAGCATGGTTCCATCAATGATAAATTATCTTCACAACATAATGCTCTATATTAATTATAGTAAGTAGCATTTACAAAAATATATTTGTAAATTTTATAAATAATGTCCTGTAATGCTGCTACAATACTTTCTAAGGATAAATAGTTGTGATTAAATCACTTTCTGCTCACACCAAAGTCATTTAGGTTTATTTCATGTTATATATAATACCAATATTATTTATTGTATGATAGTATTACATGCAAAAATAAGTGTTGTAAAATTTAACGCAGGCAGGTTTACAATATGTATATAAACAAACACAATACACTATATTAAAATAATATAATTTCAATTAATATAACTAATATAGTATATTTTTTACCAAGTTGGCATATTCTGCAATAACAACTCGCTTTTCCTAATAAACGGGCAGTAGTGACTTACATAAAATTGTTATACTCAAGCCTGCATCTCCGTACGGGCAAGTGGAGATCTCTTCCTCTACACCTACTTTTCTACATTTATTTTTCATTATTTACTACATCAACTATCTGTTACAAGGAAGTGTCTCTTTCCCGACATTGATTTTGCCCAGCCAGTAGTCAAACAAAGCTACTATTAAATAATTTGAAGTTGCACCTGGAATAAAGGTATTTCAAAGTGTTCACGCCAAGAACTCATTCGAAGCAGTTATATAGTACACAGATGATTGATGCAAAATGGGCGCACGGGCGTCTGATTGAATGATGACCCCGGGAGAGCAAATCTTCTGCAGTTAAATGGTTTTAGAATCATGTGCAATTTTGTTCTCGACGTTACCGTTAAATAAATCATATGTAGAACAAACAAGAACAAATATCATCTTAGTTTATAGTTTAACTTTCTAGATCAAGCGACGATTTTTTCAAGATGCAATAATTAAATACAATAAGAAAACGATACATGGCTTCGGCATTGAACATTGACCCATAGAAGATTTTTGGAATAAAGTACAAATGTGTTTTCCCATTTCTATTAACAGACGCTTTAATATAGCGCCACTGTCTTTCCATCTCGAACACCAATTTAGTGAGAACGATCTATTGGAATCTAATTTATTGGCCATTGATTTTAGTTCGAGCACGACAACCATAATATGAAACAATACAAATATGTATAGCATGTGAGAATACCTACGTCATTTTGAAAATTAAAGAGCTACAAACCGTGATGTAGAGCCAATTTGTTTAATTTTACTTATATAATGCATTCTTTCTTTATTGAATATTTATTAAATAAATTCCTTTTATTCAATTTTTTCAATTAAGGACTACAACAAATGAAATAAAAGTTAAGAGATTCTTATGAGTTTTAATAAACCTCTGCCACAGGACCTCATTCAACCAAAGTTCAACTGCTAGTTAAAAAGTAATCAATCACAACAAGAACCTTAAATCACTTTAAATTTGAATGCAGGAGTTTGAAGGACATTTAAGGTATTTTGAAGCTTTGGCACATTATTATATATCACAGATATTCGACACATAGATCTACTAATCTACCCATGCCTAAGGAGTGAGGATATGTATTATACAATTGTAAATTATTGACATTCTTAACAGGCTACAATGCCTTAAGAACCATATGAGCAACTTTCACAATGTAAATTGGCAATTCATATCTATTAAACTTGACAATAGTAACAAACTGCACAATGACAATATAAGGTATCTCAAACTGCATTTTCTGTACAGTAGAACATGATCCACAAACTTATGTATAGGAATAAGTGTGACATGTTGCATATTGACTGACATCAATTGTTGCCTATCCTCAATCTGATTCACAAATATAAAATAAAATATTTTAGCAAAGACTTACTTTCTTTTCTTTTACAAACTTACTATGCATTAAACCTAAGTAGACAAAACCATTAAAAATAATTATTGAACACTAACAATGGTTAGAAATAAGAATATTTATTTAATAATAATAATAAGTAAGTTATGTATGTTGTCTATGTATTTTTTCCATATTTGGAGTATGTATCAGTGTACTATTTTCACATAAGATAGCATCTACAAAGAGCTGCAGGTAAGCCGCAATTTACAACCAGGCATTGGTAATCTACCTTAGCTACCCATTTTTCCAAATATATTAATATATATATTCTCTACATTTGCAGAACAATAAATTGTGTTCCATGCAATAGGATTTTCACAAAGTTTAGCCGAAAATTGTCTATGGTACAGGCATCTCTCTAAGCATTCCATGTATAATATATTCCAAGTAATTAAAATATTAGTATAGTGAAATACTAATAAACATGTTTCGTTTATCTTTCAATTGGCAAAAAGTCACTTAATAATCTTTAAATTAAAAAAAAAACTTTATCAATCAAAACCTAATGTGTGTAATTATTGTATTGTATGAAACTGAATATTAGTATTGAAAATATAATATACAAATATATGAACTAAATATATTAAAGTAGACTTCATTCAGTAGAGATGAGAGCACTGAGATGAAAATTGTCATAAAGAACAGTGTTATAAGGAAGTAATATGGATTATAATTGAGGAATGCTAAAAAGTTTTGGCTACATTAAAAGGATGAATGCTTGCAGAGTTAGGTAAAGTTAGTTGAGGATATCCAAGTTGCACTTATAATGATCTCATAAGTGACTTATTTAAAATGGTAACATAAAAGTCCTTGAAATTAACATGCATGCATGAAAAAAAAGATGTCATTTGGGTAACTAGACTCTGCCTTCTCAACAGGAGACAGGCCTGAGATTTTGTATGTAAATAATTACTAACTATATTTAAATTGTCACTTTAGAATTAATTTAACTTAAAATGAATGAGATGTTATAGTTAATAATCAATATGAAATATATGAAGAATGTTACATGACAAACAGAATTTTATGATATTGAATTAACTGTGAACACAATTTTAATTCAATGGGAAAGTTGTACCAAATAATAGATTAAAAAATTAAGAAACCGGTCTATAAGAACACATCAAATCAAAAACGACTTCACATTTATGTGTATTATTCAGATGCCATACAAATACTGGTTTACACAATTGTTAAGGCATGATATCACATTGCTTAAGGTGCTTTTTGAAATTTTGATAAAGTTGAACAGCTAAAATAAATGGAATCTTTATTTAGTTTTAAACTTCAAAATTTTAAAAATATACAGTACTGTCTTAACTGGGTAAAATTCTCCATTGGTGTATTGGTGTCCACTTTTGTTCTATATTTATGATATCAGAACAGTTAAAAAAAAACTGCAGTTTTTAAGGTTTTGGTGCAATTCAAACAGAAATATATACATATATGGCTTTTAAAACAACGGCAGTTAAAAACATTAGTTTGACTGTAGAATAGTGTTTTTGGGGTAAATATTATTAAGCAAGTTATCCATTGTTTATGCCAAACACAAGCAAACTATACAAGTAATACATTGTGCAGAGTGAAAATGAACAGCACACACCAATATAGTCTCTTTATTTGTTTTCAAAAGTTTCTTTCTTGTGGTTTGATTATAACAATTTGAAACAAGAAATCAGGTACAGTTTGATTGTAAACATATATAATAGAGACCTGGCCAGATATTTCTAATTTACTGATCAGGTATTCTTAATATTCATAAATTATAATTGTATCATAGAATGCTTTTTATGCCCTAGGATCACAGGATTAGGGAAACTACCCTCAGTTCAAGAGTTATTAATGTTGGACCACATCGTGTTAGCACGTTGAGAGACGAAATAGCATCGGCAGACGCCGTTCGGAAGGTGAAGGAAGTACAATGTTACGCACAACTTTATCAAATCAAAGACACTGGGTTGAACAACACATGCTTGAAGTCATCGTTGAGTAATGGGTTTATAGATACCTTGTTTCTCGCTGGATCACGCACCTGTGTAACCGATGTTAAATGAGGATAAAATTCAGGAGCTTCTGGATTGAGCACGGAATTCATTTTAGATGTGAAAAACAAAAATAATGGTAATCGAAAATAAAATAGAACAACAGCCCATTAGGCGTGAGCTGTGAAGAACGAATGATATGAAATTTATATAGACCTCGTATTTTTACAGCTCTCAATACCATCTCAAAACTAATAAGTTTCGGGTTGCCAACTTAAAAAAATAGATATTTAAATTTGTATTCATGAATAATATCATTTTGTAATTCTTTTCATTGTTTTTAAATGTCTAACAACATTATGCCAAGTAAAGATATTTAATTCTTTTCCCAAGGTATATAAACAATAATATAGAATCGACTCTACATTGATATGACTTTAAATGTTAAAATTTGAATATCGTATTGTTGCCCCGTGGTTCATACAATACAAGCATCTCCACCTAGCTCTATCTCAGAACGATGATATTTAATCTTCTTTAAAAAAATTCCTATATTATCGATCTAATATAAATGTTCAAATAATTAGGGCATTGTAGTGTCTACAATTTTATTATAATTTTAAACAATCTTGTTTATCGTTCTCATCTCTCACTTTTCTGTCATTTTAACAACAGGATATAAATTCAACTATCGTTAAATAGCTACAAATTATTATTATGAGAAATCAATTTGTCAGTTCGTTGTTATGGCTTAAATGTAAAAATGATTCAAATGATAGTTTCTACGTAGATAAACAAGACCCTATGTAAATGACATAAGGTACTAATATTTTAGTAGAGCCGGGAGAACCCGGCTAGGCCTGAGAGGCTGTAGGTGTAGAAACACCTAGCCGCTTGTATGTTTTGATTAAATGTCTATAAAAATACTGTTAAGCTTTTTTAAGTTAAAATATTAATTTCTTACACGGCAGTAACACAACAATATTTGTATTGTTAAGAGCTAATAAATAATCGGTCTATATCAGGAATTAAAACGGTTTAGTTCAATTTAGATTTCAATTAATGGCTGTAGCTTTATTGCATCACAATTCAGCAAAATTCACGTAGCAACTAAATTTAAGAAAATTTAAAATTATTGTTAACTAAAAACTAGTGTCAAAATCGAATCTAGACTGATGGTGAGTTATTGGGAACGAGTGAATGAACAAGAAATGATATTGATTTTTTGTCTGTAGCCCATCGTGAAGTTTGTTTTCGTGTTTGCAAGGACATTTTTCAACAGGTTTTAATTAATCCTCGTAATAATTTTATCAAGATGGTCTGACAAATTCATAGTAAGTATTTAAAAACTAGTGATAATTATTAGTTAGAAAGGGTTTGCTGTTACTAAATATGATGGAGTGACTAAGCTCTCCCATCCTTTGGACAAAGAATATCTCCAAATCGATCCTGATCTTAAATTTGGAGGTTTTTACCTATGTATGGCCTTTCGAACGGGTGAGCTGGGGGGTGTAATGGCGCAGGTTCGTTTCTGCGGGAACCTTCTGCGATTGCGCAGTACAGGAGCGACGCGCCACTAGGTAAGCTCGATTTATGATTTGCACGAGTCAGCAAAGGACAGAGAATGTTCTTCATCGAGCGAGACCTAGGCGGGTTGATATTACGCCGTAGACATTTTGTGGGATAGTCGAGGTATCGTCTGGTCACAATTGCGTGTTTATGTATGTGATTTTTTGCAAACCGATAGTGTTAACATCCTTTGTCACATGAATCTCATCGCGGGACAACGTTATTCTTCTTTGACATGACTTTAGAAGATCCATTTTACGTCGTCAAAGAGTAAGTGGTAAAATATTTTGTGTATGTGCATATTAGCTGGGCGGCGTCGCGGATTTTTATATATACTTGTATGTATATGCCTTTGTGATAGGTTTCATGTGTTACAGTTGCATTAATGAAGAAAACATACAATGGCGTTATTGCTGTCTATATATATTACCTACTTATTACATATTTCGATCTTATTAGTAAAATTATTATGAATGGACTTTAAATAGGCATTTAATATTGTTGCATATACAAGGGATGTATCACAATATAACATGTGCATATTGAAATTAACTATCATTAAGTAATTTTTGGATTATTTTCTATTTATACAGTGAGGTGTTCAAAGCATTGAACAAGACCCGTGGTCTTTATCTGCGTTGGCAGGAGATTTCAAAAGCGCCATTCATCCCTAGCAGTCCCGAAGTAGAGTGGACTTCGACTGAATTAAGAAACGCACTTCGTAGTATTGAGTGGGATTTAGAAGACTTGGAAGATACAATAAATATCCTTTTTTATTAATAAAGGCTACTTTAAAACCTTAGTTAATTTCTGCTTATTTTGTATTATTTGGCCTTTTTAAAATATTTTTTTCATTCCATATACACTGTTATATGTATGCATTTCATGATATTTGTCCTGGTACAATCTTTGTTTTCCATAAATAGCAATCACCTTAATATTGTTTTAGCATTCAGAAAAAAAGGAATACTAGAATCATATGTATTTAGGAACCTACCTAGCCTCATCAAACTTTTTGAAATTTTTCCTGTGATCTTTTCTTAAAACAAAGATTAAATGGAAAAATAAATAAAATTTACGAATTATGATAACACATGATTTGAATAATATCATTGTTATTAACATTTTTTAACATATAAACAACAAAAAAGAACATATTCAGCTCAAAATTCTGCCTGTCAAAGGTAGAATTTCACTAGCTGCATATCAATATAAATGCAATGAACATTGAACATTCAGCCAGCCACATACTTAATGGAATCCAAAAGTATATGGTATTTTATTAGCGATCTAGTAGCACAAATAATGATGATCAGGACATTTTTTCTCTCCTATGGTCCTCTGCTGAGCATGGCGGTGACTATTATTCAAAACGTAGTCCACCAAGCACACAGCAAGTTAGTTGACAGCATATACACAAGAAACCCTGTGTGGAGTCACCTCTGATATAAATTGGCTATGGTCAATTTGTTGATCACGCACATAAGTAAAGAGACTTGAATTCAAGTATTTATATTTTTACAGATTGTGACAGTGCCTAATTGTTGTTGTTTTCTTTATATCCTACATCAAACTTTTCCTTGAATGTCAACATTTCAACTTGTTTAGACGGTGTTAAATCGCAATTGTAATAATTTTCTTAATAAACTATATAAGCATTGTAGAGAAGAACTCATCAAAATTTAAAATCGACAATAAAGAAATCTCTGAGAGAAGAACTTTCATTGCGGCAACAAAACAAGAAGTCATGGTTTGTATATTCTTAAAAATATTTTTGTATTTGTATTAAGTGAACAACAGCGTCTGTACTAAGCATATTTTTTGTTTTGTATCGCCTAGTTTTATTACCTATTACTTATATCTTACTATTATTTTAATAGGTCATGAAGAGCAAAATGAGTTTAAATCGCAACCGCGACAATGATGGTACAGCTCGGGAGCCCTTGCTTGGAGAGGATAGTCCAATGAACTTCTCCAATAATTGGACATCAACACCCAAGTACACTAAGTACTCAAAACTGGCCAATCAGACCGATAGCCCCAGCCGCTTTGATGCCTATGACAGCGACATAATGTCCATGCAGGACAAGATGCTCGCTGGCCAAAACGACCAGTTACAAGTCATTAGTGATTCTGTTGGGTCACTGAAGACAGTTTCCAAGCAGATTGGAATTGAGCTTGATGAGCAGGCCGTGTGAGTCTGATGCAATGTTGTTTGTTATCTAGTTACATGTACTCAAATACTTAGGTTTCCCATGCAGCTGAAAAATAACTTTTGAAGTGAATGTAAAATAACGGTGATACCACATTTTCCGATTCTCAAGAGAAACAAGATGTATAAAGAGTTGACTATAAAATTAGCATGAATACTGTCTTACCCATATACATTTTCTTTATTACAAAACGCACCTACGAGTACGCCGACATTGTTGCATTGTTTCAT
Source organism: Cephonodes hylas (assembly GCA_030295005.1). NCBI lineage: Eukaryota > Metazoa > Arthropoda > Insecta > Lepidoptera > Sphingidae > Cephonodes > Cephonodes hylas. The sequence goes on along the minus strand of AP025360.1, from coordinate 7,042,519 downwards.
ATTTATATTTGCTAATTTATATATTTCTCTTTATTTTAGAATGCTGGATGACTTAAATACCGAGCTTGAAAATGCTGATTCTAAATTAGATTCTACTATTAAGAAAGTTGCCAAAGTCCTGCATATGAATAATGGTAAGTGTTATATAAGCGTCAATTATTATTATTCATTGATTTGTTAAAAAGGTCATGAAAAATAAGATAAAAAACTATAGACTGAGTTGTCTTGAAAGGTGAAGGTTTAAGGTATTTACACAGTATTAAAGGTAACAGTAAAAATAACTGCTGTACTGCAGTTGATATAATGTAATTTAAACCATGTCACTTGTGGTTTGTGGTTATTTGAAATAGTATATTCCTTTTGCAGCAAAATGATAGAGGAACACAACCAGTATCAGTAGTATTAGTTGAAATTATCTTTGTTTGTATAGATTTTTAAGTAAATAGATAATGAATATTAGAGTTTTAAAACATATTTCTTGTTGATGTTGTGATAACGTTATTAGAGATAAGTGGAACTAATTTAAGTATGATAGATTTTACAAAGAGTATAATAGGCATTTTATGTATTGTAGTTTACTTCTACATAGTTTAACTGCTCTATGGTTTTGGGGTACAATCATATAATTTTGTCTATAAATCCTGGTTCAGACAATTATTGGGTTTCAAAATTCAATCAATGCATACATACAATTTATGGACTTTGTGGTTGATGGTTCAGGGTAAAAAGAGGAATTATGGATTTTCACCATTTATTTTGAAAAAAGCAAAAGCAGACTTCATTTTTACATACAAAGCAGTGGACATCCAATGATCCCTACTTTTGGATACAAATAGATTGCCATATTCATGTTAAAATAGAATATGAAAAGAAGTTGCAGTTATTCACTCACTAAGGTTCTAAATGAAGTTATTTTTTTCCTAAGCAGCATAAATGAAGCTAATTTAATTAAAATCAATTTTATGTTAGTATAATAAGGACTTACTGAAAAAAATTCTTAGATAGCAACCCAGGAAACTAACTAAGATTGCTGTCATGTAAGACTAGGGTTTCTCCAGGTGAAAACTGTGTTATTTACGAAATTCGCATATCTCTTAAAGTAAATAGGTATAAAGATGTTTGTGTGTTGTTTTCAGATCGGCGCCAATGGCTCGCTATTGCAGTTCTGGTCGCCCTGGTGTTCGCAATATTTATATTGTTCATAGTTCTCTGAAGTTTCCATGAAGATATTCCTAATGTAGGCATATCTTCATATTTGATGGTAATGATCATGTATCTCATCGCATACTTCACATTCATGTACTTCTTCTTCATGTGGTAAATTGTGCGATATGTGGACCTCCATTTTCAAGTGATTACTAGTGTGTAGCTTAGCTGTTCAGTTCTCGCCGGTTCATGGATTCTCAACGTAATGGAAAATTATTTTTGTAAATTAAAGCATTGTAAAGTGCATTGTTAGCTTTTATTAAAAATATGCCATTGTTCTGTATATTTTGTTGCGTTTTTTAGACTTTTAAAAGTTTATGTTGTATGTGCAATTGTTTTTATAGTTAATTCATGTTTTAAGTCTAGATGTAATATATTTATTATTTACTGAGTTGGTTGTAGTTAAATATGATTTTAATGAATTGTGTCCTGTCTCAAACACATTTTATTAAGTTAAATGATATCACTTATATATCTGTTGAGAATATGCCGTAACATAAAAGCTTTGTTGTCAAAATAATTCATTTATTACCATTATAACCATTTACATATACATATTATATCCTATATGATGTAGCTGATTTTAATGATATCCATAAAGTACTTTAATATAAAATGGTCAATGCGTGTGATATGGTAAAGTCAAGTTATTACTTTGATGATGGTTCCCAACATAACTGTATTTTATAGGTTACCAAGATTTTGAAATGTGGTTAAGTGTGAATTGCCAAATGTAAGAAGGTATAGCTTCATTTGTAAATACATGAAGTGGTGTGTAACTGGTGTGTGATACGCAAACGACGCCCACATTTTATATAAAAACTTATATTTATGCGCTTAAGTTGCGTAATTGACCTTAAATCTAGAAATAGCCTTAAGGCATTAAACGATGCGCAATGAAGCGTTTTAAAAGCAACATGTAAATCATTAAATCAATATTTAAACACAAATTGGGCGTTAAATGAGAATAAGATTGTAAAATCCTGCTACTTGGTTTTATGAAGTAATACCCTTACAGCTTTCCTTTATATGTATTAATAAACATCGTAGTATATATATACTGTATAATATTTGTCACATGGCGGACTTATTTACAACAGTGGTAAAAAATAAGTAAAAGTTATCTTCGAATGCCAATGAAGTTATTATGCTTAGCTTAGAGCGATACCAACAATATGCTGTTTGTAATATGTTGATCCCACGGGCCACGTTTCAAAGCAGTATCATTATTGTAAATAGGTGATGACAGGGATTTCGCACCCCTTAGTTGGATAAACCTGTTTGAAACTGGGACTTTGATCTTTATAGTTGTCGTGGTCCCAGGGGTACTCATAGTGTATTTCATGTAATCCCAATATTTATTTAATAAACTATGGATCAAGGAGACGAACGGGGTCGCATCACATATTTAAATTGTTGAGATCAGCAACTTTGTCTTAAATACAGAATATAGTGACTCGTGGTTATCAGAAACTTAGACTTTACTTATGTAGACTACCTATTTGTCTCTCGTTTTCTTAAAATGGTGTCTAGCCAACTACGCCACGGTAAAGTTATACATAGTTTCACATCTCTTCGACAAAGTTGCTGACAACAATTTCCAAATATTAAGAACATTTTAGAGTGTAAGCATGGATACCATAGATTTAGATGGATCATACATAGCCAAAGATGGTAATAGGCGTAGTTATATACTTATGGCCTTACTTATAAATATTAGTTAATTTAAGTACTATTTAAAAATGTTTTGTTTCCTTTCCTCCTATATCCTAGGTAGGAGCAGGACAAAGCATGATTAATTTGCTAATAGTTACATTAACTAATGTTTATATAAAAGGCCCTTAATGTTTAAGCATTTTATCATTCAATGTAAGTATATTTATTTGAGCCAATGAAAGAATGAAACTGTATGTTACAATTCTTCTTCACTTCTTACCATTGCAGGGGTCGAAACTAGTTAGGTAGGCAGTCTGGTTTTATATATTGTGTTGTCATAGATAGATTTTTTAACGTCTGATTTGTCAAACTTTAAGTTCATAAGAAAGGGACGTTAAGTCATGATGATTACCTTATTTAAGGTTAATTTAATTTAACTAAAGTAGTTAATAGTTGCTTTGTTTACAAACATTTTGATGCACAAAATCTCAAACAAAACCAAAAAAATATTTTTCTGCAAGTGAAAAGGGTAATGCCTACCTACCGATATTTACTTTTACTTTATTGGCCACCAAAATGGCATAAAAATTGTTGAAAGAGAATGTCATGTTTTCTGAGTCGGTAAAATCTGGCTTCTTGGACTGTAAACTTGTTACGATCCCTGCTGTTATAACTAAAACTTATTATCTAAAGAGAATTATTTTTAATATGGACACTTGTACCTTATTTATTTTCTTAATATGTAAGCGAATGGCTGCTTCCTGTAGGCGTACTTTTTATTAATATTTGACGTAAATCTAAAATAATCAATTATTTTGTACTCGCATTGTACTTAATTTATTTTAATGTAATGAAATTCCTGTGAACTAATTAGATGTTTCATTCGAAATATATCTTTAGTAATAACTCTGTTTTTTTTTTCCTATAAATGAAACATTATTTAGCATAATTTTAGCATTGTTTGTTTTCTTTGACAAAGTTAGCAATGTCAAACCTACCCCTCGTCACTTAATGACGCTACCCGAATTAACCCAGAACAATAGGAAGAAGGAAATCATGGGTTATCAAACTATTCTAGTTTCTTGGTGGGAGAAATGAATTAGCTGAACTTTGGTTTCTATCCGGGATGGTATTTCCCACAACTCTGAAACTTTGCAAGGCAGCACACAAGACAGGAGAGGGTGGGATAACATAAAAAAACTCTTTAGAAGATTCTCCATAACACAGACGGTAGAACTACACAACTGCTAAGGCTCCAATTAGTTACTAACGTATTCATTGTTCACAATTCGGTTTCGACTGAAGCAATATGTTTGATAAACTGGTAAACGATTTTTCTTCCTGTAAAGTGAGGACTAAAAAAAAGGTTTCCAATGATGTCTTTACCTCAACAACTTTTACAGTAAATATTTTTATTCAGATTTGCCTAAATGGTTTATTATACAAATTAAGCATTTATGTACCTAAGTATTACAAATACTTTATATGTCGGTCACGATAATATAGCTGAAAGTTTAATCTTCGTCTGATGACGAGGACGCGCTGTCCAACTTGGCGTATAGCTCGGGCACATAATCATATTTTTCTTCGCTAGGATCTTCATAGAAAGATAATTTCAGTGTACTCCAATCCATAGGAGACTCCGCAGTGAAGAGACTTTTAAATATGAAAAATAGGAATGAATATTTTAAATCGGTTACGCTTGTAGGTTTAATTTTTGTTCATATAGGTAGGTATTGTTCGAAATATAGTACCTACACGTTGTTATCGAGAAACACCGGATGATAGGTATTCAATGTCTGAGCATTGAATCGAGGAAGTCAAAATCTATGCTATGTTATAAACTTGAGCCAGTGAAAATCTGAGTAAGCGATGTTAAAAGAGGAGTTTACTGATTATTGAGGGTGGTCCGGGTAACCTTACATTCTTATTTGTTAATAGTTGGGAATGCCCGTGCCTTTAGCGTGATCATTTAACAAGTTGGTATTATTACGAATGTAAGTATAATTGTTTGTAAACATAACGTGTTTATGCTGAATTATGCCTTGATCTAGTTTCTCTTAGTTCATTACGTTTTTGCATCCGCGAATATTGTATGCAGTAGGATACGTTAATGTACCTAATGAAATATTATGCAGCATATATTAAGATGCTAATATCAAAAACAATTTGTTCTCGATGTTATTCTAAGGAACGACCGTTGTAGCATTGCAAAATGTTTATCGATAGAATAGATAACTGCTTAAATTCAATATTCAACTGCAGTGGCCGATGTTTAACTCGAGGACGCATGATATCGGTTAGTTATAACATTGCTAGAGATCTGAGCTATATTTTATTATTGGCTCTTTTTTCGTGAAAGCAACCGAACATGGCAGAAGGCTAAGAGAACCGAGAAAAATTCAACTGGGACGTTTTGATGTTGAACGTTGCAGTAGTATCCCTATGCTCATGGGGTATATATGGGGATTATATGCTCATATAGATAGACAGATTATTTTATTATTGTTATTCTCGAAGGACATATGCCAGCCGAGATGACAGTGCAGTGCGTCCAAATACAGTAAAACTTGGTTAAGTGGGACCTGGATAAGTGAGAAACCTCCATAACTGGAACTCATGCTGAGGTCCCAACACTTTGGCACTGAATTACCTCTGTTAGTGGGACGAGGTAAGCCTCTATATCTGGGATTTGTTCTTTCGATTTATCATCATAGTTACCTCTATAACTGAGACTGCGAGAAAATTTATTTACGCATAAACCTCTGTAACTGAGATAACATTGTTTCTTTACTCATTCTTATTCTATCCACAAATTCCACACGTAATTCCAAGTACGTAAGTACAAATTTTGAGCTTCAATTACCTTCAGTTTTAGTTTCGCTTTACTATCATACAGATGTTTATTTGAAAAATGCCAAAACGAAAGCTACAATCGTTATCATTACGTGAAAAACTGAAGTTAATATCCGTTCATGAAAGTGGGAAGACACGCGAAGAAGTTTGTGCCGAATTTAATGTGCCAAAATCGACTCTTTGTAGAATAATTCAGAGTAAACATAAAATTGAATCACAATGTGCTTAAGGACAAGGGAAACTAAAACGTGCACGTTTATCAGAACCCTCTGTAAATGAGACAGATATTTATTTATACCTGTATATCTGAGACACTGGGTAAGTGGAATACCTCTATAAGTGAAACGACATTGCAGGTCCCTTGATGTCTCACTTAACCAGGTTTCACTGTATTGGTAATTACTTTTTAATTTCTGGTTGTCTTAGAGAAACCTACGTGGGTACTTTTAGGCATTAATTATATCGCTTACATTGAGATATGACAATAATACCCGCTGCGATTAAAACATTTCAACCTAGATTTTTTTCTTCGAAGGTATCGCGAAAATAAAAAAAAGCTGTAAATAAACAGCTAACATAGCTGTTTATTTACAGCTTTTTTTAAAAAAGCTGTAAATAAACAGCTATGTTGTAAGTAACCTGTTGATTTTCTATTGGGACTTATATTGCGTAATAATTTTAATTTTGACCTAAAATTCGGAATGGGTGGAAATGATACTGCATATTCTGTTTAAATGTAGTTTTTGGCTTTACATACCTGCTCACGCATGTCATGAAACCACGAAGATGTATGCCATAGAGTAAATGGAAGAGGTTGCTATATCCAGTGCAGTTAGTCCATTGTGCGTCAGGTGCCATGAGCATAGCAACCATTCGGCCGCGGCATATTAACGGGGCCCCGTACATACCCTAAACACAAAACAAACATTTAATGCAAACGGTCATTTATAGTCCAGTTACAGTTCTTTTCCCTCATATTTGGATGTAGATAATCGGATGAAGCTTTATCGAAGATATCGACGAACATAAAACAAAAGTTTTATATAGCTTCTGATAAATCAGCAATTGGTTTACATAATTGAAAGATATTAAAGAAATGGTAGAAAAATAGGTATAATTAACAATTAACACCCTTATCGAATCAAACGTAGTCCCGAAAGTGTGTTATGGTTGCATTCCCGTTGAAGTGCCTCATGAATGTTATATTATAAAGTACCTACATCAAGTTTAAGTAAAGCAAAGGAAGTTAAACCAAAAAAGCTTTCATTGACATTAAATTGTTCGAAAATGATATACCACCACGAAACTCTGGGTTTGCAATTAGAACATTATCGATCGTAAGTAATTTAGTTCAAGTACCTCTCAACATTTATGTGAATATTTCGTTTGATTAAATATCATGTTGCGTGCACAATAACTAAGTAAATCATTATTCAAACACAATCAATGTGGAACATTGTTGCCTTGATCAGGCCCAAAGAACATTTTTATAATGTGGACTTAAAGTCTTTTTTTAGCTAAACTTAACTGTCATGCACTGGTAAAAATGTCACCCAATGGTCACAATGGGCATTATTATTTTATTGCTATGAAAATAAAAAAAAAAGTATCCAAAATCTTAAGAACACTTAAAACTATCATGCGTGTGAATAAGTAAGGCGTAATAAGTAATATAGTGAGGGTCCAAGGCGGGTCAGTGCGTATTCACTGAAAGTTTCCGCGAGAGGGGCGATGGCCGCGTCAATGTCCAAATCAAGCTAGTGTAGTGGGACTGCGCTTGCTACATCTTCTTCACAGTTGAGACTGGTTTGATGATGGAGGTGCACTTAGAGGCTGTAGTATAATTGTGGGAAGGCGATAGTGCGTTACAGTCGGTATGCCGGCGCAGGAGAATCTATACTGGGAATCCAGTACGGTATTAACATTTACGCAGGCGTCGCAAACTGATGCAAGCTTCTTTAGCACCACCGTCGGCATAACATTTGGGCCACTAGTTTACATACAGTGAGAGACTATATTATGCCATACATTACAATGCCAGATACGAATATCATACCTTTTTTCTGGGTTGGCATTTAGTAGAAGAAAGCTGATTGTGCTTTCATATTCAAAGCAGCAGGCTTCGTGTCGCTACTTAAAACCATACCATTTTCATTTAAGATTCATATTAGTCACACTTTTTCCAGGGGGAATATTTTTTTGTATTGAAAGAAATCGGTGCAGTTTGAAATTAAAAAGTGGGACGTTAATTTCAAATGGGATTTCCTAAAATAATTCAAAGTGGCGCGTTCTAGCGCAATCCTCGAACACAAATCCAATGAAACTAGGTAGACAGTAACTTCGACTCGGATGGCAGTCTCGGTTGGCCTTTATTTATATCTCCAGACTATTCAGCGCTCTAATATTTTATTCAGACTCAGTGCGGTCATTATCCGCGATATGTTGCTCCTATAGTCGCTTCCGTGCTATAGTGCGCATCCACTCTCGATACGATACTGTCATATGTTTATACTATTGTAGAGATAACTTACGTGACACGGCTGAGCTGTTCTATCAGGCTGTAACATAAAAAATGTTATAAATAAAAATGTTATCAAAACAGCAAATTGGATATTTACGTTCTATGACCTATACTTAATTGATAAGGATGACCTATTTGACGTACAAATTTATTGTACCTAAATATAAAGCGTACAGAACTTTGCGTTTAAATACAACTCTGCTCAATTGTTTCTGGATTTTTACGAGTGCCATTGGTCGTGTGCTACGTAGTTTTTATTTAATAATTGTAATAAATAAAATTGACATTATAATCTGCACGTAAACATTGTATGCATGTTTATGTATACACATATTATAAACATTATAATATGTAATATTTTATAATAATAAGATAGTATTTTGTTTTTCGGAAGTATTTGAATACACTGCATTGAGAAAAAAATAATATATAGCCCTAGCTTCTTTATGCCAAGCTAGTGAATGGTGCTAAAACAGTAACCATGGTCTGTTATAACGCGTTTGTAGGTTGTTCTTAGAGCCATCCATAAAAATACGTCACACGAAAATCGTAAATTTTTGACCCCCACCCCCCTTGTCCTTGTCACAACTCGTCACATTTGTACGACTCCCCCCCAATTGTGACGTCACATATTTTGTAATTTTACATCTCTAAATTATTGAAAAGTTTTATTCAATTCCGAATTAGTTTTATTTTCATAGACACTCAGGTCGTCGGCACTTGGCACGTAACTCTATTAGAGCGAGTGGCCGACTAAACAATTTGAATGTTATGTTTATGTAAGAAAAGTTGCAGTTTTCTGAATTTTTCGTTGACAATGCAAAGTTCGTATATTAACAAGAATATTTTAAAATGTGACGTCACAACATTTAGGTGCCTCCCACCCCCTTGTCAGACAATGTTACACTCAGTCGACCTGGTCGAGAGGTCGAGTCTGGGCTGCACTGCATTTGCTATTAGGTATGGTATACTATTATAATGAATCATGTCCAACTTTTTGTAAATATACACTTACATCTCGGACGCAGATACAAGCGGAGGCGTCGTGGAGGCCAAGGAATCCTAAATTAGTGAGTGATTTCTGGAATTTCATACTCAACGCTTCACACCACATCTTTTTCTTTACTATATTCAAAAACTGTACTCTTAAATTCCGTTGTAGAAGGAATTTGTGCACAGGAAAGATTGTGTCCTAGAAATAATGAGTATTTTAAAACAAATGCGCACTAAATATTAAAGGCGGTTTGAACAGACTTCCTAGTTGTTTAAGTTTAGACAGGGGAATATTCTGATTCTTTTTAAGTATTTTAAATAAATACACCCAACAGTCACACACCTAGTCCTGACCCCACACTAAGATACGGGTTTTGTGTCGTGGGTCAGAAACTGCGAGAGACTTTTCGGTATCACAAATACCCAGACTCGAAACAAATATTTGTGGATCACACAAACATTTGTCTCGGTGCGGGGATTGAACCCGCGGCCGCTCGTTTCGCAAGCTGGTGTCTAGCCAATTGCGCCACGGGGTTGTCATTATATAAATCTTATTTTATAAATCTCATGTTACTCTATTTGTTTTACATGAGCTGATATGTTATTTTTAATATACGGTAGTACCTATACGTTTTACCTTCATTTTTGTACCTACAAAGTAATAATAAAGTATTGTGGCGTTGGTATATAAATCTGGTGTCTCTCATAGGCACGTTGAGCATGCCCATAACCCTATCAGACATCGTGCTCTCACAGTTCTATGAACAACTCCATATATAAACGCACTGTATCATAAGCAAATTTATACGCCGACTCATACTTGGGGGATTTCTGGCAGACCACGGCTTTATTAATGCTGGATCCGCACCTGCACAGTCGACGTCATAATGATGTTATGATTTATTTTAAAGTTAAAGTAATAACACGGCCAACAATGTAGTTAGAATAACAGTGCATTGGTTTATATTAGGAAGAATGTTTTGTGGGCACGTTATCGTTCAAAGGCAGTCTATGATAGTAACAGATAAAAATTTGGAACAAAATACACGTATGAAATTATATTTTTATCAGACTCTACACCAGTTAGTATTCAAACCAATATTGCATTTGATCGTCTTATCCATTCAACTGCTCTTTACAAAATAGAAAGAAACCAAAGCAACATGTGCAAGGCAAATGTTGAAACATGTGCATTGTGAGTTATCGTTGCCACACATTTTTTTATTACCTTTTTTACTTTTAACAAAATTAAACATTCGTTTTGTGCTTTATGAATTTGAATATGACATTATAAGTTCGCTTACTGTGAATTCTGACTCCGCATTAGTAGACAGATAGACATATTTATAAATACTTTTTATTGATACCAATTAAAATATATATAATTTATTTTTTGCTCATTTACCTACTGTGTTTGTTTCTATGTACGACGTATGTATATAAAATTGTACATAAAAAGTCATCGGTTAATTATTTATTGTTTTAAATCAGTTGGAATTGGTTTGCATAAATTAAAAAGAATACTGAAAGGATGAATGGAATAGTTCAGTCAAATTATGAACAAGTTGTATCTCTGCAATTGCTGGACGAAAAAAGGAATCGGCTGCTCGTGTAAAATATTTCAAAAGCGAACGCGTCCCAATTGTACGTTGAAAATGGCTGGAACGCTATAAAGTCGATTGTCTGTTTTGCAACAAACGCTTTGAGCGCGCCTCTGCTCGGTAATGTAGTGTGTATAATTACTGTGGATTTACCCCTTTGTAAAAGAAGTGCCAGCCGGCTGTCACACATTCCTCTTGCAGAGATAATACTTCTTCCCCTTTGTAATCTATGTCGATGGGACGCAGGGGTATCTCGGCCATAGCATCAGGCACTTTTTGCTTCAACAAAAGTATAGCCGGAGATTTCTGTATTAGATATCTATGGCTCGCCGTAACATTTTTGACTGAAAAGAAATATTTTCTTATAATTAAAAAAAATTTGCTAAACTGAATTAATTTCCGAACTTGAACCTCAAATAGACGCTACGTCTGCATGATTTTAACAATGTTTTCTATTGCTATGTTGAATGATCTTCGACAGCAGAGGTACATAGGCAAATCATAAAATAATGTCTTCAGTTAAGAAGAAAAGAAGGCATAATTATTTCTCTGTTCCTATTGACTGTAGCATTATGATATAGGCTACATATCTAACTTTTCGTCCATATTCAATACAAAATGGACATTTATCCAAACAACTTCGTTCAACTAACCAAACTGACTCTACAGTTTTATTAAAATTATAATATTATAAAGTTGAAAAGTTTGTTTGTATGTTTGGTAGTACGCGCCATTCTGTGGAGCTACTGGTTCGAATATTTTTATGTTGAATAAACAAATTTTGTTGAATGTCGGAGCATCAATAAAAAATTTCGCAAAAAAGGTAGAATATGTTCACATTGAAGTCTGAAGTTGCGCTTACGGAGTTGCTGGTAATTATGTGTATTATAAGCACAACATAGGAGGTTCTATTCTTTGTTCTGCAATCATCGTCATATTCATAAACTCAGCTTTTTGCTGCTGCGTACAGACCGCCTGAAGAGTTATCCAGCCTTAACGAGGGGAATGCTTCATGCATTTATAATATCTACTTTTATATTCCTTGCACATTATAATCGCGAACGCTTGTTTGATGGTTGATGAACTAAAGCTCTGGAACGATTTTAATGCTTTTTGGTACATAGTTGATCTTATCCTGGACTTTCAGGTCACGGACCTGAAGATAAGTATTTTTGTTCACCGTCGTATAAGTCGGTTCCGTTCTTCATTAAGGAAACCGATGTAATTATCTATACAAATTGATTTAATAATACGGGTATCGCGCAGCTCGATTGGGTAGTTCTATGCGTTAATCACTACACATTATTTTTTTATAATCAAGGTTAAAAATATATTATAAGAAACAGACTAGTGCTATTTATTCTCGCGACAGAAGTGTGTGTCGTGCAGTCTATATGTCCCGGGATTGATTCTAGGGTCAGCAAAAAATATTAGGTCTGTGAATTGGGAAATTCTTAGTAGGATCATAGAGTCTGGGAAATATTTTCGGAAAAAGAAATTGGTTTGCCTCCTATTACGTGACATTTAAATGCAATTTAAAAATTACTCCTTTTGTAATTTTATGACAACAGTCGACGCGGGACGACATCATTACATGATAACTTAAAAATGTGTTATCATTCTATTTATCAAATTCCTGAATGCGTGAATACTAGTGTAAACCTGCTGCGTGGCCGTAAACTTCTATTATACTTGCGAACTGTCAACCTTTAAATGAACATTAATATCGGCAAAGCTCAAACGTATGGATGCCTGTCCCTATGCGATAAAAAACCTAGCATTTAAAGGTTTCGCATAATGTGCGAAATAACTATAAGCATTTTTCATGTAGTGCAAACTGATTCTATATTTCTTTGGTTCATTAACAGGTAATACTTACATTTGGGAATAAGTATTTTAGTGACTTGTACTCGAATGCCTCTCCTGGGATGGCGGTAAGTTATAGAGGCAATCACGTTGATAGGTCTCTTGTCTTGATACGGTAGTGCAGGGTTTGTGACACAAATAGCAGCCGTAATCACCGCTGTACGTGACACTAGAGTGCCCACACACAGACCCCGGTATCGAGACGTAAAATATACCTGTTCAACAATACGCTCTTCAGAACAGAAAGTCGACTCTGCTCGATAGTGTATTTACTCTTTGCTCGTCTTCGAAAAGTTAATTCAAGTTTAGGCTTTAGTCCGATAACTTTACTAAAAATTACTCGTTGCTTTCGGTAATTTTGATTCGGATTGGTATATTTAAATTTTGCACTCAATATTATTCTATTTGATTTTTTGAAAGCAAACACGAAGTTAAGGTTAAAAAATGTTTTAGTCAGTACGACACCATAAAATACTTACGATGAATGGCAATGACCCAACTCTCGGTTGGAATGGCTCTCTGGCGCTGCATTTTAAGCCAATTGCTAAAACTAATAAACATATTTTATAATATTTCCTCCGTTATTAGATGAATCATGAAAGGTACCTATTTTAAATAAGTTTTTTTTACATACCTATGGAAAATATACTGAGCCGAAAGTTAGTTCTCATGTTTCGAAATGAAATGAATTTAATCAATTCGATTTATTATGGTTAGTGCAACGCATCGTAAAGTTTCGATACCAAACATACAAAATATGCGGACTGTAGATAATATCCACAAACGGCTTCGGAAACTGCGACGGATTATTTATACATACATTGAGACCGGCGCGCGACGCTTTCCTAATACACTTACCAGAAAATATTTACCGTCTATTCTTGAACATTTATTTCAGTATTCAAATGCATCAGCTCTTTTGCTGCATTATAACGTTGTAGGATATAATATTGCTCCATACAAGTCGCGATGAAATGGGTGAATATAGTAAACGAGCAGAATCAAATGTCTACAGATATGGTGATTATAAATTATTGTATACCAATCAATCACTTATTGGTATGTCTCTTATAGAATACCATTATTTCATAGTTTAATATCGATTAATTATCGAAAAGAACTTGTAAAAGTAGGTTTACTTAAATAAGGAGCAGTTCGACTTTGACTTTCGTACTTAATAGGGATTTAAATTGATATTACTTTTTATTGAAATCCGATGTTATTACATACAAAAAATGTTCATGGTAAAATTTAAAATTACTATTCTGTTATGTATGTTGCTTATTTTCAAGTAAAAAAGAGGTAAAAAATAGTTGTCAATTTACTACATTTATACGATATAACTGGTATTAAAACAGGAACTAGATTTAGGTTACCTTTCAGTCATGAGCATTTGTCGTGTGAGTGTGATGATTAATTTAATTCGTATTAAAATGTTTTATGCGTAGATCAAAAAGCATCGTAAATTGTAATCACCCTATTGATCTAGTGATAAACCAATTATTGTGATCTCTCAGCTATTGCGCTTCATTTTGAGGTGTACACGTGCATTCTGAAGTATAATTTAGTTATGAAAACACTCTATTTTAATTAGTCAACGTGTGAGCTACATGGTGTTAGTAAGCAATTACACCTGACAGTCAACAATACACAAAAAAATTGCTAATGATAAAACTAAATAATTATTTCTCCAAAAATTGCCTTACCCTGAGTTAGTGACTAAAAACGTGAAATTAATTTTGGTACAGAGATACACAGAAACCCGGAGACGAAGTTTTTTGTTAGCAAAAACCAACTGTTAAATATGTAAGATTAACATTTTATTCGATGTAATCATACTAAGGATATATTTTGCTGCATACAATTTACAACTACAAGTTCAGATATGATGTGAAATGTATAATTATTTATCAATAACCAACGCAAATAACTGTCACGAGTATTGTGATGGCCGACATTTATGACATAATGTACAATACAATTCGAGCGACCCCTGCCAATCTCTTTGAATAACAAGATTGATATAAACTTCCTGCCGATGTCTCAGGAAACGATTTCAAGACAACTAATAGCACATGTTTATGCACGCGAGTAAAGCTAGGACTTCAACGTGTTATATAAACCTCTCTTTACATTGGACATGTAACAGACAGAGGAGAATCTTTTTGTCGGAAGTCAAGAGTCACTGTGGGTCGTTGCGCTATTTAAGGAGTTGGTAAGTTTTCACATTCACTACTTTATATTAGTCCTTTAAAAATATAATGTTGTAATAATAAAATTTGTATATTTGCTATAGTTTATCCCATTTTTAGGCTTAAAACAAACGACATTCATACTTCCGATTCAGTGAAAATAGTAAGTACTTTAAAAAAGTTACGCCTGATTATTATTGAAAATTTTAACGAGGTTTTATGTTCTAACGAGGATAAATATTGTTTCACAATAGATCGTTGTTTGTATTAATGAGAACCTAACTAAAGCAATTTGTGTTCAATTCAGCGTAACTGAGACGGATAAGATAATGTGTAGAAACTTATGTGAAGAATTCCCTAATAAATTTGTTCTATTTATTCCGTATTAATATTGCAACCTATTACTGTTGTTTTTATGCATAGATTGTTGACTTTACAGCAAGTGGTACCAGGAGAAATCGTGTGATTGAGTAAAAAGCAATAAATGTTGTGTAGCCGCAGATAAAGAGATGGGGTATATAGCGGGGAGGGGGTGTGTATATGCGTAGAGGAGCGAGTGTAGAGGCGCTCCCGGGTGCAAGAGGCAGATCAATAGGCGAGCGTCGTGTACCCTGGGCCGGCGGCGCGCGGCTGTGGCGCCGACTGCGACACACTCGCTGCTCGCTCGCCGCGGTATTATCACGTCTTTGTTCACAACATTTTGCTCTTACATCACGCAGACATCACTCAGCAATGGAGGTGAGTCTTCACATATTTACCTAACTTCCTTTTTTCGTCTCCCAACCGCTCCAAACATTTATATTTACATTGTATTGCGCTTTGTTTTGGTATAACAACGAGCTTTTGGTGATAAACATGAGCGAAGTTAAATCGGTGTTATATGTATAGGCAAAATCAATATGTGCTGAATATTTTACATGAAGTGTACGCAGCCGAATGATTGCTTTGAATTTTAATTGAAAGTAAGAGACAACTTCTTTCGAACGTGGAGATTTATTTTGCGGTTTAAAATTAATTAAACAAAATCCCGCTGTTTTTAACAGGTGCATGTATTGTAATAAACATATTACTGCATCATAGACAATGTAAACAATACCTACCTTTTTTAAAGATTTCAAATTTTTTCCAGTGGCCTAATTAAGGATTAAACATTAACAGTCAATTAAAATATGGAGTAATTTTATTTTTAATCTATAATTACGACTGTTATATTAATTAGAGCCTTATACATATTTAAGTAACAAAAAATATTTCTACTTTTGGTCGTAATTCGAACTCCAATTTAAAATTAACAAAGAAAGGTTTTAATACCTAATTTCAGTGATATTTCCACACACAAACAAAAGCAGGTAGCATTATCGAACCAATGTAACGCGGTATGACACGGCGATACATTTAAAAAGCTAATTGCAGTCATTATTAATCTCGGATGATTTATAGTAGGCATAACATTTATATGTACTGGTGTACGAGTTATCGTCTGTCGGGTCGACTGACCTGACTCGAGTTAATTTTAGCAGAGGCGCCATCGTGTCACCGAGAAATAATTGAAGTCATTGACTGAGCGGTTATCTCGATATCTGTTTATAGTATGCTATTATTTATTAAACGGTGGCATTATAATACCAATATAGTGAATAGTAAATATTACGCAACTTATACCTCTTTCAAAGGTTTTCTTTTATTAATGTTCATATCAATAACTTTTACCTAAACAAATAAATACCTGACTTTAATTAATATTTATCAAATTATTATATGACAGGGCTGTAAGAATGGAAATTTATAAATATTGGACTGACTGGACTTTTTATATGCTTTTCTTTTATTAAGCTTAAAAAATGTCGCTGGCGTTGCGGTTAAAATTTTAGCTACTGCTGAGCGTTTACCTTATGCGAATATTAAGCAAATGCGAGATTGTAATAAATATGTTAGTGATGTTTGATAGATATATTAACAAATGTATTTTTTTCCTTAGATCAAACACTGTTGGTGGTTGTTGGTTGGGCTCGTGTTCCTGTCGGTGGCATTAGCGGCAGCTGAGGGCGAAGTATTGGAAGAAAGTGATCACGAAATACTCCTGCGCAGTGAAAGGGGAGCTAAAAATAGAGGTTAGTATTTTATGCAGCCGTTGAAAATGAATTTTACTGAACGACAATTTAAACTCGCGAATGGGAAAAATATTTGGTTTATTTGGTCATAAATTTTATATTTGGAATTGTTTAATTCGGTGCTACCCGGCAGCATTATGATTTTAAAATAAGTCGAAACAGGATGAGAAATTGAAGTGAATGTTAGGGTTTTCTTTGTTTAATAAAAAAAAATATGATTTTTCATAAAATATGACAGTGTGCAAATTCCTCGTACTTTAATTGTCTTATTCAAAAATACTACATAATTTTCCTTACGTTTATGTGCTCGGAATAAACAAAATTTTTAAATAATATGCACTTTGTGAACAAAATAAACTTGTATTCAACAGATCCGAAAATAAACAGGTGCATCATTTCAGAGCACATCTGCTCGAGTTGTGACACATTGGGGGCCGCAGTTTGTTCGTTTTGTTTGGGCTTCACTATTATTACTTATTGACATCTTTTGTTTGAAATCAATATTATTTAAAGGCGCGCCTGACTGACTGTAAGAAATATAGGCCTAACATTTGCATCATAGCTTTTCTTGTCAAATTGTTTTATATTCTTATTTTTATTCAGTTAGTTTACACTAATTGTAACCATGTCGTAATTGAAATATTTCTCTTTAGTCTTTCTTTAATATTTTGTAGAAACTTGTCGGTATCTGCGGGGTGCATGGAGCGAATGCGATTCTAAGACCAATATACGTTCTCGCAAACTGACATTGAAGAAAGGCGATCCAGCGAGCTGCGAATCTGTTAAAACCATACAGAAGAAATGCAAAAAAGGCAAGTGAACAAAAGCCAACTTTTTTAATATAATATTCATCAACTTCATCATCATCATCATCCCATATTTATCCCACTGCAGGGCCTTCTTTACCGTTGAAAGGGCTTAGGCCTCAGTCCACCACGCTAACCTAGTGCGGTTCGGCGGACTACACACCTAAGAATTTCCTAAGGACTTTAAGGTGTGTAGGATTTATCACGATATTTTCCTTCACTGTTAAAGCAAGTGATAATTCATTGTGAGAGCGCACAAAAATTCGAGAAGTCAACGGTGTGTGCCTGGGATTTGAACTCGGAACCGTCAGGATTCTCGACAGAGTGCCTTACCTCTGGCCATCAAAATCTAACCCTGGCCATCATTGTTGGTAATAGCGGATTAAAAACATTTTTTTAGGAAATCCTTTACTACTCATCATTTCACAAAAAATAATAAAATATATTCAACAAATCTGAACTGTTATATTGCTTGCAGCATGTCGCTACGAGAAATCAGCCTGGAGTGAATGCAGCCCTAATGGCGAAATGTCGAGGACTGATTTGTTGAAACCTAACAGCGACCCATCTTGTGACCAAAGTAGACGTATTACGAAGAAATGCAACAAAAACAAGCAAGTGAAATCTAGCAAAGACAAAGGTATTATCTACACTTCGTAAATAACCGAGAAATCGTAACCCTTTTGTATGATTAAATATTAAAAATATTTTTCAATTTCAGGCCGCCGAAATCGTCAGTAAGAGGTTCATCTGAAGTTTCGTTTAAATTAAAACATTTTTATTATAATGAATGATATTAGTTCACCGGTTCTAATTTATTTAATAGTGCCAAAATAGTGGAGACGATAAATCGTTTCTTTTGATGTTTCACCGTATTTGTAACAATAAATTAGCTACAATGTAACAGAACAATTTGTCATTTAATAAATTGTCGATGATTATTAAAAATGTGTGTCTATTATTTATTTTTGTGTTTATATTAATTATTTCATGGTATAGCAATATATTATCATACAAACATACATATGTTTACTACAAATATTGTTGACCGAAAAAGAGCATAAATCGATCGGTGTCAGAGTTCTAGTTCTTTCTTACATAATCAATTTACAAGATAGAATGATTGCAGTCTTCTATTGGTCAGTTTATTAATATATCTACAGAGATTGGATAATTTGTTAATGTTTACACTACGTATATGTATGTAGGCCAACGTTTTATAGTATATTACCTATATTGAGACTGCTTTAAATACTGATCATAACTAATATTATTTCCCGTCTAATTACTAGACATTGAAAAAAATGTAATGTTATTTTGAAAATCTTACTGAAAAGATGGTAGATTACTTCTTCGCCAAAACACATGTCATCAGACGAATTCTATGGGATTATAAAAAATACTATGGTTTTGTGTTATTTTATTACAATACTATTACTTTTTACTTAGTTTATATTAAATTATCTTTTGCCCGCGGCTCCATCTACGTATCCTTCAGTGTTGAGTTAAGAGAGAAAAGAAGTGAATCTATACATCAAAATTTATCGACTTGTTGTAGTAGGTCATCTGAATTAATTTATGATTCTGAAAGTCGTATCACATGACATAATGAAACTTTTCATCGCGAAAATGATTCTAATGTCATCGAGACGCACCCATTGACATTTGACATCTATACAAAATCGTGGCGTTCGAGAGTTCAAAACATACCTATATTCTACATCATCATCAGAGAGGTATCTGACTTTATTAAATTATTAAGACTTTTAGAACCAGATAAATATCATAAGGAAAAGTTTCTACATAAGTATGTAGCTCTCCAGAAATATTTTTTAAGAATTTAGCCGGTTAAACTGCGACCGGCTAGCTGCAAATAAATATGTCAATGTGGCTTGTATCTAGCAGACTGTAGTGGGAACAAATGATTAAATCTTATTTAATTGTTTCATAAGGACTGAGGATATTTGCTATATTAGTAGAAGAAATTAATGAGATGTTTTCTGATTGCAAGTAGGTATGTAATTTTATAAGAATTGCTAAACTTCGAGTAGCTTAATGGTTTATAAAAAAAAAACAAGCAAATTTTTATATTGCTATAATTTAATTACACTTTTCAATTTGGAAACTCGACGATGAACATTCGAGCCTCATTCAGCATATAAAAATATTTTGCACCTATATTTTATACGTCTCCCGTAGCTGAATGAGCCTCGAGCCCATCGGTCGGGTTTGTTTAAATTTAAATTATATAAATAATAAATACTTAATAACTTATTTAGAATAAATACAATATAACTGATATAAAATCGTTATTAGAAAAAATTACAAAATGACAAGTTTCGAGAATGTATTCACGATCTAAAGTACGTCTAGAAATTACTATCCGCCAACTATGAACATGTCGAGAAATATCACAGGTAGATTATAAGCGGAGGACGCGACGCCTCACTTGAACAGTTGTTTAGCGTAGTGCCATATCCTGAAGAAGTACTCGTCGCGTCGCAGCAAGGAGCCGCGCGCGTACGACCGAATGTCGGCGTCCATGTTGTGTTCCCGCAGCCAAGATGTCGTCGTCTGCGTGCTGAACGACGTGGGCTCGGTCATTTCGGTTTGCTCTCCAGGCTCCTCGTCGGCGTGGGAATCTGTAACAACGCACTCCTGAATATCTGCGCGCGGCGTACTGCTTCATAGCGGCTCGTCCTCTATCTCACAACTCTGCGACAATGCTTTCTGTTCGCGTCAACGAACCTATAGTCTTTCATTACGATAAACATGATTATGGACTAAAAAGAAATTATAACTGAGCTAAATAAGAATAAACATTTTTGCACATTTAGGTTTGTTTTGACTATCACTTTAATGTCACACTTTATCTGAATAAAATTATAACAAAAAGATTTCACAGCAAATTTGTTGAAAAATTGTTCATGCAAAAAACGTGTCATAATTTACCTTCTCCTGGAATAACCTTGAAGGGTTCGTCAGATTCCAAAGGCTCGCTGAGTCCTATTTCATTACGCGCGTATATCCTTATCATGTAAGTGTGATTCTCACTTAAATCTCTTATGTTGAATTTAAGTGTTTGTGAATCTACTTTTCCTACTTCCATCCACATTGTTTTAGTGACGTCACGGATTGCAATGTTGTAGCCTAAAAGTGGTGCACCGCCGTCCCATTCAGGGGTGCCCCATGACGTCATCACAATGTTGTTGCCGACCATTCGGATTTCTAGTGGCGCTGTCGGCGGCGATGGCACAGCTGGAAACAGACGAAAGTTGGGTAATATAAAACACCTGAGACCCGTGTCTATTCAATCGTTTGAATGAAGGAAAAATACATGTCAGAAATCCGGATAATAGGAATTTATACAGGTCTTCACCCGTTATGTAGTTATTCCTTTGTATGATGTACATAAGTTCCTATTTCCGTATGTTATTTTTTTACAGGAAAGGAGAATATTTGGTGGTTATAATTAATGTCCATATAATATGCTACGTTATAATTTCTTTAATTAACAAATATATTTAAAATAAAGTAAGTTGTCTCAAGTCATAAAATCGGTACCAAATTAATTGCATTTAACTATAATTAACATTGTATGTGTCACACGTCAATCTCAATGATACTTTAATTTGGTTATAAATATAAGTTGGTAATATTATATTCTATTTATGACAATGTATGTAAACATGGAGCTTGCTGAATTTAAATTACATTATTGATATCTAATTGATGACTCACTTGCGTGCTTCTCTAATTTCACAGACTTTGATTCTGTTGGTAAGCTAATTCCAATGGCATTTTCAGCCGAAATCCTGAATATTAATTCATCTTTCTCCTTGATGTTCTCAATGCAGTGTTCGTAAACTGTACCGCCGACTGTTACCACTTTAGTCCAAGATTTGCCTTTGAAGGTTTTGTATTCGATTATGTAATCTGTAACAGGAAATATTTGTTATTAGATGTAGAAGGTATGCCTATAAGAAAAGCCATTATCAGGTAATGCAATAAATTATTACTTGTGATAACGCTTCCGCCGTCACTCTCTGGTGCTGTCCACTGCAATGTTACCGATCTGGACGTAATTTCTCGTATGATGAAATTAAGCGGCTTCGATGGCGGTGCTGTAACAAAAGTAGCAAAGTGATGTTTTAAGGTTTACAATAAAGCGGCATTAGTTAGCATTCTAATTGTATAGCGCGGTACATATTTTACAAAGTCCTAAACATAATATACTTACATAACGTTTTTCCTATAGTTATTTTTTCATCAGATGTGTAAGGCAAACTTGTTCCTATTTCATTTCTTGCGCATATTCTGAATTGGTATGTAGTATTTATGCTCAATTTTTGAATTTTGGCCGTTGTTTCGGTGACGGTAGCTACGTGCCGCCATTTCTTGCCTTCTTGTTTAATCTCAACGCTGTAGTCGAGAATTGGGGATCCACCGTTTTTCTCAGAGGGATACCAAGTAATGGTAACCGAGTCGGAGTTGATGCCGTAGAGACCCAGAGGTCCCAGTGGTGGCGACGGAACATCTGAGTAATTAAGAGTATGATTATTAAAATGGTGTTACAGTGTACTGCTAGTTTTTTATAAACAGCAACAAGATATATTAGTTTGAAAAATATTACTATGACGCTTTATTTTAAATCTAGTGTCATATCAGGAATACGTACCCAAAGCTGTTTTAATAACGATTGGTTCACTCTCTAATGCCTCGGAGAAGCCTACAGGATTTTGTGCAATCACTCGGAACATGTATTCACAGTTCTCGTTCAGTTTTTGAATGCAGTACGAATCAATGTCTTTGTCGACGTCAGCGACTTTCACCCATTGGTCTAATTCAGGTTCGTGTTTTTCGATCGCATACTTGGTTAATTCTAGACCACCGTCGTCGAGAGGTGGTTTCCATTCAATGGTTACAGACTCTCTGCTAATCTCGCGCATAATAACTGGACCTTCAGGCTTGCTCGGCTTATCTGCGAATCATATGATACACTACAGTACTGTCAGAATATAAGCAATCAAACATTAATAATGCGACTAACTCAATGTCAATAATTATGAATTGGTGTTTTTATTCCTACTTCTCTGTGTGAGGCATTGATATCGAACGAAATATTTTATGCAACAAGAATGTATTTATTGATGGATTTGTGCAATACATAATTTTAAAATCGCGTTTCTCAAAGTTTATTCATGCGCTAGCGAATAGTCAATTACTTACCAAACACATTGAGTGAGAGATCTAACGAAGTCACTCCTGCTTTATTTTGAGCCTCAATTACATATTTGCCGGAATGTGTGCGCTTCAATTCAGATATTACGATTGTGCTTACGTCTTCAGAACTTGTTATGTCAATTTCTGTAGATTTTGTGAGTTTAGCAGTGTTCCTGTACCATGAGACAGTCGGTTTAGGTATTCCTGTAATCGTAGCTGTAACCGACCATTTTTCTCCAACTTTATGTTTTTGATTGATTTCGTCATCGGCAACGTGAATAAGAGGTTTGAGTTGCACTTCAATTTTACAAGATGTCTCCGCTTCTCCGTGTTCGTTGGTGGCAACACATCTATAATCACCTTCCGCTGACTCTACTGTAGTAATTATGAGTGTCGCCACTCGGTTAACATACGTAGCTTTCGCTGTCTTTAATTTCTTTCCGTCTTTGTACCATGTAATTTTGGGTTGTGGGAGTCCACCAAATATGCAGGTCAATTCAATGTCCTCGTTCGGTCCAGCTACAATATCCTTTAATGGTTTTTCTACCGAGGGCGGCTGAGGCTGCGTAACTTTTTCGATTTTTACATATTCTGTAATCTCTGATGATTCACTGACCCCGACTTCATTCACCGCAAACACGCGGAATCGATAAAGAGAATTTGTTTTCAGATTCCCGATAGATGTTTGACTTTTGGTGACATTTTCTATTGATATCCATCTGTAAATACATACATATATTAATAACATACATAATTGTACATTACAAAAATAAAATTAAAAATTAATATAATAATGACATAAACTGGTTCGTAACTATTATATTTTGACATCATTGAATTAAAAGGGCAGACCAGTATTTTCTAATAATAAAAAATAGCCGTTATTTAATTTAAGTAAAAGTAAATATAAAGCCTACATCAAAAATTACTCACTCTACGGTATTTATTTCTTGATACTCGATTATGTAGCATAATATTTCAGAATTTCCTTTGTTTTCAGGTTCGTCCCAACAAATATTGACGGAATTGTTATCCGTCTCCAACACATTCGGTTTTCCAGGTGGCGACGGTATATCTGTAAAAAATATATTAATATTTAAAACTACTCATATGTAACATTTGAACCATTTTAGGGGCAGTAGTGGTTACTTTTGTATACCCAGCAGCAATGTATTGACTCGGAAATAGAATCCGGGAATTCTGGTTTGCACGTATTATAATAATATGTGCGCAATGAGACTAAGAGACAGTCAAAACAAATACGTAATAAATTTAAAAATATCTAAACATTATTATTTTCTTCCACATGGGAAGAAGCCGTTAAGAATAAAAAAAAATAATAAATGGCAATGCCAACAGGAGATACAGTACATTTCTTTGCACAAGTATCTGGAGGGCCGAATTTCATCAATCCGTGGCTTTTATAATTTTGAGAATAGTGCACAAGTGAGAGAGATGGAATTAATAAAGATTTTTACAGATTGTTTGATTGTGCTTTATTAGATCCACTTCCAAGACCGGAAACTGTGTTGACAATTATGATGAGCATGTTTGTTTTCACGGTTTCGTTGGTCCCCCGGGCACATGTGCTGTGCGGTCCATGTCTAAGGACGGGCAAAGGTTTGAGACTCTTCATTTGAAAATTGGTAGTAGCAAAGTGGAGCTTAGAAATTAAAAAAAAAATAGCATTGGGCTCTCCCACATCATGTTGTACTTAAAATAAGGCTGGTAAACCTATACGTTGGTTAAGGAAAGCACATCTGACACAGACACAAATGAAGAAAATTGTAATATAATATGGATTTGTGCCTCACCTAATACCACTAAAAGTATGTCGATGTCTGCCGCTCCGCAGTTATTTTCAAGTCGAAGTCGATACGTTCCCGCATCAGTATGTTCAACTTTTTTAATCATAAGGCTTGCTAATTTGGAATCAATCGATGGCTTCATGTGTTTCGATTTTTTGATAATTTTAGAATTGACAACCCATTCGTCGTTTGGTTGTGGGACCGCTTCATACTGAACTTGCAAAGTCACATCATTACCTCGCTTTATTTTGTATTCACTTTCGTAGGAAATTATTCTTGGAGGATATTCTAATACTGAAAATTTGAGACATGGTAATTATTATCTGTAAATGTACAATATATTATTTATCACAATAAAAAGCCCGAAGTTTGATCCTTACCTTCTACTTTCACCTTAGTAGAACACTTCGCATCTAATAATTTACACGTATATTCTGTTTGGTCTTCTTCAGTGCACCTTCTAATTATAAGTGTACGTTTTTTGCCGTCAGATATTAGCGTGAACTTTTCTGTGTCTTCTAAAACAGTTTTTTTCTTGTACCATGTCACCTCTAAAGTTTCATCAGGAATCTCAACGGTTAACGACGCATCAGAATTTGCTGGGACTACAACGACTTCTGGAAGCCGAAGTGTAAAATCTATGGACGGTTCTTCAACAGTGAGTTTTGCTGAGCACCTATCATTTCCAACTTCACAAGCGTATTCACCTGCATCATTTACGTCACAATCATAAATTTTAAGTTTTTGCTTTTTACCATCTATTGTAAGTTGAATATGATTTGAGAATTGTATTTCAGATCCATCTTTAAACCATTGTACTAAAGCATCTCCTTTTGTAAGTTCAATTTCGAAAGTCGCTTTAGTTCCTTTGCTTACTTTCTGATCTTGTAACCGTGAAATAATTTCTGGCGGCAACTCTACTACTGTTACTTCCGCAGTACACGAGTCATCGCGTAAAATGCAAGTGTATTCGCCTTCATCGTGTACCGAAGTATTTCTTATATATAACTTTCGAATACTTCCACGTTTTTCAAGTTCATATTTATTCTTTTTGGGTTTAATGCGTTCGCCATCCTTTTCCCAAAAGACATCAGCTGTTTCAGAGTTCACTTCAACTTCCAAAATGGCCACGTCTCTTTCTTTCACTTCAAAGTCTTGTAGTTTTCTTATGAATTCTGGCAAACATTCGTGAACAATTAACTGAGTGCTAGTTTCTTGATCTTTCACCACACATTTAATGTGACCAACATCTGTTAGTTTAGTTTTCTTTATTCTTAATTTATGTACGCGACCTTCTTGAATAATTTCTCTATGGTCCATTCCACTAATTTCTTTGTTGTTATGATACCATTTCGTGGAAACAGTATGGGAGGTTTGGCACTCGAGTAAGATTGTCTGACCTTCTTCAGTTTCATAAGTTTTATCTAGAAGTTTAATAAAGGTAACCTTATCTACATCGATTGTCACTCTTGCGCCGTGAGATGCTTTTCCCGCAGTGTTTGATGCAACGCATTTGTAGTCTCCTGAATCTATTTCAGAATCAACGTTTGTAATAACCAATTGAATATTTTCACCATCGAAATGCTGTGTGACTGTTTCTGATGGAATAATTATTTCATTATTTCTGTACCATGTTATAGATGGCACTGGGTTGCCAGTAACTTTGGCTACTAATTTTATAGTCCCTTTCTCCTTAACTGTTATTTCTTGGAATCTGTTTATAAATAGCGGAGGTTCGGCGTTTTCTTCGGTTGGTTCTGAAAATTAAAATAATATGAATATTTGTATCACTTTATTTAGATACCTTTTTTAAAAAATGTGCCATAGTTATCCTTTATTCCTGAGCATAGTATAATGTAACTAGAATAAAATATAAGAAACTTTTAAAATTATTCTATAATCATTTCATTCATTCGTTTCATATGAAAAGATAATTCTTCATCGTAATTAACTAATATCTGCGAGCAGTTAAAAATAAAACCTGGACTATAAAATGAGACAGAGCATTGTAAAGGAAGCCAAGTTAAGGATAGAACTTTACTTATTTGCCCCTAAATTCAAGTTATGGGTATCTACCACATATATTAGAAATCAATCAAATAGCAAATTAATAGATCCTAATCCAAATTAATAGAGTCATATATTTACAGCTTCTTAATTCAGCTTTCTTATTCATTATTTTTATTGCATTCATATATTTTATATTGTTAATTTTCTTAAATATGTTTAAGACACTAAAATTGTATTGTTGAAAGAAGAGAATACAGACTGAAAATTAAGACTATGCGATAAAATAAAGATTTTGCTTCAGTTACCTTCAATTGTAATAACTGCGCTTGTTTCTGTTGCACCCTCTGAATTGACTGCCTTCAAGGTATACACTCCGTCATCCTTTCCTTTTCTTGGCTTTATAATAGTTACAGTGTGAGTGTCGCCATCTGATTTCGTCGTTAAAGATTTAACAGGTTTATTATTTTTGTACCAAGTCACGCTAGGTTGTGGATTTCCCACGATTTGGGCGGAAAGTACAACACTTTCACCCTCACGAATTGTGATACTTTTTAAAGGTTCGATGACCTGAGGTTTTTCCTTTTCTCCAGTTTTGATTTTCAAAACTATAGGCAGACTGGCTTCACCCTCTCTGTTAACAGCTAACACTGTGTACGTTCCTTCTTGGAA
Source organism: Cephonodes hylas (assembly GCA_030295005.1). Lineage (NCBI taxonomy): Eukaryota > Metazoa > Arthropoda > Insecta > Lepidoptera > Sphingidae > Cephonodes > Cephonodes hylas. The sequence goes on along the minus strand of AP025360.1, from coordinate 7,015,001 downwards.
CTTCTTGACATCAGATATTTTCAGTACACTGCAATACATATGCATATCCGACTCCGTGGCAATTGATATGTTTTGATCCGGTATAATTTCTTCACCTTTAAAGAACCATGCTATATCCGGCTCTGGAATAGCTACCAGTCTACATTCGAGGAATATCTGTGATCCTTCATCTACATACTGCGCTTTAGGACGCTTTGAAAACGTGGGTGGGATACCTTCTAAAATATCAGCCAAGGAAGACTCCCTCGACAGACTTTTTCTGGACAAAATAGTCATTTCTGATCCGTGATCAGAAAGAGGGGCTTCTACAATCAGTTCAGTTGTACTAGAAGCGAATCCGGCAGCATTTTTTGCTACACATGTAAATGTTCCTGCGTCTTCTGGGAAGACTTCGCGAATTATTAATGTGGCTACGTTATCATCATCATAGTACATTTGGAAATCTTGTGACGGTTTAATGATAGCCGTTTGCCTAAACCAAGTGATTTGAGGTCGGGGATAACCTTCTACTTGGCATTCAAATTGTACTGTAGATCCATCTGGTGTATGTTTTGGACGTAGCTTCTCGGTGAATATTGGTGCTACAGCTTGTTCTTCAGATGTGGGTTCTGAAAATATACGGTTATAAAGACGTGGATCATTTCCGTACCCAGCTCAAATAAAAAGAATATATTTTTGAAAGGAATTACGTAACTCTAACATCATAACCTGTCGTTAATATATTTAGGTTTTTAATTTTATGTTATTTTTTACGAAAATCGATTGCTATCGAGGTTCTTAAATTATCATTAACTTAAAAAAAATCTGTAATGAAAATTATTATTCGCTTATACATACTTTCAAATACAGGAAGTTTGTCAATTTTTTCGTTCAGTTTCTTTTGCAAATAGAGAGTGTAATTAGCTTCGTCCATCAAATATTGCGCCGGAACCCAGCCTTTTTCTTCTGTTAAATGTTTTCTAACGAACCACCAATCCTGATTGGTTGTTTCTGAAAGAATTGCAAAATATATTAAAGGGTAGTAAAAAAAGTAGGAATAAATTGCTATTTTCTGTATATGCAATCAATTTTAAATAAAATGTAATTAACTAGAAAAATGGTACATATTATATAAAAAATAATACAAGCCTGTATTCCCCAAAGACAAGACGTATGGAGCATATTGGCACCCGCATATTGCTAATCGTGTTGTTTACACACATATTGGCCGGAAAGCCTATTACACACTACAGTATAAACGTTTTCTATGTTCACCAGGGAATCGAACCCTTTTGGAGCTCGACCTGAGGTTGGACGATTGACCACGAGGCAATAAAGAATAATAGTATTATATACGTCTACGTAATATTAATGATGAAATGTACTTATATGAAATTGTTTTAATATCTCTCATACCTAAGATATACAATCGTTCGCCCTCTACGAGACTAATTGCTTCATCAGTCTCGGCCACGTAGGAATATACTGCAAATACTGTGTCGCCACTGCGTACGTCGAGAGGGCTTTCTGAAAAATTTCAAATTTAAATTATAGCTTTAAACCGTCCTCATCTTCACAGGCTCTCTCCTCTATAATATTTCCAAGCCTTCGTGTCATAAGCGACATGAATGCCATTGTAAGATTCACTTGATTGCTGAATGTCATAATAATAAATTGTGCCTTTACATGTTATTTCAATGTAATATTAACGTCCATAAAATTAATCATTAAATTTGTTTCAATTTGCCCAATTCCAACATTATTGGTCCTCTTATAGAAAATATAAAATCAAGAATGCTAAATAAAGGTTCCTTCATAATAACGACCGTTAATCGCAGACTTAATAACAACGTTTTATAACAATTTACAGAGACTTCACGAATGTAAAAGTAAACATTATTAAAACAAACATACCTGGAAACTCTTGTTCTCTCGCAATACTAATGGATGCATCAGCTTCTGTAAATGAGAATCAGTCATTTACTAATTAATAAGTTGCGATAAACAATCAAATTAAAAATTAAAAGTAAAAAAGCATTTATGATTGCAGTTCACGTGATGATAATAATAGCATTATAAAACACAAGGCTCATTTATAATCATTTATTAAATAGCATCACAAAATTCCTAAACATGTTAAATGATTTTGTTAAATAAATCTTGTTTGCTGCCGTTATACTCGCACAATCATAACCTGCGAGGCTGGTAAATAACAGTCTGTAAAATGTATTTTTAACCTTATTTGTATGAAACCATTAACATGTGTTTATGCAGGGGTTAGTAGAGAAATCAATATTATAAAAGTCAGTATGGTTTTATAAAAGGTAATAAATGTTTTTAATGAGTTATTACATAATATTTTTTTATTAAACGTTTTCTAGAAGGTCTTCTCGTATGAATAAAGCTAAGCAGTAGCTAGAAACGGCGTCATTTAAATTGTACCTTGGAGTTTTGCAGGCTTCTTTGGCTTTCGTTTTGTTGATATGGTCAGTTGGTCTCCTTCGTATATGTCATCTTTAATAATTTTAGGTTTAAATTCCACACTAAGTTCTTCTACTTCGCTTACTTCATAAGCTTGTTTTTTAGGTTTACGTTTTATTATCATCTCGACATTTTCTTCTGAATCGGCTTCACTTAATATTACTTCCTCTACTTGACCACTATCTTCAACTTCTTGAGTAATTTGAACAGAGGCTTCATTTTCAGCTTCAGCAACAGTGTATTTTTGTTTTGGTTTTATTTTAATTTTGCTAGATAAAGATAATTCTTCTTCCGTAAAATGTTGAACTTGGGGTTTTACTTCATAGCTTACTTCATCTTGATCGTCAACAGTATATTTAGATTTTTTCGGCAAAACTAATTGAACATCTTGATTGATTTCAGGCACATTTTCAATACTTTTTGGCTTGGACATCTTTATTTTAAAATCTACTTCCTCGGTTTCTTCAATTGAGATTGGAGCAGGTTTCTTGAATGGTAAACTTACGTCTTCTTCTTTTTCGACGTCGCTTTCTACAATTTCAATGATTTCAGGAGTGTTATCTTCTTTTTCTTCATAAAATTTAATAGACGTTTCATCAGCTTCTTCAGAAAATGTTGGCTGTCGTTGTGGTTTCAATTTGACTTTGCTTGACATTGAAATCTCTTCTTCTGCATATGAATCTAACTGGATATTAAATTCTTGCTCAACATCTTCTTTTGTTTTTACTGTTTTAGGTCTAAATGTGACTGTCTCCGGCTCTGTAATCTCTGGTAAAGTAACAGAAGACTTTCTAACTGGTTTGAGTCCTTTTTTGATTGTTACTTCATTCATTACTTCATCAGTTTTCTTAAGACTGGGACGTCTCGGTGTGATTGTGAATTGCTCAGGTTCGTCTTCAATTATTTCTTCTTTTTCAGTTTGAGGTATGTCATCATTTTCTTTAGTCGTAATTAATTCACTTTGTTTTTTAGCATCTATTATGTCCTCATAGCCAAAAAGAGGTTTCTCTAATTCACTTTTCTCTATATCAGGAAGCTTAGGTGGCTTATATACTTGTTTTTTGATTTTTGCCGCTTCTTTAACATTTCTAGATAAAATGCCATTTTGTCTTACACTTCCTAATGAAGTTATATCGGGGTTTATGATTTCTGGTGGCCAATCAGTTATATGTTTTATTCTACTTTTTAGTTGGAATTTAGGTAACTTAACGACTGCTGCGTCTTCTTTTGGCTTAACTACAGTTTTCTTTAGTTTAAGCGCATTAAATTTAGGACCCTCTATACTCTCAGCGTGTTGAGGTTTACTTATATCAACATCTTTATGCTCTATTTCGATAGGTGTAAGTTTAGGTTTCACTTTTTTTACTGTTTTAGGGCTTTCTGGCGACACTTTGTCAGTTTCAGATGGTATCTCTTCAACTACGTCATAAATATCTTTTTCTCTATCTGTGGTTGCAGTCGGTACGAGTTCAATTTCTGTTTCTTCTTTGGATGTAGTTGTTATTTCTTTTGATAACTTCCTTGATTTCTTTTTCGGTTTCTCTTTTTCAGTTACTTCTTTTGGAGTTTCATCTTTTTTGACTTCGTCCAAAGTATCTGTAAGTAATAATATAGACTTGTAAAATCCTTAATTGAATATGAATTAAGTATTTTCGAAATCCAATTTCAGTGTGTTGTTTGCTATTTTGAAAATAATGAACGCGCATATCGTTGCTTAGCCCTAATGATTGATTAGGTACTTTATTAAGTACCGTACTATGAAAAAAGTTAACTTACGAACTCGTAAGTTAACATTTTATTTCTTATGATTTAATTACAAAGACATAGTTTTGTTCCTATAGTTAATTCCTGTTAAGTTAATAATTCTAGGCTTTTTACTTTAACAAACATGTATATTACATACATAAGCTTACGCCTCTATACACTAAGAAAATAAGGCGGAAGTGCATTTCAACACCCTCATTTCGCCGAGTATGTTATTAGTCCCACAAAATAGAGGGCGAGTACCTTTTTTTCGGTACCACATTTCTAGACTTCGTGCAACTGTATTTTTCTAATGGGAAAACCCAATAATACTTTGTAAGTCCCGGGAATAGAACCCGTGGCACACTTACATACATTCTAGTGCCGCGTAACCATGAAGCATATTGAAAATATGAATGAAAATATTTAAATTTCCATAAAAAATGTTCTTTTAGACTATAAAATTTAATTTCATTTTCAAGTAATGTGTCTGCATGTAAAAATTAATAAATGAACTGAATGGACTTAATAAATGTGTCGACTTGGTATCACATGGATCTCACAACTTTTTATGGTAGAAGGACTGAGTTACGAGACTTGGGATTTTTTACAAGTTTTGGTTTTTATGTTATCTCATAAATTTTTATAGATAGTCCTATTTTTTTTCCTTTTCGGCATTAGACTTTAGTTCACCACGCCAGCCAAGTGCGGGTTGGGGAACTACACACCTAAGAAATTGCTAAGAATCTTTTTAGGTATGCAGGTTTCCTTAGGACATTTTCCTTCACCGTTAAAGTACATGATACTTTATTGCGAATACACACATAATTTTAAAAAGTCAGATGAGGGTGCAAAGGGTTTGATCTCGCGAACGCTGAGATTCTCGACCGCACGCCTAAAGCTCAATACTATCACTAATTATCTATCTGCATCTATTATTCACTAGCTAGCTCACACACTAGCTTATGCCCCCGACTCCGTCCGCGTAGAATATAAGGTTGAGTTTAGAAAGAAATAAAATTAAAAAAGTTTGTTTATTCCTCAGAGTTCTATTTAATCGATAATAAAAGTCATACAAATCGGTCAAATTGTTTAAACGTGAAACCTAACGCGCCGGTTATTGATAATTATTTTAAAATTCTGCGATATTTTTTAAGAAACTCATTGAAGTCAAATGATGCAAATTAATGTCAGTGTGGTAGTGCCCCAAATACTCGTAACATATCGTAAAATATGATCGTGATCTCTGAAACTTATGCTAAGTTTGTCGAATACTCTTAGAGTTCATAAGTCAAATGGCTGGCTGTTCACCATGGATCTCGCGGTGCTTGTAGTTAAGTTTTATACGTGTCTGTTGTTAATCGTTACCGTTTGCGTGACTCATTCGCATAATATAGAAAATTGCGTATCGCGGGTTATAGTGATGCAGCTCTCGGGTTACAATACTCCGAAAGTTGAATTCGAAATATTAGCTATTTTGGATGTTAAACCAATCGACCGCCACAAGCTTTGTTGTACGCGTTTATTGCAACAAGAGATGTTCCGGGTACGATATTTCAGATCTGGATACGGATATGGATTATAGGAATAAAATAATATGGGTTTCGGATTTAGGGATATGTAATTATTTCGGATTATGTTTTTGTTGTTTCATTTATATGTTTTATCTAGTCTACTAATTAAGTAATACTTTTAAATAAAAAACTAAGTAGTTATGAATGAGGTTATGTTATGACTAGAAATAACAAACTGCAAATTTCACGTGGCGCGCGAGCGGTGAAACAAAACCTGTCGAAACATGTCGTTTTATTTAGACTCCGCCCTTATTCGAAACTAGCCGAAACTTGTGAATCGGATACGGATACGGTTACGGATATACTTTTATTCCGAATATCCGATTGTTTCGATTACGGTTACGGAGCTCCATAACATCCCTGGTTGCAAAACTCTAAACGGCGCGTCACTGTCTAATTTAAATAATTTGACCGATTAATAGATAAATGGCACTCTGAGGAGAAAAATAGACTAAAAGTTACTTTCCTCTTGTACCCAATCCTGTAGTCTACGTGGACGGAGGAGTCAAGGGTAAACGTTAACTGCCAAAGTTTACGATAACGATTTTTATATACCAGTATTGGAAGCAGTTCTTTTGTACTTGTAATTCAGTTCCATGGAAGGAGTAATGGAAATACCATTTTATCGATTACAATTTTTATTAGTTTAACTCGAAAAAGTGTTTTTGTAAACTATGTCAAGTAATAAGTTTAATTATATATCTAACTCAATATGGGTTTAAATTTGATGACAAATTTTGTTCAAAAACTTTTATGATTTGCCTTACCTTTACTAGTGTCTAAAATTTCGGTCAACCTAATTTCTTCTGGAGCAGGTTCTTCCTCGACAGTAGCAGTGGTCAGAGGAGCCTCGTCGTCCTTTTGGATGTTCGTTATATCTGTGACCTCTTCTTTGGGGCCCTTCTTTTTCTTGATGACACGCCTTGTGGTTTTGACGGTGTTGACATCGCCCTCCTCTGTGCGGACCTGCGTGACCTCCACTTTCTCGGGTTCCTCTTCGACCGGCTTGGCCTCCTCAGGTTCGTGCAGTTCTGTGAGTGGTGTAGTAGTGTCATCAACGAGTTCCTCTGTGGTGTGTACGGAAATGATGGGTTGTTCGTCATCGTGTTGTTCTGTAGTGATTTGTGTAGTGTGTAGTTTAGGACCTACTCTCTTTTTGATGATACGTTTCGTGTGTCTAATGTGTTTGGGCTTACCTTCTGGAGTCTCCGTTTCTTCGAGGGTGGTTTCTTCGGGCAGCTCCACAATTTCCACCGGCTTGGTTTCTTCGGGTGTACTTTCTTCTTTGACCGTTACAATTGTCAGAGGGACTTCGTCGTCCTTTTGAACGGTCGTTATTTCTGTGACCTCTTCTTTGGGGCCCTTCTTTTTCTTGACGACACGCCTTGTGGTTTTGACGGTTTTGACATCGCCCTCCACCGTGCGGACCTGCGCGACTTCCACTTTCTCAGGTTCCTCTTCGACCGGCTTGGCCTCCTCAGGTTTGTGGAGTTCTGTGAGTGGTGTAGTAGTGTCATCAATGAGTTCCTCTGTGGTGTGTACGGAAATGATGGGTTGTTCGTCATCGTGTTGTTCTGTAGTGATTTGTGTAGTGTGTAGTTTAGGACCTACTCTCTTTTTGATGATACGTTTCGTGTGTCTAATGTGTTTGGGCTTACCTTCTGGAGTCTCCGTTTCTTCGAGGGTGGTTCCTTCGGGCAGCTCCACAATTTCCACCGGCTTGGTTTCTTCGGGTGTACTTTCTTCTTTGACCGTTACAGTTGTCAGAGGGGCTTCGTCGTCCTTTTGGACAGTCGTGATTTCTGTGACCTCTTCTTTGGGGCCCTTCTTTTTCTTAATGACACGCCTTGTGGTTTTGATTGTTTTGACATCGCCCTCCTCCGTGCGGACCTGCGTGACCTCCACTTTCTCGGGTTCCTCTTCGACCGGCTTGGCCTCCTCAGGTTCGTGCAGTTCTGTGAGTGGTGTAGTAGTGTCATCAACGAGTTCCTCTGTGGTGTGTACGGAAATGATGGGTTGTTCGTCATCGTGTTGTTCTGTAGTGATTTGTGTAGTGTGTAGTTTAGGACCTACTCTCTTTTTGATGATACATTTCGTGTGTCTATTGTGTTTGGGCTTACCTTCTGGAGTCTCCGTTTCTTCGAGGGTGGTTTCTTCGGGCAGCTCCACAATATCCACCGGCTTGGTTTCTTCGGGTGTACTTTCTTCTTTGACCGTTACAGTTGTCAGAGGGGCTTCGTCGTCCTTTTGGACAGTCGTGATTTCTGTGACCTCTTCTTTGGGGCCCTTCTTTTTCTTAATGACACGCCTTGTGGTTTTGATTGTTTTGACATCGCCCTCCTCCGTGCGGACCTGCGTGACCTCCACTTTCTCGGGTTCCTCTTCGACCGGCTTGGCCTCCTCAGGTTCGTGCAGTTCTGTGAGTGGTGTAGTAGTGTCATCAACGAGTTCCTCTGTGGTGTGTACGGAAATGATGGGTTGTTCGTCATCGTGTTGTTCTGTAGTGATTTGTGTAGTGTGTAGTTTAGGACCTACTCTCTTTTTGATGATACGTTTCGTGTGTCTAATGTGTTTGGGCTTACCTTCTGGAGTCTCCGTTTCTTCGAGGGTGGTTTCTTCGGGCAGCTCCACAATTTCCACCGGCTTGGTTTCTTCGGGTGTACTTTCTTCTTTGACCGTTACAGTTGTCAGAGGGGCTTCGTCGTCCTTTTGGACGGTAGTTATTTCTGTGACCTCCTCTTTGGGGCCCTTCTTTTTCTTAATGACACGCCTTGTGGTTTTGACGGTTTTGACATCGCCCTCCTCCGTGCGGACCTGCGTTACTTCCACTTTTTCTGGTTCCTCTTCGACCGGCTTGGCCTCCTCAGGTTCGTGCAGTTCTGTGAGTGGTGTAGTAGTGTCATCAACGAGTTCCTCTGTGGTGCGTACGGAAATGATGGGTTGTTCGTCATCGTGTTGTTCTGTAGTGATTTGTGTGGTTTCGAGTTTTGGACCTACTCTCTTTCTAATGACGCGTTTTGTGATCTTTTTGTGTTTGGGCTTACCTTCTGGAGTCTCCGTTTCTTCGAGGGTGGTTTCTTCGGGCAGCTCCACAATTTCCACCGGCTTGGTTTCTTCGGGTGTACTTTCTTCTTTGACCGTTACAGTTGTCAGAGGAGCTTCGTCGTCCTTTTGGACGGTCGTGATTTCTGTGACCTCTTCTTTGGGGCCCTTCTTTTTCTTGATGACACGCCTTGTGGTTTTGATGGTTTTGACATCGCCCTCCTCTGTGCGGACCTGCATGACCTCCACTTTCTCGGGTTCCTCTTCGACCGGCTTGGCCTCCTCAGGTTCGTGCAGTTCTGTGAGTGGTGTAGTAGTGTCATCAACGAGTTCCTCTGTGGTGTGTACGGAAATGATGGGTTGTTCGTCATCGTATTGTTCTGTAGTGATTTGTGTAGTGTGTAGTTTAGAACCTACTCTCTTTTTGATGATACGTTTCGTGTGTCTTATGTGTTTGGGCTTACCTTCTGGAGTCTCCGTTTCTTCGAGGGTGGTTTCTTCGGGCAGCTCCACAATATCCACCGGCTTGGTTTCTTCGGGTGTACTTTCTTCTTTGACCGTTACAGTTATCAGAGGGGCTTCGTCCTCCTTTTGAACGGTCGTTATTTCTGTGACCTCTTCTTTGGGGCCCTTCTTTTTCTTAATGACACGCCTTGTGGTTTTGACGGTTTTGACATCGCCCTCCTCCGTGCGGACCTGCGTGACCTCCACTTTTTCTGGTTCCTCTTCGACCGGCTTGGCCTCTTCAGGTTCGTGCAGTTCTGTGAGTGGTGTAGTAGTGTCATCAACGAGTTCCTCTGTGGTGCGTACGGAAATGATGGGTTGTTCGTCATCGTGTTGTTCTGTAGTGATTTGTGTAGTGTGTAGTTTAGGACCTACTCTCTTTTTGATGATACGTTTCGTGTGTCTAATGTGTTTGGGCTTACCTTCTGGAGTCTCCGTTTCTTCGAGGGTGGTTTCTTCGGGCAGCTCCACAATTTCCACCGGCTTGGTTTCTTCGGGTGTACTTTCTTCTTTGACCGTTACAGTTGTCAGAGGGGCTTCGTCGTCCTTTTGGACGGTCGTGATTTCTGTGACCTCTTCTTTGGGGCCCTTCTTTTTCTTAATGACACGCCTTGTGGTTTTGATTGTTTTGACATCGCCCTCCTCTGTGCGGACTTGCGTGACCTCCACTTTCTCGGGTTCCTCTTCGACCGGCTTGGCCTCCTCAGGTTCGTGCAGTTCTGTGAGTGGTGTAGTAGTGTCATCAACGAGTTCCTCTGTGGTGTGTACGGAAATGATGGGTTGTTCGTCATCGTGTTGTTCTGTAGTGATTTGTGTAGTGTGTAGTTTAGGACCTACTCTCTTTTTGATGATACGTTTCGTGTGTCTAATGTGTTTGGGCTTACCTTCTGGAGTCTCCGTTTCTTCGAGGGTGGTTTCTTCGGGTAGCTCCACAATTTCCACCGGCTTGGTTTCTTCGGGTGTACTTTCTTCTTTGACCGTTACAGTTGTCAGAGGGGCTTCGGCGTCCTTTTCAACGGTCGTGATTTCTGTGACCTCTTCTTTGGGGCCCTTCTTTTTCTTAATGACACGCCTTGTGGTTTTGATTGTTTTGACATCGCCCTCCTCCGTGCGGACCTGCGTGACCTCCACTTTCTCGGGTTCCTCTTCGACCGGCTTGGCCTCCTCAGGTTTGTGCAATTCTGTGAGTGGTGTAGTAGTGTCATCAACGAGTTCCTCTGTGGTGTGTACGGAAATGATGGGTTGTTCGTCATCGTGTTGTTCTGTAGTGATTTGTGTAGTGTGTAGTTTAGGACCTACTCTCTTTTTGATGAAACGTTTCGTGTGTCTAATGTGTTTGGGCTTACCTTCTGGAGTCTCCGTTTCTTCGAGGGTGGTTTCTTCGGGCAGCTCCACAATTTCCACCGGCTTGGATTCTTCGGGTGTACTTTCTTCTTTGACCGTTACAGTTGTCAGAGGGGCTTCGTCGTCCTTTTGGACGGTCGTGATTTCTGTGACCTCTTCTTTGGGACCCTTCTTTTTCTTAATGACACGCCTTGTGGTTTTGATTGTTTTGACATCGCCCTCCTCCGTGCGGACCTGCGTGACCTCCACTTTCTCGGGTTCCTCTTCGACCGGCTTGGCCTCCTCAGGTTCGTGCAGTTCTGTGAGTGGTGTAGTAGTGTCATCAACGAGTTCCTCTGTGGTGTGTACGGAAATGATGGGTTGTTCGTCATCGTGTTGTTCTGTAGTGATTTGTGTAGTGTGTAGTTTAGGACCTACTCTCTTTTTGATGATACGTTTCGTGTGTCTAATGTGTTTGGGCTTACCTTCTGGAGTCTCCGTTTCTTCGAGGGTGGTTTCTTCGGGCAGCTCCACAATTTCCACCGGCTTGGTTTCTTCGGGTGTACTTTCTTCTTTGACCGTTACAGTTGTCAGAGGGGCTTCGTCGTCCTTTTGGACGGTAGTTATTTCTGTGACCTCCTCTTTGGGGCCCTTCTTTTTCTTAATGACACGCCTTGTGGTTTTGACGGTTTTGACATCGCCCTCCTCCGTGCGGACCTGCGTTACCTCCACTTTTTCTGGTTCCTCTTCGACCGGCTTGGCCTCCTCAGGTTCGTGCAGTTCTGTGAGTGGTGTAGTAGTGTCATCAACGAGTTCCTCTGTGGTGCGTACGGAAATGATGGGTTGTTCGTCATCGTGTTGTTCTGTAGTGATTTGTGTGGTTTCGAGTTTTGGACCTACTCTCTTTCTAATGACGCGTTTTGTGATCTTTTTGTGTTTGGGCTTACCTTCTGGAGTTTCCGTTTCTTCGAGGGTGGTTTCTTCGGGCAGCTCCACAATTTCCACCGGCTTGGTTTCTTCGGGTGTACTTTCTTCTTTGACCGTTACAGTTGTCAGAGGAGCTTCGTCGTCCTTTTGGACGGTCGTGATTTCTGTGACCTCTTCTTTGGGGCCCTTCTTTTTCTTAATGACACGCCTTGTGGTTTTGATTGTTTTGACATCGCCCTCCTCCGTGCGGACCTGCGTGACCTCCACTTTCTCGGGTTCCTCTTCGACCGGCTTGGCCTCCTCAGGTTTGTGCAATTCTGTGAGTGGTGTAGTAGTGTCATCAACGAGTTCCTCTGTGGTGTGTACGGAAATGATGGGTTGTTCGTCATCGTGTTGTTCTGTAGTGATTTGTGTAGTGTGTAGTTTAGGACCTACTCTCTTTTTGATGATACGTTTCGTGTGTCTAATGTGTTTGGGCTTACCTTCTGGAGTCTCCGTTTCTTCGAGGGTGGTTTCTTCGGGCAGCTCCACAATTTCCACCGGCTTGGTTTCTTCGGGTGTACTTTCTTCTTTGACCGTTACAGTTGTCAGAGGGGCTTCGTCGTCCTTTTGGACGGTCGTGATTTCTGTGACCTCTTCTTTGGGGCCCTTCTTTTTCTTGATGACACGCCTTGTGGTTTTGATGGTTTTAACATCGCCCTCCTCTGTGCGGACCTGCATGACCTCCACTTTCTCGGGTTCCTCTTCGACCGGCTTGGCCTCCTCAGGTTCGTGCAGTTCTGTGAGTGGTGTAGTAGTGTCATCAACGAGTTCCTCTGTGGTGTGTACGGAAATGATGGGTTGTTCGTCATCGTATTGTTCTGTAGTGATTTGTGTAGTGTGTAGTTTAGAACCTACTCTCTTTTTGATGATACCTTTCGTGTGTCTTATGTGTTTGGGCTTACCTTCTGGAGTCTCCGTTTCTTCGAGGGTGGTTTCTTCGGGCAGCTCCACAATTTCCACCGGCTTGGTTTCTTCGGGTGTACTTTCTTCTTTGACCGTTACAGTTGTCAGAGGGGCTTCGTCGTCCTTTTGAACGGTCGTTATTTCTGTGACCTCTTCTTTGGGGCCCTTCTTTTTCTTAATGACACGCCTTGTGGTTTTGATTGTTTTGACATCGCCCTCCTCCGTGCGGACCTGCGTGACCTCCACTTTCTCGGGTTCCTCTTCGACCGGCTTGGCCTCTTCAGGTTCGTGCAGTTCTGTGAGTGGTGTAGTAGTGTCATCAACGAGTTCCTCTGTGGTGTGTACGGAAATGATGGGTTGTTCGTCATCGTGTTGTTCTGTAGTGATTTGTGTAGTGTGTAGTTTAGGACCTACTCTCTTTTTGATGATACGTTTCGTGTGTCTAATGTGTTTGGGCTTACCTTCTGGAGTCTCCGTTTCTTCGAGGGTGGTTTCTTCGGGCAGCTCCACAATTTCCACCGGCTTGGTTTCTTCGGGTGTACTTTCTTCTTTGACCGTTACAGTTGTCAGAGGGGCTTCGTCGTCCTTTTGGACGGTCGTGATTTCTGTGACCTCTTCTTTGGGGCCCTTCTTTTTCTTAATGACACGCCTTGTGGTTTTGATTGTTTTGACATCGCCCTCCTCCGTGCGGACCTGCGTGACCTCCACTTTTTCTGGTTCCTCTTCGACCGGCTTGGCCTCCTCAGGTTCGTGCAGTTCTGTGAGTGGTGTAGTAGTGTCATCAACGAGTTCCTCTGTGGTGTGTACGGAAATGATGGGTTGTTCGTCATCGTGTTGTTCTGTAGTGATTTGTGTAGTGTGTAGTTTAGGACCTACTCTCTTTTTGATGATACGTTTCGTGTGTCTTTTGTGTTTGGGCTTACCTTCTGGAGTCTCCGTTTCTTCGAGGGTGGTTTCTTCGGGCAGCTCCACAATTTCCACCGGCTTGGTTTCTTCGGGTGAACTTTCTTCTTTGACCGTTACAGTTGTCAGAGGGGCTTCGTCGTCCTTTTGGACGGTCGTGATTTCTGTGACCTCTTCTTTGGGGCCCTTCTTTTTCTTAATGACACGCCTTGTGGTTTTGATTGTTTTGACATCGCCCTCCTCCGTGCGGACCTGCGTGACCTCCACTTTCTCGGGTTCCTCTTCGACCGGCTTGGCCTCCTCAGGTTCGTGCAGTTCTGTGAGTGGTGTAGTAATGTCATCAACGAGTTCCTCTGTGGTGTGTACGGAAATGATGGGTTGTTCGTCATCGTGTTGTTCTGTAGTGATTTGTGTGGTTTCGAGTTTTGGACCTACTCTCTTTCTGATGACGCGTTTTGTGATCTTTTTGTGTTTGGGCTTACCTTCTGGAGTCTCCGTTTCTTCGAGGGTGGTTTCTTCGGGCAGCTCCACAATTTCCATCGGCTTGGTTTCTTCGGGTGTGCTGTCTTCTTTGACCGTTACAGTTGTCAGAGGGCTTCGTCGTCGTCCTTTTGGACGGTCGTGATTTCTGTGACCTCTTCTTTGGGGCCCTTCTTTTTCTTAATGACACGCCTTGTGGTTTTGATTGTTTTGACATCGCCCTCCTCCGTGCGGACCTGCGTGACCTCCACTTTCTCGGGTTCCTCTTCGACCGGCTTGGCCTTCTCAGGTTCGTGCAGTTCTGTGAGTGGTGTAGTAGTGTCATCAACGAGTTCCTCTGTGGTGTGTACGGAAATGATGGGTTGTTCGTCATCGTGTTGTTCTGTAGTGATTTGTGTAGTGTGTAGTTTAGGACCTACTCTCTTTTTGATGATACGTTTCGTGTGTCTATTGTGTTTGGGCTTACCTTCTGGAGTCTCCGTTTCTTCGAGGGTGGTTTCTTCGGGCAGCTCCACAATTTCCACTGGCTTGGTTTCTTCGGGTGTACTTTCTTCTTTGACCGTCACAGTTGTCAGAGGGGCTTCGTCGTCCTTTTGGACGGTAGTTATTTCTGTGACCTCTTCTTTGGGGCCCTTCTTTTTCTTAATGACACGCCTTGTGGTTTTGATTGTTTTGACATCGCCCTCCTCCGTGCGGACCTGCGTGACCTCCACTTTCTCGGGTTCCTCTTCGACCGGCTTGGCCTCCTCAGGTTCGTGCAGTTCTGTGAGTGGTGTAGTAGTGTCATCAACGAGTTCCTCTGTGGTGTGTACGGAAATGATGGGTTGTTCGTCATCGTGTTGTTCTGTAGTGATTTCTGTAGTTTCGAGCTTAGGACCTACTCTTTTCTAATGACGCGTTTTGTGATCTTTTTGTGTTTGGGCTTACCTTCCGGAGTTTCCGTCTTTTCCACAGTGGTTTCTTCGGGCAGCTCCACAATTTCCATCGGCTTGGTTTCTTCGGGTGTACTTTCTTCTTTGACCGTCACAGTTGTCAGAGGAGCTTCGTCGTCCTTTTGGACGGTAGTTATTTCTGTGACCTCTTCTTTGGGGCCCTTCTTTTTCTTGATGACACGCCTTGTGGTTTTGATTGTTTTGACATCGCCCTCCTCTGTGCGGACCTGCGTGACCTCCACTTTCTCGGGTTCCTCTTCGACCGGCTTGGCCTGCTCAGGTTCGTGCAGTTCTGTGAGTGGTGTAGTAGTGTCATCAACGAGTTCCTCTGTGGTGTGTACGGAAATGATGGGTTGTTCGTCATCGTGTTGTTCTGTAGTGATTTGTGTGGTTTCGAGTTTTGGACCTACTCTCTTTCTGATGACGCGTTTTGTGATCTTTTTGTGTTTGGGCTTACCTTCTGGAGTCTCCGTTTCTTCGAGGGTAGTTTCTTCGGGCAGCTCTACAATTTCCACTGGCTTGGTTTCTTCGGGTGTACTTTCTTCTTTGACCGTCACAGTTGTCAGAGGAGCTTCGTCGTCCTTTTGGACGGTAGTTATTTCTGTGACCTCTTCTTTGGGGCCCTTCTTTTTCTTGATGACACGCCTTGTGGTTTTGATTGTTTTGACATCGCCCTCCTCCGTGCGGACCTGCGTGACCTCCACTTTCTCGGGTTCCTCCTCGACCGGCTTGGCCTTCTCAGGTTCGTGCAGTTCTGTGAGTGGTGTAGTAGTGTCATCAACGAGTTCCTCTGTGGTGTGTACGGAAATGATGGGTTGTTCGTCATCGTGTTGTTCTGTAGTGATTTGTGTAGTGTGTAGTTTAGGACCTACT